>CM065426.1:72988112-73361432 GCA_033060865.1 Dorcus hopei | reverse complement strand
AAAAGTTATTTCAAGAAATGGCCCTGTAATTTATCCAGCAAGATCTTGTGATTTAACGCCGTGTGATTTCTTCCTGTGGGGTTATGTGAAGTCGAAGGTTTACGCTAACAATCCAAGAACAATTGAGGATTTAAAAACCAACATCAGAAATGTTATTGGTGAGATACCAGTCCAAATGTGTGAAAACGTAATGTTGAATTGGACTGATCGAATGCGCTATTGTCAACAAAGTCTTGGAGGACATTTGACCGATATTATTTTCAAAACGTAATTGTAATTAGTTAGTCTTTAAAATAAAAACAAAATACTTTGGCCTTGCAACAATGTTTATGTTTTATTTTGTTTTAAAATCCTAAAGCACTAATTGGATCACCCTTTATTAATGATTTGAAATAATCATGAAAATAATTACTTATGAAAATGTTGACATCTAAGTCTTATGAATTAGATTTTTCCTTTAGCATGTTTCATTTATTGATTTTTTACTTTTGTACATGTAAACATAATATGATATCTGTACATACCACTTTTAAAGTGAATTTATACAATAACTTAAGTGTGTTTTCTTTACAGTTTCTGAAGATATCATTGATAAAGAGACCAAACATACTACAAAAGCAATATATTTCTTTGACCAACTATTTGACTCCATGAAATGTAGATTTCTTGTGGCTGGTAACTCGTTGCGATCTGCAGTGACATCCAACTCTACTCATGCACAATTTTAGATCGACAGTATTGCGGCGCTCAAAGAAATATACTTTGTAAGAACGCAAACGAAATTCATTACACTAACTCTGAAAAACTGAATAACCATTGTAGACAATATCTACAAAATATGGTCCACGTTAAAAGAGAACGGATATAAATATTTCTTAATACGGCGCCTTGGAAAATTTATTTACGGCAATTCGAAGCCATGGCAGATTTAATACAAAGCCAACCACTGTTCAGTTTACGGCAGCCTTTAAGACTTTGTTAATTAATCCTCTAAACATTCAATCAATGCAAATTGCGAGAATGATAGATACAGTATTATAAATGCAATGAACTTCTTAAATTTTCAAGAGAAATTGTAAACAGGCGAAACTATTGAATTTTTCTAAATTAATATTTTACTATTAAATTCAAAATCATGGGTGAAACCAAACCCTTGAGTAAATAACTTTACGAAAGACATTTCCAACGATTAGTTGCAGCATTTCCTTTCAATAAACAAAATTAGCCAACTCAAGTGGTCATTTAGATAAAGCAGGGATAAACAAAGGGCATGAGAAATAAAGTCCGCGAGAACGATTTAGCCCCTTTCCTTCCCTCTGCTCGCTAGCTCACAATTCTAACAAGAACGCGTTGAGAGCAGCATTTACCAGAGTCGAAAGTAAAGGAACGGAGATAAAGTAAACAAATTGGCACCGCGCGGGGAGTTTTTCAAAAGAAATTAATGGGCATTGAGTACTTTAACCTCGTGGAGTGAAGTTGCGAAATTTCCAAAATGAAAATTTACTTTACTTTAATTTCTTGCAGGAGATTATGTAAGAGAAATAAGATATTAATGAGTGGCGTGTCCTGTAGTCTATTCCCTGCCGTGGGAGAAATCTAGGGAATCCTCGCGGAAGGAACGCCCAGGGTTAAGTTCCTATCTCCCTAATTGTAGGTAAGTGTTGCAAGTGTTCCCCTTTTTCTTGGTGTTGGGTTGTTTTGTTTATTCATTTTCTAACAAGCCCACTAACAATAAGGCGCAGTTGTACAATGCCAGTTGAAATTTAAGCTGAAGCTTAAACACATAGCAACGATTTTTATTTCAACAATTGTTGTTAAGGGTTTACACTTAAAGTTAAGCTGGAATTGTACGACTGCCCCTTATCGGGCTTCTTAGAAAATGGACGAGAGTAAATAAGCTTTTCGTTTATTCGACAGACAAAAGAGGAAACACAGTCCAATAAGGGCGCCCGCTGCGACGTCGTCTTCGGCGACAACTATTACCATCGCCGCCAGCAACTGGAATCGTAACAGCTGTTAGTGCGTTAAGTGTGCCAAAAAGAGGCCGCATAGCGGAAGAGAACATGGAGGAAGGAGACATGGAAGAAGAGGTGAAGTTGGTGGTAGTGCTGATGGAGAGGGTGGGGGTGTTAGTGCTGGTGTCGTTGGGTGTAGTGATGATAAACTTTCACTATTACTACAGTTCTAAATATAAGCATTTAAAAATTAACCGACGTTTAACTTTACATTAATAAAATAAGCCCCAAACTGAAGAAGACCGCTTCGATGTGATTGGCACAGGGCTTGAGTTGCGAGACCTTCCCAGAGAGCAAATGCTTTTAGCTGAAAAAATAATGAACGCTACCTTGTTTCAAGCTAAAATGGGTACCTTAACCATGTCACAGACTGGTTGGTGAACCACACCCAAACCATTTGTCGAGGTACTTTTCTTCAGTGTCCTACCAAGGTTCTCCTGCGAGTGTTCGCTCTTCAATGTCATGGACCAGCCCTGCATTTACTGAAAACCAACAGGCTCATGTACTTCAACAAATGCTTGAACCCCATCAGAGTTTTCATCCAAATGTACAATATGGTTCTATACCCCGAGGCAATAATTCAGCTTCATCTTATTTTTCAAACTTTGACGGAACTGTGTAATTGAAATATTGTCATGTCAACCCACGCAAATTATAAATTGAAGTTGTAAATAAAGTCAAATAAAACCTACAGATTTGTATAATTATTATTGTATTCAACTCACCTTCAAATAATCCTTACGTTAGAACTTTGCAAATAGCTTCGCAAGTTTCTGGTATAACGTGACCAAGGGCCTGAGGAGAAATTATTGCAGAAAACATGAGGTCTTCGTAACTCCTTCCAGTAGCAAAGAATCTCAACGTTGCAATGAGTCTTTCGTGGGGGGAATGACTTGCCTCTTAACCGTATCTTCTTTGGCGATAGAAGGGGTGACCAATGCAAGAAGATGTAAACAGGTATCAAAGTCCATCCTCAAATAATTATGGAAATCTTTCGGAAAAATTTGTAGTTCCCTGATTAGATTTTTATGTGAATACACTCTTCTTTTTAATAGCCACTACTTGTACCATACACTTCTTTTACGCCTTTTCTTTCGAATGCAGTCCCATGCAATGACACAACCAACAGCCGCTAAAATATTAACATCTATTGATGAATGTATTGCAAAACCACGAGAAACACCGGATTAGTCACATGGAGACTATCCTCAAGTACTTTTCCTCGAGGATTTCCTCTGTGTGTGGCCAAGGGTTCGGCAGAGGAAATCCCGGAGGCTTTTTCTTTGAGAATATCCTGTACCTGTATGGCTAGCTTAATTTATTAAAGGGAAGATGAGCAATGGATTTGTTATATCACCTATTTTGTAAACCAGTTATAAAGCACACTGTAAATAAGGTAGGCGAAGCAATTTTTAAATATGAAAGAGGTTTATTGCTTAGTGTACCAGAGAAGGCTTTGTTGTATTTTTCGAAATCGTACTTGTAAAAAGTAAGACCTTTGCATCTCGAGTCCGTATGGTTAAATCGCAAGCTAATTCAAGATTTGAAACAGAGGACGAAGGAGACGGACCCCCACATCGCAAGAAAAATTGTTATCATTATTAAATTTGCTGTGTTAATTATGTAAAAGAATAAAATACCTCAAGAAAAGTGTAGTTTTATTTATGAATTTATTAAAGTAGTATGTTATTGTTTTCGTAATAAATATAACATAAACACGTTTACTGTGAATTAATTGGAGAGTAATCTCTTCAACAATAAACTGTACCAAATTTATTTTAAGGTGTCAGTAGTAATGTTTAGAACCGATTGACATGGTAATAATTTTCATATGATATAGAATTTTTAAATGAACCAATTCATTGGTAGTCTGTCTTATTTTGTAATACATTTTACAAGAAAATTTTAATATAAATTGTCATGTGGGCCTGGACCTTACCAGTAACTATTATATTACAGAAATTTACAAAATAAGTTTTACTCATTCACAGGTACTATTGAATTATAGAAACCTATCCTTAGCTATTCCTATTCAAATACAGAAATCTGTTTTACCATCTTTACAGAACTGTAGAGACCTATCCTCAACTATTCCTAAGCAAATACAGAAATTTAGGGGTAGGATAGGTGCCGGGTCCGGGAGGCTGGAGAGCAAAGCCGGGAGTGGAAGGCTAAGAGTTGGCCAACAGAGCAATGTTGGGGGCGGGAGCGGTTACTTTCCGTAACCTAGTTTCCATGACCTAGTTTCTGTGCCAGTCAGCAGGCAGATTCCGTTTCTCAATTCGAGTCGAATTCGCTATTCTTGCCAATGTCTAATTCGACTCGAATCGGAGAACGGAATCTGCCTGCAGATGTTATGTTCTGACCTTTCTAGGTTAACAAGTTTCACATACTTTCAAATTTTCGATATAAAAGCGACAGCGTGTTTACCGGGAATCACTTGTGCTCTGTGCCGTCCAGTAGCATCTTGATCTTCCCTATTGGTAAGTGCTTTTATAATAGTTTTCTACAACATTGTTTGTATGATTCTCTATTATTTTTTAATTTGGTGGTCATTCTCTTTCAGATATACAATTTTCCAGCAATTTTTACTGTGGATATAATAGTGTATTTTCTACTCTTTTAACATATTTATCAACAGTACAATATAAGGTGATGGACAAAACTCAAAATTAGAAAAACCATAAGACCTCCCTCGAGCGCCTGTTCCAACGGCTTTGACAAACGTATCTGTAGACGCGTCTGCCAAAGGGGGGTCTTTGAACTACTTTGACGATGAATTCTTGACGCATTTATACAACAAGGCTAAAAGGATGCATCGTGACGATGAAGTCAATGATGGGCACTGTCACAGTCGATTTTAAGCCTAAACCTGTTTGTTTATTTGGCTACTGTCTCCTAGTTTCTTGCCGACCTTAAATCTCATTTGATCTACCTGCTAAACGGCTTATGTCGTGGTAATTCCAGGCGGGAAAATTGCTTGTACATTTTACAAGAATCGTAGCGTGTTTACATAGCTTTTGGGACTTTTGTGTGACATGTGGGTTCTTTACTTTAGGCGTGCCAACTGCCTTTCCTGCACGGTCTGTGATCAGTGACTTTTTCATTTTCTTCTCCTCCGAATTTTTGCTGTTTTGGCTCGACTACTTTTCGGCTTTGTGCGTTCGTCATATGGCATGTGCTTTTGATTCGAATTTCGCGCCGTGCGGATGTTTTCGTGCTAGGATTTTCCGGAAACGAGTTGACGCCATCGATGGTCCGGCGCACTTGAATTTTGGCACTATTCGAGGTGTGGCAGTGGCAGTAAAAGTAAGCAGTGTGGTTGGTGTGCACGTGTTATCTCTCCGTTGATCCCTTGAGAAATTCTGCGGTTTTGGTTTGGAATTTTGCTATACTGCGCCCGTGTTGGAATTTTGGGAGTTTACTCAAGACGCTGTGAAGTTTGGGAGGTTTTTATAACCTTATTTTCCGAAGATTTTTTTTTTTGGTGGATCTGACTAGGATCAACGTGTGCTTGCACGCATCATTATCACCCCGAGAAGCTCGGCTTGTTTAACCCATTAATGTCTAAGCGTGCGCCAACGCAACATTACAATTATATTTTTTTTTTAGGAACTAAGAAGTTGGATTTGATCAATTGTTTTCATATAAAATAACTAACAACATTCTATTTTACACTGTAGAGTAGAAAAAAAGTTATTGTTATATGAATTTATAGAAACTGAAAATTTTCAATTATAATGATTTTCAAGAATAATTGTCAGGAATTTTATTTGTCTAGGACATTATCACATTTAATTTTTTTTTACAAAATTGACTGTTACGTATTACTGTAAACATCCAATAGTTGATGCATGATTGTTTTTCATATTTACATTTCGACATTTTCTAACCATAAAACACGTTCAAACATGTCCGTGCGTTGACGCATGCTTGGGCCGTATCAGTATTGGGCGCCAATATTTACGTTATAAAGTGTGCTGATACAACGTGTTTTATAATACCACTGCAATACCTATAATTATTGAAGTACGTACCTATTATATTACTGGTCTCATAATTTACGTAAGTAAAGTAAGTACTAAGTAGTAATACCTGTGTGAAGTTTTTTGTAAATATGTATTTATCATATTAGGCAGGTTATGGCCAACTATTTACGCAAACCGCTTACGCATCAAGAACTTTTGGCCGAAATAGAAAATTTGAGTGATGACGATGAGGTTGATGCTATTTATATTCCTCCAGAGGTAGATGAGCTAACGGACGAAGAAAAAATTGACGATAATATTATACAGGATGAGGTAAATTCACTTTCCGATATAGCAGGTACTTTTGAGATACATTGTCACATTGTCATACTTCAAACGCATCAAATGTAGAAAAATCTAAGAAAGAAACTAAGAAAAGAAAATTGATGAAAAGTACTAAACAAGATGTTGAATGGGAGAAAATTGAACCTATTTACGCTAATGTGCCCGACAACAACGAAAATGATTACCTGAATAATATCCGAGAAACAGTTGAATCCTTATCACCTCTTGAAGTTTTTTTTTTGTATTTCACAGATGAAATTTTGGATAACATTGTCACATTTTCTAATAAATATGCACAGGACAATAATAGACATGACTTCATTTTGACATCCACTGATTTACGGAAATTTCTTGGCATTCTCATTCTTTCTGGATATCACTCATTACCACAACAACGAATGTTTTGGAGTCTTGATTCAGATAAAGGCTTGGAGATTGTACGAAACTGCATGTCGAGAAATAAATTTGAGGCAATAAAAAGAAATATCCATTTGGCTGATAATTCAAATTTGGATAAAAACGACAAATTTGCTAAATTACGACCAATTTTCGACATGATGAACATTAGATATTTACAGTTTGGTATTTTTGCGCACAATATCTCAATTGATGAAGAAATGGTTCCATATTTCGGGAGACATTCTGCAAAAATGTTTATAAAAAATAAACCAGTTCGCTTTGGTTTCAAGTTGTGGTGCTTGGCCAGTGCAGATGGATATCTGTTTCAATTTGAACCATATGGTGGTGCCAATAGTATAAAAGCTACTGAAGATGTGGGATGTGGATTAGGTGGACAAGTTGTTGTAGATCTTTTGTCTTTGATTACAAGTCCGTCAGAACATAAAGTATTTTTTGATAACTTCTTTACATCCTACAATTTACTAAAATATCTACATGGGAAAAAATATTTTGCAACAGGAACGATTCGCGAGAACATGACTGCTAAGTGTAACCTCAAAGCATCCAAATCACTAGCAAAAAAGGACAGAGTATCTTACGATGCAGCATTCAACAGATCTTCTGAAATTATGATGGTACGGTGGAATAATAACTCCGCCGTTACTGTTGCAACTAACTTTGGTACGGTCTTACCCCTAGTCAATACAAAACGTTACGACAGAAAACAAAAAAAAGAAATTGCCGTTCCCCAGCCACATATTATATCGCAGTACAATAAATATATGGGAGGAGTAGACCTGCATGATAATGGCATAGCTAATTATCGAATTAGAATAAGGGGTAAAAAATGGTGGTGGCCATTATTTATAAATTTGGTGGATAGCGCAATCGTAAACGCCTGGAGAATTTATCGTATAGGAACCAGGCAGCAAATCCCACAGTTAGATTTTCGTTCATATATCGCAGTTGGACTTATAAATTTGGAGGGTGATTCTAGTGTAGAAAATGTCGACCAAGGCCAACCTAAAACCAGCACTTCTCTGGGGAGACCTCAGCTAAATAATTTGCCAAGAGAAGTGCGTTTTGACAATATTGGTCACATAATCAAGGTACACGAGAAAAAAGCCCGTAGAAGATGCCGCCACTGCAAGAATCAGTCTATTTTTTTGTGCAGAAAATGTGATGTGCATTTACATCCCGAATGTTTCGATGTTTACCATACCAAATAATACATACCTAATTTCACATAAAAATTTAAAACAGTAATCGTCCAATTTATAGACATATTTAGACGCAGATATTTGTTTGCATTAGTGTCGGTAATAATGTCCGCAGCGATGTCTGCAGTGAAGCAAAAACTGCGATTTGTTTTCATATTACTTTCATCGTAAAATTTTTATTAGCAGCAGCGGCATATAACGAAATGTCGGCACGTCTTCATACGAAGTGCGAACATCGATGCAGACTTCGCTGCAAATATCGCTACTGACATTACTACGAACACTAATGCAGTCAAATTTCTCCGTGTATATGCAGGATATGTTATGCTTTTCATATGTGTATTCATAGATAGGCTCATGCGTGCGTGAACGCATCATTATTTTTTTCTAAGTAAAAATACTTTTTTTTCGAAATTCTTTTCACAATGTATTATTTAATACTAAAACAAACAAAAAATGAAAATAAAATAAAAATTTGTGTTTTTTTAATGCTTGGGCATTAATGGGTTAAGCCGAGGTAAGTTAACCTTTCCTTCATTTTCATCCCGGTTGGGTTAAATTAGGATGTTTTGTTCCTTTTAATATAGCGGTAGTTACCCCCCCCCCCTCCGTTTTGAGCGGCTTCGCTCTCGTGAGGGAACCATTGGAGCACTGAACGCGATTTACACAATTCTTATCGTTCCTCCCTGGCCGTCACTTATCGTTTCGCCGGTGGAAACACTTGTAGCTTCGCGGGATTGTTGTGCGAACTGTCTGCCCCCTGGGCTCTGAGGGCGAAGCGAGAACAACGGGCTCGGAAGGTTCATAATATTGTGCCACATTTAAGTTCTATACCTTCGGAATATTTATCTTTTCGGTTTTGTCCAATTTACGCGGTTACAACTCCATACAAATACTCCTATGTGCGTCATCCGTCTGGAAGACCTCCTCGATGCAACAAAGCATGCGATAATCAACCTCTTAGACGAGAGACTACACAGGACCGATTTCAAACAACGAGATCTGTTGCTGTGGACTGGAAATTATCCGTCGAGTATCAATGACTACCGTCTATAGAAGAACTTCCTCCTTTGGGCTGCATTCGTATTCACCAAATCGTCGCCTTCCATTAACTGCTGCTCAAAAGGTTGCTAGGCTTGATTGGTGCCAACAGCGGCAGGGCTAGATTCAACTGTGGAATAGTGTAACAGATTTTATTTGTGGAAGAAAAATGGCCGCAGGCGGATACACTGACGTCGAGGGGAATGGCGAAATTTGCAGTTTAGTGAACGACGTCACATAGCCTTAACACCTGGTTTGGGATGCGATATGTGTGGGTCGAAGATCACCTCTGGTGTTCATTCCACGCACATTCCACGCAGTGCCATTCATGCGGACGTTACCACATGGCATTTTTCAACAAGATAACTTTATAGTCAAAAACACATACCTAATTGGTCTACCAAAATTTTCACGATTCAAAAAATCACAAATCCGATCACTTATTTATACTTAATTAATACCGTATCCCAAAATCTTTTAAACGGAAGAAGCTATCAAACGATAGCGAAACGTAAAGTGTTTGTTCGCTATTTAGTGTCTATTTAAAAGATTTTGTGATACAATTTTCATCGGACAAAAACCAGCTTTAATTAATTAACACCTTCTTAGAATAAATGTTTTTCTTGCAATAAAAAACGCAACTGGAAACGATATATTAGGAAGATTTTATAGCGAACAATTGCAAGAAATAAAATATCCAGACGTTTATCTTGTGGAGAAATTTTTAAGAAGAAATAAAAATAAAGTGTTTGTGAAATGGTTACGTTTCGATAATACACCTAACAGTTGGATAGATAAAGGCTGGTCCAGAGGCAACGATCTGTCGAATCAGACCAATCGTATCAAGTAAGATGGAGCGTATAGACCGCAAAACGTACGTCTTGCATGAACGGAATGAGGTACGACCAATCGAAAAACTCCGTTTGGAGGCATCATTTTCCGAGAACTGAAAGTGAGACGTGAGTAAAGGTCCTTTTACACCATAGGTACTCAAACTAATTTCGTCTACCGCCCACTTTGAGAATCAATTATTTTCTAGCGCCCCCTAAAATTTTTAACTTTACCTCATCTTAAAAATCACAATCGTAATCATTACTTTAATAACTTTAGTTAAATTATAGCCTGCCATATATGAGTCTTATCTTGTTTCTCTGTGCCCTTTACCGCCCCCCTGTAAGACTCTAGCGCCCACTCACTTTGAGAAAAACTGTTTTACACGATCATATCAGTTCTCAGTTCAGTTTCAGTCGAACTGTCCGTTTTTCCCATGTGTAAAAACTAAAAACTGAAACAGAGACGGAGAACTGACGGGATGGGTAACCTATTTGTTTCATTTAAGTTTTTAGAATTCCTATGTGTAAACAAACGCGTCATACCTGAGTTCGTTCGCTCAAGTTAGTGTCACTGAAATTGTGGCTCAGTGTACATGTACAACTGTCGCTATGTCCAAGAAGGATCATGATTTTGTTCTGGAGTTCATTGAGATTTCTCCATGTTTGTGGAACAAAACGGACCCACACTATCACAGTGCAAACTTTAGGGAGATTGCCTACACTCTCCTATTGGAGAAATATCAAGAATACGACGAAAAGGCAACTAAGGCGATGGTGAAATCCAAAATTAATAGCCTACGTTCAACTTATAACAAAGAACTTAAAAAATTTAAAGACCGTCTCAGAAGTGGAGAAGTATACAAATCATCACTATGGTATTATGACGTCCTTTCGTTCATCAGCGACCAGCAGCCGATTCGAACAAGTGTCAATACTATAGTCGACGAGGACGATAATCAGGAAGCGGTAAGTATTGAAAAAATGCATAGCTTCGCAAATAATCAAGAAATAATGTACCTATTTCATATTTTTTTTCACATTGCTACTTTATTTAATTATTGTTTTTCACCACCACAAAAAAAATATCCAACCAATAAAATTATACAAAATATGTTTTCTGCACTGAATCATCTTGCCATTCAACTTATCCTTCATTTACAAAATATTCCACAAATTTATTGCGATAATATTTAGCATCATTACTAACATTCCCGCTGTTGATGTCATTTTGGAGATCTACTAGCACTTGCACTTCAATAATCTCATCTGAATTCGTGTCATTTAAATCGGGTGTAATGTATGAATCTTGAGACCGTCCCCTTAAGAAATTGTGAAGATAACAGCATGTCAAGACGAGGATATTCATATGTTCAATATCTTTCAAATTTATAGCGGAATGAAAAAGTCGAAAGTATGCCAAATGCATTTTCGACAATTCTTCTAGCCCTCGATAATCTGTAGTCGAAGACCATACGCTCGTAATTTAACTGCTTCTTATTGAATGGTTTTAAAAAGTTTCGCCTCAATGCAAATGCCTCATCTCCCACGAATACATACGGAAGCTTGGTGGTACTATCTTTTAGATTTTCATCAGGAGGTAACTGCAAACTGTTGGTACTTAATTTTTCGTAAAATTAAGTGTTGCTAATTACGCCACCATCTGATATGTTTCCATTTGTTCCTACATCACACATTATAAATTCGTAATTTGAATCTACAATGGCCATGAAACTTCTTATAATTCCAGTATAGTGATCCACTTCCTGTTGACGGAATTATGCGTACATGCTTGCCACCGACAGCTCCCAGACAATTTGGGAACTGCCATCTATCATGAAAACCTTTAGCAAGCTTTCTCCATTCGAATTCATTCTGTGGAAGCTAAAACAAAAACAATTAAATTAAAACATTGAAATTAGTTACACAATACTATGAAAATTTCTTTCTTAATTCTTAATGTTAATTATTATTACTTTATTTTCATTTCAGGAGGATGCACAGTCCATCAGTGACAAAGATGGGGGTGATGATGAATGTTCTGTACAGAGTCAATCATCAGATCAAGAATTCACAAGACTATCCCCATCTCCATCATCAGTAAGCACATGGAGCAAACGGTCAGCGGGCAGTAGCAAGAAAGAAGTGACTTCAAACAAGAAAGTGCTACAATTGATCACTGAGAGATTGAAAAAGGCTGACGACAGAGTAGAAAAGCATGACAGCTTTGGCAAGCATGTTGCCGATGAATTGAATAATATACCACCTGAAATGGTACCTTATGTCAAGAAAATTATAAATATGGCTATATTTGAGGGACATATGAAAATCTTCAATATATCTTCATCAATAGTAACGCATCAAGTGTCAGCTCAATTTCCAATTATGCAACCAACACAGAGCCACTTTTCAACTCCGCAGCCATCACAGGGCTATTTTTGACGCCACTGCCGCCACCGGGCCATTTTTCAACTTCGCAGCCACCACAAGCCCATTTTTCGAGTGTCCAGCCAATGCAAGGTCAATTTTCCCCTAATATATCACCTCCAGAGATACAAGGAAACCATGCATCTGTTTCAGAGTATTTTACACAATTTTCTGACAAATAATGTACTTTTACAAACAACCTGATTTAATGAATACTATTTGCTTTTGTCATTATCTTTGAATAGTTTAAATACATTATTAAAAACTTAACATTAAACGCATTACTTACCTTTATATAATCTTTGAGTACCTCAATGATGGCTTTACAAGTTTCACGTATTATTTTACTTAGACTTGGTGTTGATATCACTGTATGAAACCTAAGACTGGTAAGTACTTCCACTTACCAAAAATCTCAGTGTCGCACTTAGCCCTTCGTGAGGAGTTATAGCCTCTCTCATATTGGTATCTTGCTTTTGCATGATAGGCGTCACTAGGCGTAATAACAGAAGATACAGATCATCATTCATCCGTAAATAGTTCAACCAATCTCATGGTTCTAAGCGAAGTTCCTTCTTTAAATTTACATGCGACAATGAATTCCTTTTAAAATACCAAGCTTTAATCCATTGGCTTCTTTTCTTCCGCCGTTTCTTCAGCGCCAAAGCTAAGGTTACTGCAACGAGACAGTCTTCATCTACGAGCTATTACACTTGTACACTTTTGAACAGTATGTAGATGTACAATATGTGTTTCAACGCGAAATACACGTACGCTTTGTAAGCGCAACTCGAACTGAACAGAGAACTGAACGGATCGTGTAAATACAAACCTCCTTCCGAACTGAATTTTTTATTGTACGTGAAGTAACAATTGTTATAAATAAATTCGATGGCGTTAAGGAATTCTTCCTTGGGAATGTTGCATTCCTTTTCAATATCATCCCAGTTGTCAGAAATGATTTCCAAAGAGAGTTCAAGGGGGATGTTTGTGAACAGTGATACCACATCAAGTGATATCAATTGATGATTGTCAGGGAGTTTAAAATTCTGGATGATTTCAGAGAAAGCGAAAGAATCCTTAACGTTATAATTGTTTTTGTTGGCGAAACTAGCAGTTAATATATTAGATATGTATTTAGCTAACTGATAAGCGGGTGAATTGGTACACGAGATAACCCCAGAACTCTAGTCAATAGATTCAAATTTCACCCCCCTAATCCGGATGTCACTTTTGATCAAGTGAAACCCAACACAAACGTTACTCTTTCTTACAAAAAAACTCTCTTTGATAAAACAAATCACTCCCAAGATTACCCCATTCTTACGCAATGATAATTTCAATATTGTCTCTTATAATCCAAAAACTATAAGACAACTCTTTACCAAACTCAAAGACCCCACTCCAGTTATGTTCAACTCTAATGTGGTATACAAAATTGATTGCATTGATTGCAACCAATGTTACATAGGTCAAACCGGTCAATGGTTAAAAAGTAGAATCGCCGAACATAAAAGTGATTGTAGAATTCTCAAAGAAACTTGTGCCCTAGCTCATCATGCTCTCAACAACAACCACCAGTTTGATTTCAACAACGCAAAAATCCTTGACATAGAACCGAACTATAGAATCAGAACTTTTTTAGAAATGACTTACCTTCAAAAACATAAAAATAACACTGTAAATTTTAGATCAGATACGAATGACTTAAATAATGCTTACTTTAATATTTTGGATTTCCCGCGAAACCCACAATAGTAACTTTTAATTAGGATGGTAACATGTCACACTTAAGTAACAATGGCGGTCGGCCTTGCTTAATGGTCTTTGTTTTTAAAAATAAAAAAGAATTTTACTGTGTCCTCTTAAGTTTTTAATTCGATTTTAATGTGTAACACTTCTATCTGACGTTATATCGCTGTGATGATTAATGTTCTTAGGTTTCTACTATACTCTCGCAGTAAGTTAACTTTTTATACAATATTGTAACCACGTTTTCTTGATTCATTGTACTTTACAGCCGGTCCTGATGAAGTATGTGGGCGTCACAAGTACAGTTAATTATTTG
This sequence comes from Dorcus hopei, assembly GCA_033060865.1. NCBI lineage: Eukaryota > Metazoa > Arthropoda > Insecta > Coleoptera > Lucanidae > Dorcus > Dorcus hopei. The sequence continues at coordinate 73,347,119 of CM065426.1, read as the reverse complement.
CCTCAATAATTCAAATTAAATTGTAAAAAATATATACTTTGAATAATCGAAAAACTGTCCCTTTTTTTTCGCCCAAAACTTGTTATTATTATTTTATTGGCCCTCTCTGCCAAAACTCTATCACTAGTAATAGGGTGCAGGCAACAATCGTTAAATTTAACAAATACAAGTAGACGCCACAGTCCCCCCTGCTAGTGATTGAGTGTACAAATATGAAATCACGAGAGGAGTTTTATACAGGCTGTTTCATTGAAGATGCACCAAACTTGAGGGACACGTTTCTGACATTATTTCGAACAAATTATCTTAATAAAATTTTTTAATCGGAGCAACTTGAAATTTGCGTAATTTGGAGCCGATGTTTCTTGAAATACTTTATGGCCGCGGAATGTGAAACCAAACCGGCGCACGATCTAAATTGCTTTATGAATGGAACACAGCTGCAGGGAGACAATAAAGTTACAGCCAAGAAATTTATGACTAGATTTTGTTTTGCCCTTGACCTACTCGCTCGGTCATTCAACTGCAGCAGCACTAGCAGCTGCGAAATCGCGTGGATATTTAAACTTATTTAATTTAATAATAAATTATAAATGTGGGGCTATGCAAAAATGTGCATTTAGTTATGCGTTATGCATTGTTGTTGTTGTTATTAAAATAAAATATGTCGAATCTTAAAAATAAAAACATTTATTTTTCTTACATTATTATTACTTTTCAAGTAGCTGTAATCGAAACCGATTTGGCAAAACTTTTTTTAAAATTATTATTACGTTATTATTATTACAAGAAATGTTCAAAAATGCCTCCTTCCTGCTGTACACACAAAAAATACCATAAAGTCCTTAATTGGGGCTGTACGGCGAACGAAATGTTTTAGGCAAAAACAGGCACTTCTAGGAACGATTTCATGAAACGTGAATTTAATAAATTCTTAAATAAGCACAAACTACTAAATGTTTGAACAATCCTAAAATTCTTCAACTAACAATTAGAAAATTCGTATTAAATGGAGATTCGAAAATAAACGACGAATTATTATTTTTATTGATGTTCAACAACCACGATGTTTTAAATGTGTTTTGCCGAATCAGCTGGGGCGACATTCTAGCTAGAGTAATAATAATAAATCAATAAAGCGATTCGTATGTGAATGCGTAACAAACAATCCATTCATTCTCATTTAAAGTCCATCCTAAAAATATGCGACTTTGCTTTTTCTTCGATTTTCTCGAAACTTATTCATTTAAGAAAAAAAATTATAGAAAAATTTTATTTCTTTTCACGATATCTACCGACATACCGAGTTTGGTGCATCTTCCTTGAAACAGGCTGTATATATCTTCGTCTGCAACTGGATTTATAATGATATCGATATTTAGCGGGGCGAGAATCGAAGATTTGTTTCGATATCTTAATGCGTTCGTGTTTACTTACTTGGCGCCGAATTTCAAATTATGTTTGCGGGAAAATCGTCGGGTGGCGGTGAAATTTAAAATGAAAAAACATTTTTCCGTTGACCCGACGACGGCAAGTTTGTTTAATTTAAAAAAACATAAATCATGGATTTGAAAAGGTAAGTGGTTTTATCGTATTCATTAATATTGTAAATTGCTTGCTAATTTTTGGATGAAAATTGTAATTTCACTTTTCGCGACGGTAATGCTTTATGTTTGATGTGCGTTTGGCCGCACTCGCGTTGTTCAATTTATGTTTTCGCATTTTTCCGCCGTTTATTGAGCTTTCGAATTTCCAGCGCTTGGTTTGTATTAAATAAAGTTAGTTTATCGTTTTTGTTTTTGTTAGTTCGTGGTGTGCTTTGTCGCTCGATTATTATTTTGAGAGATCGTCGGTTTTTCAATTGATTTGGAAAGTCGCGGTGTTGTATAGAAATTGGCGCGAGCACTGTTGCCAGTCATTGCCGGGATATTCTCGTTTTTGCGCGAAATTTGAAAGTTTGAAATTATTTTTAAGTTTAGGGAAAAAATCGCAGTTAATTGTTCAGGTTGTTTAGGAGCGTTTTTTATTTTTTGTAATTGTATCGACGTTTTTGGAATTGGCGACGACTGCCTTTCGTTGAACAAAATTATCATTTTTAACTGTATGTTGGAATAGGGTACCGTTATATAAGTATTTTTTTTTAATTGATTTTTTGTTTTTATTAGAAACGATGATATGGAGGTGGACCAACCGTAAGTGTTTGATTTGTTCTTATATTTAATAATTAAAAAAAAAGACAATTTATTTTTTGTTTTCTGTTTATTTTGAATTATTCGTATTTTGTGGCTTGGATGAGTTTCGCCTTGATGTAGTTTATGATATTATTTGTGTATTGAGTGGAGTTGTTATGCACTAAGAAAAATAAAAGTTAAGTTAACAACTTATTGAATATTAAATGCGTTGACTTTAATAATATACGTACCTACTTGTATGATTCTTAGCTGAATGTTTCGCAGATTGTAGAATTAACAATAAGAAAATGTTAAGCGGTTAAATCATTTCACTGAAAATCTTTTCCGTTAAAATGAAGCTATAAAATATTTGATTATTTTAAGAAATTATGGTTTCTTCTTATGTATTGAAGCGACATATTTGATTGTTTCAAGCCAAATGTTAAGTTGATTCGATTTACTGAAGCGTTTGAATTGTTTTTTTTTTTACTAATGGTTCAATAGGTAATTAAAAAAAATGTTGTCAATATGTTTTTGTTTACTGAACAGTTTATTTTTCTATGTGTAGAACTTGCGAAAAGGTAAATAAGCTTTCATTTTTTGTTTGACAGATTAAAAAAAAGAGAAGTCCTAGGCGGGCCGGAAGGTCCGAATCGGCCCCGGTTGGGACCATTATCGAGAAAGATTTCGCCGGCTGCCTTGAAGTGCCGGCGGAAATCTTTGACAAATTGAAGAAGATGTTGGCTGATAAGTAAGGGCCGTTTTCATAATAGTGCTAAAGGAGACTTTTTTGTTCGTTATAAGCCAAATTTACTCTCGTTTTAATTTTTTCTTTATATTTTCTTTTTTATTTTTGAATGAGTTTGTAATTTCTAATTTTTTTTTCAGTACTAATAAACGAAAATCGGAAGTAAAATCGTCGTCTCGAGTTCGACTTCGCGAGCGAGGTCGATCTCGAAGTCGTGAACAGGATCATTCACGACTTCGAGAGCGAGGTCGTTCTAGATGTCGTGGACGATCCCGTCCGCGAGCTCGCAATAGAGATCGCTCTATAAGTCGTGAGCGGGTTCGCGGGGACGACCTCGCAATGATGAAGGAGGGCAACGTCCTTCGTCATCTTTACGGCGACGTCGCCGCCGTAACGCACGGCGGCGCGATGGCCGCGACCGCAATAATGGATCGTAAGTTGTTTTGATAATGTAACATTATGAAAAATTTATTAATTTTTTTTTCAGAAAAAATTTTTTAAAACATTATAGTTAATTTTTTTATGTTTTTGTTATTGTTTTTTTTTTTTTTTGTTAATGTTTTACTTAAATTAAATTTGTTATTTTTATTTATGTATTTTTCTTATTGATTTTTTTTTAATTTTTAATATATTAGGGTGTCCCAACAGTGTGTTCTCGGGCCATATCTCCATAACTACTGAAGATATAAAAAAAATTTCAACACAATTTTTTTTTTAATTTAAGAGTTCTATAACACAAAATTATTTTCATCTATACAGAGCGAATCAAAACAGTGGTGCCGGACACAACTTTTTTTATTTCAAATGGCATGCCCTATATACAAGGTGGGCCAAAAGAAATCACCCTATTGGAAGATGCTCTTATTTTTGCAAATGGCAGCCAATGTCAAATCTGGTTTGACAGTTGTGAACTAGACAGATGTAGAATACAAGTGAATAAGCCATGGAGCGATACACTCCCCAAGAACGCGGAATAATCGTGTCTATTTTTTTGCGTAACAATTCGTCTGTGGTGTTGGCGCAGCGCGAATTCCGTCGCCGATTCCCCGGTCGTCCGACACCGACTGCGCAAACACTGCGCCGTTTGGCCACCAACCTTGAAGAGTATGGGACCGCACGAGACGTTGCCAAGAGTGGCCGGCCCCGGAGCGCCCGTTCTGCCGAGAATATCGCCGCTGTTGCCGATGATGTCGAGCTGTCGCCAGAAACATCGACCAGACGCCGTGCCTCGCAATTAGCCATCAGCCGGTCGTCCCTAAGGCGAATTTTGGTCAAAGACCTGCGCATGTTCCCGTACAAAGTCCAGTCCGTGCATCAGCTGCTGCCTGTCGACCGCCAAACGCGTGTAACCTACGCCCAAGCCATCCTCAATCTCGAGGACGAAGTGGACGATTTTTCGACCAAAATCATAATGAGCGATGAGGCTCATTTCCACCTCAGCGGGTACGTGAACAAGCAAAACTATCGTTTCTGGGGCACCGAAAATCCACAAGTGATGCACGAGGAGCCATTACACCCGCTCAAAGTGACTGCATGGTGCGCTGTTCACGCTGGAGGAGTCATCGGGCCATTTTTTTTTTTTCGAGGACGCCGCTGGTCAAACGACAACAGTGGACGGTGCGCGCTATAGGGCCATGTTAACCGAGTTTTTTCTGCCCCAATTCAACGAATTAGGACTGGAGGACATGTGGTTCCAACAGGACGGAGCAACGGCACACACTGCGCGAGCCACAACAGATATTCTGAAGGCGGCGTTCCCGGGTCGCCTCATCTCTCGTTTTGGCGATTTGCACTGGCCCGCAAGATCGCCCGATTTAACCGTTCCAGACTTTTTTTTGTGGGGTTTTTTGAAGTCCCGTGTTTACGTGAACAAGCCCGAGACCCTGGAAGCCCTCAAGGACAACATTCGACACGAGTGCGAGAATCTGTCGCCCGAAGTTCTCGCCGAAGTGATGAAAAATGCCATAAAACGAGCCCGTATGGCAATCAATTGTGACGGCGCCCATTTGGCCGATATCATCTTCTCGACTTGACCAATAAAATTCTAAAGGTTCAAATAAACATAATCAAAAAACAGAATTGAAGTTTTTCATTTAGAAAAAAAATGAGAGCCAAACAACATCGGATGACTTCTTTTGGCCCACCTTGTATGAAACCAAATTTGTATTGCCCATAAAATTCTACACATTTTCTGTATACCATTGCCTATACCTAAACCTAACCGTTCTTGAGATATTTAATATTTTGTCTAAAAACTGCCATTTGCAGCCACTATTTTATTTATTCATATTTTATTTATTTTTAACTCTAAGAAAAAGATTTTCCGACAGATGTAGTTGATACATAAGCTTATCATAAGCCATTATTAAATGTACTTTTATCGCAACAAGGTGGTCATGGTAATAAACAAGATCTCAGAAATTTCAAAATGACAAAACTCAATTTTCTTAAATAGCATGCCCTATATTTTTCTATTCTAAATTCTTCGTTGAATAAAGTACTTTCATTTTTGTTAAGTATGTCGTATACCTATCTGAGATATTTTCTGAGATTTTTAGATTTATTTGAATTATTTCTTTTAAAACGAGTTATTGTCTAAGGTGGCCATGGAAAACGGCAAACAAATGAAGCTTGACTTTAATAATTAATTTTCAAGTGACAATAATGTACAGGCATTAGTTAGTTCAAGTATGTGACTCCTTTAAACAGTTATACATTTTTTTGTACTTACGTCATACATGCCCCAAGCGCCGTTTATTCAATTCCGTTCTTCCTATTTACTCTCTTCGCACTTTTGTCTTGATCTTACTTGTATTAAGATTTATTCGTTATCACTCTTTATTAGAGTACAAAAAGAGTAAATAGAGTGAATGGAATTAAATAAACGAACGCAGCTCGAGTATGTCCTAAATTGAGAGCATTACAAACGGTAAGTATAAATTTGATAAATATATTTTTTTGTTGCCGTAATTGTTTTTAAATATGTTAAAAATTTAAGTTATATTGTTTCGTTTTTTCGATTCATATTTGTTCAATTTTCAATGTTCCATTACGAATTAAAAAGTATATTTGCCTTCCAGGATGAAGAGCAAATTTATGCAATTATGTAAGTTTTGATCTTTTTATTTTCTAGAAATTTATGCTTTATAAACCGTTATTAATTGAATTTATTCTATCTGATAAATTACTAATGTACATTTTTCTTACAGCTCTCCTCCTACCCCCGGAACGGATGATGTCTATTCATCCCCCACATCAAACCTAATGTAAGCGGTTTCTTTACCTTGTTCTTGTTTTCAATTAATTTATTTTTAACTTTCATTTTATATTTTTAAATTTTATTTCAACTCGCTTTTCAAATTTTTATAATTCCTTGTAATATCTTGTTCTTGTTTTCAATGAATTTATTTTTAACTTTCATTTTTAATTTTATTTCAACTCGTTTGCAATGAATTTATTTTTAACTTTAATTTTATACTTGTAAAATTTGTTACAGGATACAATAAAAGGAGGTTATTTTTATATTTGTATTATATATTTCACATAATCCTATCCAACTCAGAGTAAATTAATTTAACTAATTTAAATTTCGAAAATACCACGGTTAATTTCGACACATGCGTCAGCTCGTCTGTAGATTGCACGTGCAGCTCCTTTTTGAAGTGCACGGTGATTTTCTTTTGTGCTCCCGACATTTATAATCGCAGAGATCACAACCGAATGGCCTTTCACCGATGTGCCTTGACTTGTGCCGCTTCAAATTTCCGTAGCCCCGGGATTTATAATCGTAAAGATCACAGCTGAACGGCTTCTCGCCGGTGTGCTTTAACTTGTGCTGTTTTCAATCATTGAAATGCCTGCATTTACAATCGCAAACACAACTGAACGGCTTCTCGTCGGTGTGCTTTAATTTGTGTTGTTTCAAATTTGCGTGGTGCCGGCATTTATAATCACAAAGATCACAACTGAATGGCTTTTCGCCGGTGTGCTTTAACTCGTGTTGTTTCAAATATTGAAGCTGTCGGCATTTATAATTGCAAAGATCACAACTGAATGACTTTTCGCCGATGTACTTTAATTTGTGTTGTTTCAAATATTGGAGCTGTCGGCATTTATAATCGCAAAGATCACAACTGAATAGATTTTCGCCGGTGTGCTTTAACTTGTGTTGTTTCAAATATTGAAGCTGTCGGCATTTATAATCGCAAAGATCACAACTGAATAGATTTTCGCCGGTGTGCTTTAATTTGTGTTGTTTCAAATATTGGAGCTGTCGCCATTTATAATCGCAAAGATCACAACTGAATGACTTCTCGCCGATGTACTTTAATTTGTGTTGTTTCAAATATTGGAGCTGTCGGCATTTATAATCGCAAAGATCACAGCTGAATGACTTCTCGCCGATGTACTTTAATTTGTGTTGTTTCAAATATTGGAGCTGTCGGCATTTATAATCGCAAAGATCACAACTGAATGACTTCTCGCCGATGTACTTTAATTTGTGTTGTTTCAAATATTGGAGCTGTCGGCATTTATAATCGCAAAGATCACAGCTGAATGACTTTTCGCCGATGTACTTTAATTTGTGTTGTTTCAAATATTGGAGCTGTCGGCATTTATAATCGCAAAGATCACAACTGAATGACTTCTCGCCGATGTACTTTAATTTGTGTTGTTTCAAATATTGGAGCTGTCGGCATTTATAATCGCAAAGATCACAGCTGAATGACTTCTCGCGGATGTACTTTAACTTGTGTTCTTTCAAATTTCTGAGGTGCCGGCAATTATAGTCGCAAAGACCACAAATGAAAGAATGTTGAAAGCGGTGGACAATTTGTATATTATAAGTGTTACTATGTACGCGGCTAGAGAAATTGAAAACAATTGATGTAATAACAATTTTCAATATTCTGCACTGTTTATATATATCATTACGTTTACGTTCAATAAACTAAACCAAAACTAAACTCTGCTATTTTCAAGTTGAAGAAAACCAACAGGTTACCTCGGTACTGTCAATCAAAAATTGGCAAAAATAAAAGCAGCAAATATTGAAGAAAGTATGGTGTGCACCATTGTGTTAAACGGTCTTCCATCTAGTTTTGTACATTTTAGTAATATTTGGGACAATTGATCAGATTCGTACAATCTGTCGGCGCTAATGGAAGCGCTTACGGCGGCCGACGAACGTCTTCAGAAACACGACGCAGAAGTAATCGCAATGAATGCGACGAAGTTTAAGAAGACAAACCAGAGCCGTCAATGGAAGGACAACAAGAAAAGTGATACTAAGAAACAGTTTCCTGGACGGTGTTTTAACTGCAATCAATTTGGCCATATAAAAGCTAAATGTCCAAAAATGGTAATCTTTAAGTATACGTCGCTGTAAATGCGCATCCGCCGCGACCGCCACAGGCTCCACCCACATTCTGAATGCGTTCGGAAACAGTAGATCGGGAGTGCGTATTGGTGCGTCTGCATAGTTATTCAAAAATAAAAATCTGAAATAAAATATGTCTGTCTCGAAATCAAACCTCGCAATTTACCTCGTAGATATAAGTAACCGGCAACGCTGCCATCTTAAAAGCCAAATTGAAACAACAAACATTAAGAGCAATTATTTATCCCCTTACCAACTCAAATAAAAAACAATACGTGACACTCATACATTTTGGTAAAATTAGCGAAAAAAATAGACAGAATCATAAACAAAAATAACAATTCAATTTAATCATACAAACCGAATAGTAAAATTTCTAACTTGAGCTCAATTTAGACGTTGCGATTTTTCTTACATAGAAAGAAAAATCTGTATAAATCCAGTTATGTCTCCGACTTTATTTTAGTTTGAAATTGACAGTAAACTTGTAGAAACTGCAGTAAGTTAGTGTGAACCGTTTATCTGTTTTTGTGTTATTCAGTTGTTCTTGTTATATTTCTAAAATGGCTGGTGCTCGTTTTCCTGCACCAACAACTATTGTGGATGAAAACGACATTTTAAATAATGAAGAAATTATGCTTGAGGTTGTTACATTCGTCGATTTTGCGTTTCGAAATAAACTGGAATGCTTACAATGGCTGGCCAAACGGCGATTAATACATAATTCCTATTTATGTTTAGAATGTCAGGTTCCCATGTCCTTTATTAAAAGAGGACAAATTTCTAACGGCTATGTTTGGAAATGCAAAAATTGCACAACTACCGTTACTATTAGAAGGGATTCTTTTTTTTCAAACAGTCGGCTTTTGTTAAATCAGTTGTTAGTCATAATATATGGATGGTCCCGTAATTACCCCCAAAAAGACATTGCCCATGAAGCAAAGATAGGGGAAACTTCGAACCCGACTATAGTAGACTGGTGTTCTTTCTGCCGCGAAGTGTGCGAACAAAACTTGATTAACCATCCTATGGTAATAGGTGGTTTACAAGAAGATGGCACAGCTAAAACAGTAGAAATTGACGAAACAAAATTTTTCCACAGAAAGTATCACAGAGGACAATGGAGAGAAGGACATTGGGTATTTGGGGGTATTGAAAGGGAAACTAAAAATGTTTTATGTTGGAAGTTCCTGATAGAACAGCAGAAACATTATTTAATATCATTCAAAGGTAAATAGTTTTTTTTTGTTTAATTTTTTTAACAAAATTTTATATGTACAATCTTTGGTCCTAAACTATAGACCGTGTAGAAAGTATCCGGAATTTTCCGGATACTTTCTGGGCGGATTGTATTAATTTTGTAACGGTACGTCATTTTCGGGTCGGTCTGTAGTTGCTGCCGATCGTTGCTCTGCTTGACGTCGGTTCGGGTGTGCTCGTCGGTGTCCGGGTTCAGCGGAAATAAAAGCGTCGATCACTTAGCAACAACTTTATTTACAAACATAGTCTATATTTACAGGTCTTTTAACAAGCTGTGTCTTACGGGCACTAATCGCAGGACGGTAATTTCGGAAACGGTGTGTCTTACGGACACTAATCGCAGGACGGTAATTCCGGAAACGGTGTGTCTTACGGACACTAATCGCAGGACGGTAGTTTCGGAAACGGTGTGTCTTACGGGCACTAATCGCAGGACGGTAGTTCCGGAAACGGTGTGTCTTACGGACACTAATCGCAGGACGGTAGTTTCGGAAACGGAGTGTCTTACGGACACTAATCGCAGGACGGTAATTCCGGAAACGGGGTGTCTTACGGACACTAATCGCAGGACGGTAACGCACTGTGCATACGTTCTGGTACAGGCTCTAGGGATCGGATCGGTGGTATGGTTGTGAGTGAGACGCCCACTCAGGGTCAGGATATGCGAGACGCCCGCATCGGGTAAGAGAGAGTGAGACACCCACTCTAGGATATGCGAGACACCCGCATTGGATAAAGGAAAAGTGAGACACCCACTCTAGGATCAGGATGTGTGAGACGCCCACACTCGGTAAGAGAGAGCGAGACTCCCGCTCTAGGATCAGGAAGTGCGAGACACCCGCACTGGATAAGAGAGAGTGAGACTCCCACTCTAGGATCAGGATGTGTGAGACGCCCACACTCGGTAAGAGAAAGGTCAGGATAAAACAGGAGGAGCGGTTGCAGGTAACGCGAACGTAGCACAGATGGTTAAACGCGTGTGAGTCAAAACATCGACGGATGAATGACTCCGCGAGAAAAACTGCATTCCAGCCACGTCCGGTGGCTCGGAATACCCGGCACGTCACTAACTTCAAGCCACGTCCGGTGGCTTGATAGCGCGGCGGAGCCACGACCGTCGGCTCAAGAGCCGGCGAAGAACTCATTAAAACGTGCGCCGAGCGCGCTTATAAAGGCTTGCGCGTGGTGGGGCGCCCGCTCTCTTGGAGTTCCCACCTAAATTAAACTGCGCAAGCACATCCTAAAAGTACAGGCTAATTAATATATACAAAACTTAACCTAATATGTACAAAAATAGTAACGGAGTGGTCACTTCGTTACATCCCCTCCTTTCTTCGGTGCAGCGAAAATTCCAGTAGGAATGGAGCATCTCTACAAGTCGGCGGGTTGGCAGCTGCATCCAAACAGTTGTTTCTTCCTGCTTGCATTTCTTCAGCGGCACCGGAGATAGGTCGGACGGTTGTCCGGTCGGTGGGATCGCATCAGCATTGCGGTCCTCAGGGGAAGGGTACCTCCCGAGACGGAGGTGCTGGCGTTTGTGGCCGTGGGTGGGCTACCGGTGTTTAGGCCTCTTTGTTTGCATGCCAACAATGAGACCTGCGGTCATATGTTGCAATTGTCGAATCAATTGCACTTTTGACTTTTCGCTCAAATTTTACAGAAGAACTCGCGTCGGGGGTCAGTTTTAAAAATGTCTTCGCATTCACTGGTCCGATTGATTAACTTATTTATCGAAGTCCTTTCTCTTCGGTGTACATACAACATATATTTCGGGAGCATATTTTATATGTACGGTTAATCTGTTCTTCAGTCGTAAAACTTCCGGATTTCCGCATCAGCGTCTCAAAGTTTCACTATCACGGTCACTTAGTTCGCGAACTGGTCACTGTAGTCGGTGTACTACCGGTCACTGGAATCGGTGTGTCATCGGTCACTGGAGTCGATGTACACTCTGGTCACTGGAGTACTGGAATCGGTGTGTCATCAGTCACTGGGATTGATGTACACTCTGGTTACCGGAGTACTGGAATCGGTGTGTCATCAGTCACTGGGATTGATGTACACTCTGGTTGCTGGAGTCGGTTCTTTTAAACGGTCCCTGCTCTCGGTTTTGAAACGGTCCCTGCTCTCGGTTTTGAAACGGTCCCTGCTCGGGCGCCATGTAACGGTACGTCATTTTCGGGTCGGTCTGTAGTTGCTGCCGATCGTTGCTCTGCTTGACGTCGGTTCGGGTGTGCTCGTCGGTGTCCGGGTTCAGCGGAAATAAAAGCGTCGATCACTTAGCAACAACTTTATTTACAAACATAGTCTATATTTACAGGTCTTTTAACAAGCTGTGTCTTACGGGCACTAATCGCAGGACGGTAATTTCGGAAACGGTGTGTCTTACGGACACTAATCGCAGGACGGTAATTCCGGAAACGGTGTGTCTTACGGACACTAATCGCAGGACGGTAGTTTCGGAAACGGTGTGTCTTACGGGCACTAATCGCAGGACGGTAGTTCCGGAAACGGTGTGTCTTACGGACACTAATCGCAGGACGGTAGTTTCGGAAACGGAGTGTCTTACGGACACTAATCGCAGGACGGTAATTCCGGAAACGGGGTGTCTTACGGACACTAATCGCAGGACGGTAACGCACTGTGCATACGTTCTGGTACAGGCTCTAGGGATCGGATCGGTGGTATGGTTGTGAGTGAGACGCCCACTCAGGGTCAGGATATGCGAGACGCCCATCGGGTAGAGAGAGTGAGACACCCACTCTAGGATATGCGAGACACCCGCATTGGATAAAGGAAAGTGAGACACCCACTCTAGGATCAGGATGTGAGACGCCCACACTCGGTAAGAGAGAGCGAGACCCTGCCTAGGATCAGGAAGTGCAGAGACCCGCACTGGATAAGAGAGAGTGAGACTCCACTCTAGGATCAGGATGTGTGGACGCCCACACTCGGTAAGAGAAAGGTCAGGATAAAACAGGAGGAGCGGTTGCAGGTAACGCGAACGTAGCACAGATGGTTAAACGCGTGTGAGTCAAAACATCGACGGATGAATGACTCCGCGAGAAAAACTGCATTCCAGCCACGTCCGGTGGCTCGGAATACCCGGCACGTCACTAACTTCAAGCCACGTCCGGTGGCTTGATAGCGCGGCGGAGCCACGACCGTCGGCTCAAGAGCCGGCCGAGGACTCATTAAATCGTGCGCCGAGCGCGCTTATAAAGGCTTGCGCGTGGTGGGGCGCCCCACTCTCTTGGAGTTCCCACCTAAATTAAACTGCGCAAGCACATCCTAAAAATACATGCTAATTAATATATACAAAACTTAACCTAATATGTACAAAAATAGTAACGGAGTGGTCACTTCGTTACAATTTAATTCAAAATTTTAATCTTGAAAATATTTTTATAGATATATTTTACCCGGGACAATAATTATTTCAGACGGGTGGAGGGCTTATCGTAATTTGGATCAAATTGGTGGGGGCATATATGAGCATCAAGTGATTATACATCAGGAACATTTTGTGGACCCAAATGATAATACAATTCACACGCAAAATGTCGAAAATCTTTGGATGCGTGCTAAACGTAAACTTCGCCGACAATTTGGTACATCTGAAGCTCTCTTTCCATCATACATTCATGAATTTATCTGGAGGGAGCAATATCAGGAAGCCCACATTTTTGGGGAATTTCTTTTATGTGTCGCCGAACAATATCCTGTTTGAATTTAATAATTTCTTAAATTTTTTTCTCCTTCAATTTGTCACTACCGAGTACATGCGGCAGCGTTGCCGGTTTATATCTACGAGATAAATTGCGAGGTTTGTGGTTTCCTGATTTCGAAACAGACATATAATTTAATTTCAAATTTTTATTTATACTGCAATTTGCGTTTAAAAAGGAAATAGCTATTTAATGTATCACATATTCCTAATCTTTTGTAATCTGAATATTGTATTAAAAATTACGACAATCTGTAGTGTTTGTTACTAATTTTCTTAATTTTTCCCTATAATTATATCAACAAATTAAATGATAGGTAATTTTTAAGTATATAATTATGAACTTTACTATAACACTGTAGTAAATAATTCGTCAGTACTCGTATTTTTCTCTGTCTATGCATACGCATACGCAGTCCCGATCTACTGTTTCCGAACGCACTCCGAATGTGGGTGGAGCCTGTGGCGGTCGTGGTGGATGCGCATTTAGAGCGACGTATACTTAAAGATTACCCCAAAAATTATTCAGAAGAAAACAAATTGCGAAGATGTGAAAAGTTCTGGACGTAAGAAGAAAGGTGAACGTTTAATATGTAAAACGGATGAAGCTAATGTAGCTGGTGCAGAACATGTTTGGATTGCTGATAGTGGCGCAAGTCATCACATGTGCCACAACAAAGCCATGTTTAGCGATATTATTAAAAAAGATAATGGAGAGAAAATCACTTTGGCAGACAACCATCAAGTAAATGTCAAAGGTATTGGAACAATCAAAATTGAAATCTTTGTAGAAGGAAAGTGGGAGCAGGCAACTCTGAATAATGTTCGGTGGGTACCTGAGGTGGGAAAGAACTTATACAGTACCAGTTCTTCTGCGGTACTGGATATCAAGCTATATTCAATAATGAAAATGTCAAATTAACCAGTCCGGAAGGAAGATCGATATAGATCGCTAAGCGATCTAGTGGAGTCTACAGAATGAATATTCGAACTGTATGGCCAGAGCAAGCGAATTCAGTTGAAGTGCAATCGCTAAAAGAGTTACATGAACGATTTGGATACGTCAGCATGGATAAGCTTCGACAAATGGCGAAGGATTTATCCCTCGGCATTGAAATTGAAGATGACGAAGCCTGTCAATATAGCAAGCTGTCTCGACACTTTGCAACGTCAGTTCCTAAGGATACAAATCTGGGAGAATTCATACACATGGACGTGTGTACAATGGATCAGTCTGGACTCAAGGATGCTAAATATTTCTTGATTCTGAAGGATGACGCAAGTGAGTACACGGCAGCATACATTTTATGTCACAAGGATGAAACGGCATCAAGAATTATTGACTTTTGCAATAAGGTCAAGAACAAGTTTGGCTGTGAAATAAAATATTTCAAATCTGACAACTGTCGAGAATTTGTCAACGAGACATTGGTGAAAGAATTAATAGGGGCATCATTCATGAAACATCAGCACCACCTATGCCAGAGCAAAATGGCAAGGCAGAACGAGCCATTAGAACAATTACCGTATGTGCAAGATCAATGCTGCATGGACGAGTTGTACCTAAGTTTCTTTGGCCTGAAGCAATAAAATATGCTGTACAAGTGTTAATTTGTGTGAAGACGAAGAAGGATAGAGAGAAGACACCTTTTGAACGATGGCATGGTAAAGTGCCTAATTTGTCCAAGTTTAAAATATTTGGAACGACATGTTACTCACAAGTGCCAAAGACATTGCGTCGAAAGCTCGTCAAGAAGGCAGAAAAGGGGATCTTCGTTGGTTATCAAGGAGAATCTGAAAATGTACTTGTTTATAATGAAGATACACGTAAAATAATTACGTCAGTCCGTTTTGACACAGATGAAACAGGAAAATATGAGTTCATTCTGTTTCATTGTGGAAATGACAACGCCACTCTCACCAAAGAAAGGGGGAGCACAGATACAGATTCGAATTCATTTCAAGATTCACGAGAACCGTACGAATTACGACATCGGAAGCCTGTTTGCTACGCACCAAAAAAGGATAACACTAGCGCATGTTTAGCAGTTGTTGAACCGAAGAACTGGGAAGAAGCCAACAGTAGTCCATTTGCACAGGAATGGCAAAAAGCAGCTGATGAAGAATTTGAGGCTCTTTTGAAGAACGAAACCTGGGTTAACGAAGAGCTCCCAGAAGATCGAAAAGTGATTGAGACCAATCTCATTTTTAAATTAAAGCAAACACCAGGAGAAGCTGATCAGTTCAAGGCAAGGTTAGTGGCCAAAGGCTACGTTCAGCGCAAAGGAGTTGACTTCCATGAAACATATTGCAGTGTTATGGCCCCTAGTTGTGTGAAGCCAACTTTATGCGGTGAAATGGGATATTTTTCAAAGTTTCTAATAATTGTTGTAATTTTTGCATTCGTTGTGTTTCTCAGGGTAATTTTCGTCAATATTCTAAATCTTATTTTTGTTTATATCTTATTAGTTTATTGCTGTTCTTGAACTTGTTGATATCGGTGACGGCTCCTGCTCCTCTCCCGATGCAGTGTATCTCGTAGGCTGGCTTTTTCCTCGTGGAGTGTTTTCGTTATGTGTGTGTTAAATAAAGAAAAATGCTCGTTGAAAGTGATAGAAACAATGGTTTATTATAGGTCTTATTTTCTAAGTTCCGTTATGCGTCATCAACAGAACAATCAGTCATGCCAACTTTCATCTCCGAATGCAACCACATTCTTACGTGAAAATAGACCGTCCGCTTGAAAAGTTTGTTGGCAATAAATTGCAATGTTGTCAAACGTCACCGCTGCCATTTGATTTGTTTACATTTGGTCCGTGAGTGTTGGTTTGTGTTCAAAACGTTGTATTAGTGTATTCCAGAGGCAATATTTAATAGTTCTTTTCAGAGCTCATTATTGCGTGAATTAATACAACATGCCGCCAGGATTAAATTTGCAATCACAGCAAATGGTTGCTTCTTTAATTACGTACTTTGAAAGAGAACATGACTGTGGAGGGCCCTTAATTCCGTTAACAGCTGTAAGGGAGGTAATGTGCATAATTTAAAAATTTTGCTTTGTATAATTTCTTATATATTTCACAGCGAGTTGCAGATGCTCTGCAGTTGAATATTTCCACTGTCAGTCGTATTTCATCTGACATTAGGAAAGGTACCCCATTGTCTGGGCCTTCTAAAAAACGTGTACGTTCAAAACCGACAACCGACCTAGATTATAACCACCAAGCTACTATTCGTGAAGTAATATACGAGATGTACGAAAGAAGTAAGATTTGTGTTCAATCAGATATTTTTAGTTACTATAAAAATTGTTCGTTTCAGAAGACCACATCACTCTAAAAACATTATTGGATAAACTCAAGACTAGAGCTTTATTTGATGGAAACATAAGTTCCCTTTGGAAGGTAGTGAAACAAATTGGCTTCAAATGGCGCAAAGATGATCCACGGCGAGGTTTAATGGAACTGAGTAATATCGCTTTCAAAAGAGTAAATTTTTTACGTTCTTACATGGACAACGAAGGAAAACGAAGGAATCTATCAGTTCGTCTACCTTGATGAAACTTGGATATTTCAAGACGGAACAGTTGGACGTTCATGGCAAGATAAAGACGTTAGAACAGTGAAGACTACTAAAGTTGAAAGTAAAAGGTTAGTCAGAGAACTTTTATGTAGGAATATATCTAGAAATATAATATTCTTTTATTGTAGGTTTGTTATTCTTCATGCTGGGAATGAAAATGGATTTATCCAAGGTGCAGAATTAATTTTCTCCACTAAAAACAAATCCTCAGATTACCATGGCGAAATGAATAGTGACAATTTCTTACACTGGTTTGAAAATAAATTAATTCCAAACTTAGAGGAACCATCAATTATCGTAATGGATAATGCTTCATATCATAGTGTACTAAAAGAAAAAGTTCCAACTACAACTTGGAAAAAAGCTGACATTCAAACTTGGCTAACTAGCAAACAAATTATATTTGACCCTCATCTCTTGAAATCTGAATTATTGCAGAAAGTTACCCAGTAAGTGTTCTATTTTTTAATCAATCAGAATGTAATGAATAGTAAAGTAGATTTTTTAAACCCCAGAATACTAATTTACACCTTTTTTTTTAAATTCTATTAATTTTTAATTTTTTTTAATTGATTAAATTTATTGTAGAAATAGACCGTCTACAACATATGTTATCGATGAATTAGCTGCAAGTAAAGGCCATAAAATCTTAAGGCTGCCACCTTATCACTGCATTTTTAACCCTATTGAACACGTGTGGGGAATTGCAAAAAAATATTATAATGACCATGCAACAAAATCTGGTACTTCGGTGGACAACTGTATTATGCTATGGCGAGAAGCACTTGCAAAGATAACGCCTGAAGTTTGGGCCGACTGTATAAAACATACTGATACTGAAATACTAAAATGGTGGGACAGAGAAGCTCATTTAGATACCAATGACATATGCCCCTTAATAATTAATATAAATGGCAACTCTGATGACAGTGAAAGTGAATCGGATCTGTCGAGTTGATAAAACTGAATGAACAAAATTTATCTGTTTAACGTGCATTTTTTGTTTCCCCATATTATTTTTATGTTCTTGTGCATTACTTTTGTAATCAGCTTATTTGATTTCTGTACAAATATTGCATTAAATTTGTAGTTATTTTCTATTGAAACACAATGGACGTGTTTTTTAAATGCACCAGTTCCTAGAGGCAAATATGTTCGAACAAGCTGTCAGATAATTCGAGAACTTGCTCGATTTTAATAATAATAATGTGTATTATCATTATGTACATACGTGTTACACATTTGACTCGTCAAAAGAAAAAAAAGGTATTAAAATTTACATATCTAAAAACTCGCTTACCGAATAATAAACTTTTATGGCGGAAAAGTCCTTCACTTTTAGTTTAAAACATTTAAAGGACATTGTGTCATAATTTACATCAGTTGTAACTAGTTTATTATAAAGTTTTGTGCCGATATGTTGCGGGTTTTTTTGTCCCACTTGTAACCTGGAGAAGGGAACCTCTAACTCCTTGCTGCCTCTTGTGTCGTGTAAGTGTACATCGGATCTTTTCTTCAGAGCTCCTTGTTGTTTCTTTACATGGACTAAAGTAGCATACATGTAAAGGGAAGGGTAGGTCAAAATTTTTAATGATTTAAATAGCGGTCTACATGATTCGTCCGAGCTTGCTCCCATCATATAGCGAATGGCTCTTTTTTGAGCTACGAATATTTTGCTTGAACTGTGTGCTGCACCCCAGTATATCACCCCATACGAAATAATCGATTGTATTAGGCCATAGTACAGTAGTTTTAATACATGATGTTAAAGTGTCAGAATTTTACATTTGTCACATTTTGAGTTCTATCAAAATTTATGTACGTAACTTAACGAAAAAAAAAACATGGCCTACTAGAATGCAAAAAGAACGTGAACGGATAATAACACAATCTTGAGCAGCATTTAAACGGTCATCCTCAGAGTCTTCCGTGAAGATCACATTGTAGTCGTCAACGACTTCTTACTTGGGTTGTCATTGGGTAAATCATTGATGAAGCATTGAAGAGGGTTGGTGATGGACAAGAACCCTGTGGTGTGCCTCTTGTAACACTGCGCTTACTTGATCTGATGCCATTTATCTCGACAATTTGTTCTCGATTGTATAAGTAGGATTGGATCCACTTGTTAGTTTGACCTCGTATTCCCATGCGTTGTAATTTAATTATTAAAAGTGAGTGTTCGACCGAGTCGAAGGCACGACTCATGTCAAAAAATATTCCTAAAGGCCGCTTTCTTTGGTTGAGACTGCAATTAAAAAACGCTTAAAAAACGCTGTTAGTGCTTGTTGTACGTAACATACATACATACATGACGTTGTTAGGTTATTTCACTGTTCTACTTTGCTGCACTACCTCAGCACTTGGTGCATGTTAGCGGAGCTCGAATGCTTAGCTCGAACAGGTTGTGGATTTTTCGAACGCTACTTTAGTTGCTCCAATATAATTAAAAAACGCTTTTTCGTCTACTCGAACGCTCAAACAGCTGATCGAGTAATTAAAAAACACTTGGCAACGGTGCACATAGGGGTATTTGCTGCGAAAAGCTGGCCAAAATTCGATTTTCTGAACGCAACAGTTTCTTAAAAAACACAACTACCTGAGATAGTATAATAAGTGGGGAGTATTAGGATGCTATTGCATTTGTTTTTACATTCTTGGATTGCGTGCCATTTAGCATATAATCGCCCGCATTAATTGTGTCTGCAAAATTGCGGCTTGCTATTGAATACGCTTCTTGAAGAAAAAAAATTTCCTACCGTCTTTTGATAATAAGTGTGGTAACTTTTATTATGGATTGTCTAGCCCAAGGTGTGTGTTATCATGTATGACTTATTACATTTAAATATTTGCAGAGGCAATACCTAATTAATATGTTTTAAAAATGAATTTAAAACAGTGTTGTGTTTACGTTATCTCTGTAAATGAGAAGCAGTTTGTTGTACTTCAGGGTGCTTCCCTGCGTTCATTCAAATTAAAAATAAAAGAATAATTAGTCTAATTCTCTTATCACCAAAAAGTAGCCGCAGAATACCGCAGATGTAATTTTTCTGAATTTTTTCCCATTATTTGTCAAAAATAGTAAATCCCATTAATAATTACATTTAAGTCAAAATTGTTTTTCCGTTTTAGGAAGTTCTTCGGGAATCAAAGTAATGTCTCGAAAAGATCTTTATGATATAATGAAACAATGCTCCGAGAATAATTTCTTAAAGAAGTTAGCTTTCATGGAAAATTATTTACTTACAAAAATTACTCTTTCTGAAGAACAAAATCGTTTTAAACGCAAATTGTCGTATATTAAATCACAACTGAAGATCAGATGGCATACTGCACATAAAGTAGAAAGTGTTTTCTTACAGAATAATTATAATTGGCTACAGGGTACACTCGAAATACCTATTACGAAAGACCGAGTCGGACGGCCAAATAAGCCGTTTGTTGAGTTAAGTGATCGCAGTAAAAGACGTAAAACACGAGACCTTCGAGATCATGTGGAAGCTTCAGAACTGCTTTATGCTACTCAAATGAAACTTCGAGCAGCTGGAAATGTAGAAGGTTCAAAACTTGTACAGGATATCACGAAATCTCCTAAACGGGCAGCCAACTACAGCAAAGCATATACCCGTAGCAATATGCAGGAAAGGTCACAACTGACACCACTTCAAGCATTATCAATCTTTGTGGAGGCCGGTCTATCCAGAAAACAATATGAAATTGTGCGAACAAGCGACAAAAAACTGTACCCATGTTATAGTGTTCTGCAGAAGTCAAAAAAGGAATGTTATCCTGTCCAAAGCTCATATTTAATAACTGCAACGTGTGCAGAAATTCGACTTCAAGATTTACTGAACCACACAGCTGAGCGATTAATATTATATTTAGAGGATGTTTTAAATACTCTTAATAATAACGATATAAGTTTATTAGAATTAATCTGCAAATGGGGATGCGATGGCTCTCAACAAACTCAATATAAACAAAAATTTGAAAACAGCTCTGATTCTGATGCTTACATATTTCAATCATCATTAGTTCCTTTGCAATTAGTTATCAGGAATAAAAACATGGTAATCTGGAACAATCCAACACCTTCATCGCCTCGCTATTGTAGACCAATAAGGATAAGATTCATTCACGAAACAGTCGATATAACAAATGAAGAAATACAACATATTAGTAACCAAATCAATACATTAGAAGAAACAAAAATCACAAGATTAAATAGTAATTTGTCTATTAAACATACAATGCTTTTCACTATGGTTGACGGTAAAATTTGCAATGCAGCAACTCAAACAGCATCAACCATGAGATGTTACATTTGTAATTGTACTTCTAAGCAATTTAACGACCTATCCAAAACATATGAAATAAATACAGAAACACTTAAATTCGGTTTATCTATTTTACATGCCAGAATAAGATTTTTTGAGAATCTATTGCACCTATCTTATAAAATAACGATAAAAAAATGGCAAATACGTTCGCCGGAAGACAAACGAAGTTTTGAAGAACGAAAGAAAAGTATTCAATCAAAATTCAAGAATCAATTAGGATTAATAGTCGATGTTCCCAAACCAGGCTGTGGTAATAGTAATGACGGCAATACTAGTAGAAGATTCTTTACCGACACTGAGTTATCTGCAGAAATAACTGGTATCGACGCAAAACTTTTATACAGATTCAAAGTCATTCTTGAAGTTATTTCCAGTGGCTATAAGATAGATTTAGAAAAAATTGCCGCTTACACACTTGAGACAGCGAAATTATATGTTCATCTGTATCCATGGCATCCAATGTCACCCACGGTACATAAGATTTTGCTTCATGGACCAACTGTTGTCAAGCATGCTCTACTACCTATAGGAAGTTTATCCGAAGAAGCTGCTGAAGCTAGAAATAAACATTTCCGCTTATATCGACAAAATTTTGCCAGAAAATTTTCACGAGAAAATTGCAACTTGGATGTAATTAATCGATTATTACTCACTTCTGACCCATTATTAACAAATATGAGACCCGCACCAAAAAAGACAACAAAGCCATTTACAAAAGACACGTTAAAAATGTTACTTCCAAGCGACAATTTGAGGGACACTACTCCCCCTATTCAAGATATAGATGATGATCTTTTAGCGGAAGCATATGGTTCCTCAGATGAAGAAGGTTGGGAATTGTAAATTAATAGGATAAAAATATTATTTCATATTAAATATTATTTCTTTGTATTATTTGTAGATTCAGTTATATTTTTTACTCGATTATATTGTTTCATTTCATAAAAACTTAACTTAGAATCATAGTTTTAGTACAGATATCATCATTGAGAATGATTAGAACAAAAAACAGCAAAAAATAATTTTGGCCAAGTTTGTGGGTCAAATACCCCTATGTGCGGTGCCTAAATTTTACGTCATCGTTGTTGATGACGCACAACGGAACTTAGAAAATAAGACCTATAAGTTGATTATTCCTGAAGTCGTACAAACAAATATTGATGGTATAAAGAGCCGAAGTTTTATTTGGTCAGTCGGTTTTTCACAAAACCGCTGATATTACTTACATTAGATCCGAACAATGCTCCTAACGTGAATGAATGTGAACGACACGAAGCCTGTTTTGTATGCGCACAAGTTGTATTAGTTAAAATAGCTCAGATGCGGCGCCCTCACTGATCCAATTTCCAAACTCCGCGCTGCCGCTTACAGTTTCCATCGACGTCCGGCCGTCGATTGCATTGATAAATTGATTATTCTAGTTATTACAATTCTAGTCTTCAATCTTACGTATTTACATTACAAAAATTCTAAATAATTTACTTATAATATACATGTAATTTAAAATTGCTTATTACTATAAATATTTACACAAACTTAATATATTTGATAAACACTCTTGAACTTAATAATTATGCAAACAAATAAATCCTGTAAAACATAACTAATACATTACTCTAAATTTTCCTTTACTATTTACAAATTATTTTATTGAAAAAGTCTTTCGTTTAGCTTATAAACACCACAATATGCATCGGTAGTCCGGTACGAAAGTTGCAGAGTTCTGGTTGCCATGACAGCAGCTCTGGATCTTGAATAGACGCAGTTTGATGTCAAGACGGCATTCCTTTATGGTGAACTAAAAGAAGATATATGGATCAAGTTACTCAATGGACCATGGTCAGATGCGAACAAAATTGTGAAGCTGCAGAAAAGTCTTTACGGTTTGAAGCAGTCCCCTAATTGTTGGAATAGAAAATTTGATTCAGTGTTGAAGAGTTTTGATTTAAGAAAATATCCAGCAGATGATTGCGTTTATGTCGGCTGGAAAGATGGTCATCGACTGTATCTTGCATTGTATGTTGACGATGGATTGGTGATGTCTAGCTCAGAAAAGGTACTCGAAGATTTAATGAATGATCTAAAATCCAAATTTAAAATAAAAATATGCAACCCAAAATATTTTGTTGGATTCGAAATTGAAATAAATCGAAAAGAAAAGACGATAAAACTACATCAAGGAACGTACCTTAGAAGTGTAATTCAAAAGTTCGGTTTAGTTTATGCAAAACCTCAATATATTCTTATGGTTAAAGGAGAACAGCACAGTAGCAAGATGGGTCCAACCACACCAGAAGAAAAGAAGGAAATGCAAAAGATTCCTTACAATGAATTACTTGGTTCTTTACAATTTTTGGTAAATGTTACCAGACCTGATGTTACGTTCCCCGTGAACCTACTAAGCAGATTCAAGTCTAATCCGGGTCATCCCCATTGGATTGCAGCAAAACGCATCGTTCGGTATTTAAAAACTACCATTGATAAAGGCATTGTTTATAGTGGCAAAAATGTAAATCTCTTTACTTTAGTTGGTTACAGCGATGCTGACTGGATGGGCGATAACGATGATCGGAAGTCAACCAGTGGCTATTTGATGATTTACAATGGTGGTCCAGTTTCCTGGACGTCAAGAAACCAAGAGTCAAATGCCACCTGCAGCCTTCACAGCGAATACGTAGCAGCAGCTCTTGCTACCCAAGAAATAATATGGCTGCGCCGTCTTATTTCTTCGTTAATTAATGAAGAAGAGCAAGTTGTTACTCTGTTGTGTGATAATCAAGGAGCTATTAGATATGCCCAGAGTCCAGAATTTCACCGTAAGACTAAACATATCGAAAATAAATTTCACTTTGTTAAAGACGAAGTGCAAATTGGACGCATTGAAATGAAATACGTCCCATCAGAAGATCAACTTGCAGACTTCCTCACAAAGGCCCTGAAACGTCAAAATTTTGAAAGACTGGTCGCACAAGTTTTAAAAGCCAATTGTCCAAGTGGGAGTGTTGAAAGTGATGGACAATTTGTATATTATAAGTGTTACTATATAGGCGGCTAGAGGAATTGAAAACAATTGTTGATGTAATAACAATTTTCAACATTCTGCACTTTTTATATATGTCATTACGTTTACGTTCAATAAACTAAACCAAAACTAAACTCTGCTATTTTCAAGTTGAAGAAAACCAACAGTATGGGTAAAACAAGTCTCAACCTACACATACGACATTGCGAGAAATTGCATAAAATGCATCTTCTGACCAACCAAGGCATTACGTGTTGGGATATACAATCGAGTTTTCAATACTTTTTTGTGCTTTTTGTGAATGCAAAGTTTAGTGACAAATAGAAATGAGATTGCAATATCCGTCTCGCAAGGTAACCTGATATCAAATATTCATGTTGTGTGTAAAATTTTCATTCGGTGACCAAAATAACAATATATGATAACGTTATCAGTGGGCATTTAAATATTGCTGTAATTTTGGAAATTTACTTTAGTTTGAGGGGCTGAAGGAGAGGTGTAGGGTAGGCGGAGGTAAATGGCTTGCATCAGTCGTTCTATCGAAGCCATCGGGGTTTGCAACCTGCCAAGCCAAAATAATGCCGTAAATTGTTTTTTTCTGTTTTTGATGTAACATTTATTGAAATATATTAAAATGTGGCGTACGGATGAAAGATGTTAAAAGCGATATGGTGATAGTTCGTGAAAAGTAGACAATAAGACGTAGTCTCAGTGTGGAAACTGTTGCTCAAGCGTTTGTTTACATGTCTGGCCAATGAACTCTTTTCATGAGTGCGAAATGGGGAAAAAAATTGCAACTCACACAGGGAAAAAGACTGCATTCCCACTCTTTGCAGTCTTTTTCCCCGTCGAATGTACTCTTACATTACCTACCTATTCCTGTTCATGTAGTAGTTCGTAAGTCAGTTATTGTAACGAAATATGTTCAAATCACCTACCTAATCTTTAATAGGAAGTAGGACGTATTGTGTGTATCTTGACTGGACGACAATTTTACAGTAGGATTTTTTTTGTTTTGTTGTAAGGATTATAAGCGTAAAACTGATTGGAGGCCGATAACAGATGCCATCCTCAAAACACTTATCGCCAACGGGCTGTCTATGCGCCAAGCAGCCAAAAGTGTTGGATTTAATGAAACAGCCCTTCGAAGGAGGATATCAAAGGGACATGGACGATTTAGAGAGGTATTGGACGATGAGACAGGTATTTTCTCCACAACAGGAAATAGATTTGGTGAGGCACTGTATAGAGTTGGACAGTCGGTTTTATGGTCTTACTTTGAAATCATTAAGGTTTCTTCTGTATTCATATGCCATCAAAAACAACATACCTAACCGGTTTTCTTCCTCAACCAAACTTACCGGTCCAGATTTCACTAGGGAGTTCATGAAGAAGAATAGGCTCTCGCTACGTACTCCTCGCAAAACAAGTGTTGCTCGAGTCATGGGATTCAATATAAACCAGCTTAAACTTTACTTTGACAACTTAGAAGTGGTAACGAAACAATACAAATTTACTCCCGACCAAATATATAATATGGATGAGACCAGTGTACAAACCGTACCAAATAAGCTACCAAAACATATTGCTCTGACAAATAAAAAAGAGATGACTAAATCAGTTAGCGCTGAACAAGGACAAACAGTTTCAGTGGCATTTGCAATGAGTGCGGTAGGTAACTTCATACCACCTTTTTTCATTTTAGCACGAAAACGGGTTAATTATTTGCTTATAAAAAATGGCCCTATAGGCTGTGACATGGCGGTAACCGATAAAGGTTACATGAACATTCCGACTTTTATTAAATGGTTGGAACATTTCAAAAAATATACGAACCCCTCAGAACAAAAGCCACTGTTGCTTATTTTAGACAATCACGTATCCCATATCAGTCTGGAAGCTGTTATATATGCTAAGAGTAATAATATTCATATGGTAAGCTTGCCTCCCCATACCAGTTATAAGGCACAACCCCTGGACAGAAACCGATTTGGTCCGTTGAAAGGGTATTATGATGCTGCTGTTGATGAATCCCACCCTGGCCAAACGCTGTCTGGATACAAAGTAGCTGAAATGTTTAACAAAGCTTTCTTGAAAGCAGCAACTGTATCAAACGCAGTCAACGGCTTTGGCAGGGATTTTCCCCCAGGACAAAAATATCTTCACAGATTCAGATTTTCTTCCGTCTGAAGTGACAGATCAAGATATCCAAAACCAGGACCTTGATCAAGAGGATGTAGTATTCATCGCCTTCAACCAGGAGGATAATAATGGCAGCCATACTGAGGAGAATCCCCCTCAGTCAGGAAACCCTGATGTTAACTCCCATCAGGTGGATCAGTATGAAGGAAACCACCCTGAGATAGAACTTCCTGATGATCACCGCCCTCCATCACGTGAACTACCAGAATACAAACATGACTGAAGTTTCTCAGCCTTCAGAGGAGCCCTCAATGACAGAAGATTGCCACCACCTTCCTAGTCGACCTTGTACTTCTGGCTCATCGACGAACCCCACTGATATAATTCCCCTCCCAAAAATAAAAATAACTTCAAGACGAAAAGGGAAAGGTTTAAAATCAGTTTTACTGACATCTACTCCCAACAAAGAGCGATTGCAGAAAGAAGCACAAAAGAAAAACGAAGAGAAACCAAAAGCTCCAAGACCATGAAAAGGTAGTTGTAAGCAATTATTTCCAGCCCTCAAACCAAAGAAAATAAAACCTAAAAAATCTAAAGCCATCACTTCAGAGTGTGAGGCTTCAATATCTTTTCATAATAGCAGTTCGGATTTAGATATGAGTTTTAGTGAAGACAGTGAGTTCCAATATTCTCATAATCTGATCATTAATGACTTTGCCGTTGTAAAAGTGCAGGAGGAGTCCTCACAGAGAATGTGGGTAGTAAAAATTGCCTCATTTTATAATGACGGTTACCATGCAGTGTTGTACCAGAGAGTACCCAATACTAACAGGTTCACAGAAACATCGCGAGAACATATAAAACAAGAAGACGTTCAGTTGATATTAAGGCACCCTATTCATGGTTCATCTAGATTTCACAATGCTATTGCTTTTCCGGAGAATTTGTCTGAGTTTAGCATTGAATAATTAAGTACCTACCTGGGTTTGTTTACTTTATTACCAAAGTCTAAATACTCTTTTATTGATATTTCATAATTTTATCTTTGTTTTTCACTAAATTCGATAAGTTGCTGATGTTATCGTTTATCTCAACTTTTTTGTTCATGGAACTGCCGTTGTTTATTTCAATCTTAACACTGAAAAAATAATGATTACTTGAACGTTAGTTCCTCATCATTGTTCACTATCATTCTTTATGTCAAATACATCTTACGTTTGGAATTTGCAGTTTTTTTTTCCTTTAAATAAAAAGTCGTACCTACTTTTTACGTTTCTTTAAGGAATGGGGAATGAGACTGCAGGAACGGGTACGCCATTTTGTGGGTAAAATTTGAGAGCGTCTAGGAAAATTGCAAATACCCCTATTAATAATAACTGAATAGTGATCTTGCTGTTCAAAGTTGTAGTGTCACAGTTTGATTTTCCGATTGTGTACGAACACACCCTGTATAGTGCACATTTCAACGTTCCGGTCTATTTTTAACACGTTTCGTTTTGTTTCCCCCATTAGGCGTAGGAATGTGCCATTCCGCGTCTACGTAATTCACCCAAAACCTTCTTTTTAACATATTTTCGTTAAAAGCTTCAGGTCAGTCGAATAAGTTCATTTTATAAGAATTAACCCCATCCTTGCTCAGGGTCGAAATCATGTTTACGCCACATTTAATTGTCCAATTTAAATGGTCCTATTTTGCAACGCGGATGTTAACGGATGATCGAGTTCCGGGCCTTACGGAAAACAGTCGCACTTGGGACCGTTGCGTATGTCTGTAACCCTTGCCCTTTATTCTGATTGGTTTCCGCTGATGTCATAAAAATCGGCCATTGGCACATTCGAATACTTCTCTCTCTTTTGTTCTTCTTTTCTTTTCCGCCGGTCGAGGGAAGCGTCATTTTTCAGTAATTCCCTATTCGCCCTGGGAGCCGCATGTTGTTGTCTTTCGTGGGAAGTTTTGTGTTAACGAGTTTCACTCCACCTGGGCGGTCAGAGTGAATTTGTACGGCTGTGTGCCGAATTTCTTTGGCTCATTTGGGGGCGAAAAAGCCGCGTTTCTTTTGCGGTTTGTGTCAGCCTAGCCCGACGCGACTAGGTAAGTTTTACGTGTTGTTTCTCTCTCGACTTGGCCCTTATGTTCGTTTTTCTTTTTCCTCGTTTATAGGCTCCTGGTTTTTGTTTTGATCTAAGATTTGGATTTGGTTCTGGCTTTTGGCCTACGCTTTTGGTATCTCGTGGCAACTTGCGATTACTAATCGACGCATCCACCCCGAGGAAGCCGATCGTTCACGGAAGCGCCCCGTAGCCGGCCGCCTCCATCGCCATCGACGGACGTGACGACGCTGCATGAACAGGGGGTTTATTCTCGACATTCGTACTCGCGCATGCGAACGTGCGAGTCGATTCCCAATCAAATGCGAAAATGAATGAATGAATTGAAAATTCGTATTCTGGGACTTCGTAACAGATCGTTCGCATTCGAAAGCGATTCGTGTTTCTACTTGCGAATGGTACATTTGACAACGTTGTAAATGCGCCGTAATTCAAACTGCTTTAAATGTTATTGCTGTTATCCTGTCATAAACATTTGTAATTTTCGTCACAGATTTTAGTTTTCGCACGTTTTTGGTAGATATGAGCGGTCACATCAATTCGGAGCAGCGAAAATTATTAATAGAATGGGCTAGAAAAAATCCTGGTATCATAGCAGGTAAATTTTCTAGTTCATTAACTAAACTAAAAGCAGTTGGAACAATTTATCAGAAATATTAAATTCTGTCCCGAACGGCTCAATAAAATCGTGGCAATCTTGGAAGAAAGTAAGTAATTTGCATGTCGATTACATTGAAAAAAATATTTTATTTATAATAATAATTGTCTTAGTCCTTTTACAATTTCTTGTTCATTTTCGTATGGCCGCTTCAGGAAACAATAAAGTCATATTTCCAATAACTTCAATAACATTTAGGAGGATCATTTGTTTTTAAGGGAAGAGCTTTAGTTGCATGTCCAGACAGCTCGAGAGATTTTTTAAATCTCCTCCTCCCTTTAAAAAAAAAACAAAGACTATAAACAAACTTTTTATTAGAAAAATTAAAATTATTTGATTACAAATAGGTAATTATAGATAATTTGTCAACAGTAACTTAATTAATGTAGTAATTTAAAACAACAAAACTTTTAGGACTTTGAAGATTGCCCATCTGATTCCTTTTTTTCATTAATTAGATTGAATTCTAACATTTTCTCGACGTGAGCAATGACGTCGCAATTTAGCATAGTTCTAAGGAGGAAATTGAATTCTCTATCGCTTAACATACCGTAGCGCGTAAGAAACGTCGTGATCCTGTTGATGTGTTTGACATTTCCGCTGAGTTTTAGAAAAGTCTTCGTCAAAAACTCCAAAACGGAAGCCGTGAAAACGGCGGCCGTGTTAGTCGTTCGGAATTTAAATTTAGTCGCACGCATTAGCGTACGATGAATTCTTCCAACTGGGAACTCCAGGCATGCCTTAACCGACCTAGGGTCAGATCTTCCTCTCTGCGGTATCGAAACGACATATTAATTTAAATAAATATTTATAAGGCTGGAATTTTCGTGTAAATCTGTAAAACCATGCTGGCAGAAAAGAGTAAAGCAGAAAACAAAAGCAGCGAAAAAAAGAAGAAATTACCCTTCGTTTAAATTTCTTGGAAGGTGGCAGGTTCTTGCACTGTAAAATTAACCCATTAATACTAAGTATAAAAAGGGGCGTATATTTTTTTGCGAATTCTAAAGAGCGAAAATAAAAAACCTTAAAACTTAACATTGTGAAGTAAGTATACAGGCTGTTTTTTAACTTCATGCAAAAAATGAAAACAGTGAAAGTTGACATTAACACTAGAACCGCCAGAGTTTTAATATACCTAAATCTGCCAACACCGGTCATATTGACCGGCACTAAAACACGTAATAATTCTGCTATATATATTATTTATTTCTAATGTTACAGCATGTGAAATTATTTACATAGCACAGTCATTGCAGTAGATAATCTTTTTACTGCACTTTCCGCAGAAATACTTTTTACATTTTGCACATAGGGTAGATGTTTTATTTTCACATTTCTTTGCATGGCATGTGTGTCTTTTTTTGGATTCCAGTTTACTTGGTTGTGGTAATAAATTCTCTTCACTTGTACTGGCTTGTCCTGCATTTTTTCCTGGTCTCATTTTGATATACCAGTTGCTAGTTCTTCGGCCAATTTCAAAATGAAGTCCCTTCTGTTTTATTTTCCTTCCAGTTATTTCCTTGTACAACGCATAAGCATTTATTGCAGCAAGGTCAAGTATATTATAAAAGACATGAACAGGCCATCTTCGTGATCCCGCTTTCACTGAATATAATCTCGCCATTTGGTCTACAACATCAACGCCATACTTTGTATCGTTGTAGTACAACACAGTCTCTGGTTTCATTTTTATTTTCATTTTGAATTGAAACCGAAGTATGCAGAGTACTGAGAAGAAGCACATTTTATTGGCTTTGCCTTTGGTAAACAGTAAGAATACATTTATTGTCTACACTTTTCAACAACAAGGTTTCATACAGACGGCTTTTTCTATTTTTATAACATCAGGAATTTCTTTTCTTGACCTATTCATTGTGCCAACTATTGTCGTATTCATGTTTGCCAATTTTCTGCTAACTTCAAACTGGTGAAAAAATTGTCAGTTGTAATATTTCTTCCTTTTTGACATATGGTTCTGCTAGCTGTAGGACCTATATTCAGACAGCGGCTGATCACGAGGTCTTTTTGTCGTCCTTTCCTAAATAGGGAAACCATTGAGAAGATATTTCGCTTTCACATCAACTGCAAGCCAGAATTTTATCCCAAATTTATCGGGTTTGTTCGCCATGTATTGCGTAAACCTGCATCTGGCCTTTGATGGGAACAGCTGTTCATCTATAGTAATTTTTTTTCTCCTGGTGTATAACAAATTTTACAGTTGTAGATAAATTTATCCCACATTTCGGAAGCTAATGCAAATTTATCATGTTCTAAATGTGCCCGTCTGGTTGATCTATTGTCAAATCTAAGGTACTTCATTATTTCTCGGAATCTATTTCGTGACATAGTCTGTTTGAAAAATGGTGGTCCCCATGAATTGGACCATAGACTGTCCACCTCTAAATTTTAGCTCCATAGGCCCTCGTGCATAAAGAATTGCAATGAATGTATCAATTCTTCGACCGCCATGGTCCAATTATCATTTTCCAATTGTCGTCGGGCTTCTACTTCTGTGCAAATTTTATTAGCTTCAGAATGGAGTCATCGACAACACTCAAAAGCTACTAACTTTATTCCATTCGTCCGTTGTTTTGCGTAGTTAGTAGCACCTGGTTTGTCTCTAAGTATGTTGCGTGCTGTTGTTTTCCTGGAGGGTGATGATCAATATCAATCACTACCCACTGGGTTCCACTTCGTGATTTGCAGATGGTACCAGCGTTCAAACCGACTCCTGGTTGTTGCTTTCTCGACGTACTTATTTGTTGAACAGCACCTGAAGTTCCTTCGTAACTACTTGTATTAGGAATTTGGCTTTCTTTTCATTTCCAATACAGAAGGTGGTACACAATTATTTTCTTCGGATGTGTTGTTACTGTCACTGGCACTGTTTATTATTTGAGGCGAGTGTTCATTTTTCAAATCCGATGAAGAATTAGAATCATTTTGAGAATTATCTTCTGGGAGATTCTCCACCCTTCCAAATACGCCAACGCTTGCTCTTGTGTGTAAGCCCTTTACTGGACCACATTTTCAAGTATAGATACTCTGCAGCAAGATGTTACCAGTAATGAGATATAAATTTCTAACTTCGAATTTTTATAGGTGTTGTTCTTGGACAAGTTGAAACTAATTGAAATTACCATGCGCATGCGCTTTGTAAAGCGGGCCATTCACGATAGAAGTAGTTTACAGACTATCCTGCAAGCAGGATTGCGATTTCACCAAGGCGGACTGACATGTAGGAGCGTGAATGGCTTTCATATCTTCAACCATTCAAGTAATCAACAAGTTCTACCCTGTCAAGACTTGCAAGAAAATCAAATAATAATTTCATACAAGTAAAACGTACGGAAATTAGAAATTATATTTTATTATTCGGAGCAAAAGTAAAGCTTTTTGTGCTGAGGTTGGTAGGTGGTAGGTTTGTAGGCGAAGCACAAAAGAAACATTTGCTAATAATAATATATTTCGACGACTTTTTTCAAACGACAATATTATTGCCAGATATTTTGTTTTCAAAGTAAAGCGGAAATGCTCATACGTCCACGCCTTACAAGTTCCCACTCGTTCCAAACCCATTTTATTTTATACGCTTAGGCACATAAAGTATAACTTTTGTGTTACTTATCGAATCATATAAGTTCCCACTTTTAGCCATTTGAAAAAAGAAAATTTGACGATGTAAGAAGGAAAAGTGAATATAAATGAAACGGTCATTATGACCGGATAGGCGGTTTTAGGAATGCAATGTGCAATAACTTATACGGGAAAAATATTAAGACCAAATTTATTTTACGACAAGAAAGATTACCCATTTTAAAGAAAAGTCATAGAGGCACGTAAGTTTAGTTGCCAAAATAGAAAAAATATGACGCTACAAAATCTATAACCGGTCAAAATGACCGGTGCGGCGGTTCTAGTGTTAAATGGGATAGAATGAAGCAGTTTTTGTATAACAATTGATTAATAAATATTAGAGATAATAAATGTTTTCGGCGAACGATGAAACAGTTTGATAGTCCCTGGTTTATTTTTATTATGTAATTATGTAATCGGAGAAGTATGCTGGTGTGTGAGCATCGGCTGTTAAAGTGGGTCAGTTCGTCGCAGATAACAGTGTTGAAAACATGGCCGAATTTTCCAATAGTGTTACTGTGGACATGATTTTAATTCACAGCGAATGTGGTCAAAATGCGTTAGCTGCAAGACGTTTGTATGCACAGCCCCTTTGCCAAATAGCAGATCCTTTGTGTCAGATGTGCAGTTTGTTGTTTGGCAAATTATTCGTGAGGAACAATTATCCGTTTCATTCTCAAAGAGTGCAAGCTCTGATGCCCGCAGATTATCTCCAACGCATGCGATTTTGTGGGTGGTTACTCCGGGAACAGACAGACAATCCGAACTTTGTTAATAACATTCTCTTCTCCGACGAATCAATGTTTACAAGGGATGGTATGTTTAATTTTCACAACATGCATGTGTGGGCAGGTATGTTAAACGGCACTTTAATCGATATGTTTACGTCTCGCGTAGGGGGGGAACTTCGAACACTTATTGTGGGTGAAGGTCACCGTCCGTTGCGTCTAGAAGTTCTAAACATTTCACAAGGAATTGCCGGATGTCGGTATGGCTATTTTTTTTTTCGTTTTAATTTTGGTGCATTCGTGAGAATATCTGTTACCAAATACGCCATTAATTTCTTTGCATGAACTTGAAGAACACCCTGTATACAGTGTGTCCCCGGATGGACCTAACTATACTTATAAACTTCCTTATTTCGCATTTTAGGAAGAACAGTCATTCTTCATAAAAAGTTTTGCTTCTTCTAGCAAGTCCTCGGCCACTGCCAAAATTTCGAAACAACATACAGGGTGGTTAGAAAACTAACATCCTGTACCTTGAAAACAAAAGGCAATCGGACATTAGCGTATCAGACCTTTTATTATTATTTTATGGTCCTCTATCGCGTGGTACTATGCATTGTAGTTTTTTCAATGTCACCCTAGACCCTATGGTCTTCAACAAAATAGTACCTCAAGTGGCCTTGGAAAAATATCGTATGTCGTAGATTGCATTATATGTCAAATATGGATTCAATTATTCAAAATGTTCTAGCTTTTACTCGTTAATTTCAGTTGTTGAACTAGCAACTGGCAAATACGAACATCTTCGTTCTTAAAATAATATTGTATTAAAATAAATTGTTTGAATTCAGTTCCTTCGCATAACTAAATTTTATATTTCGACAGTTCTTGAGATAACGACAGCACATGTATTCGCGAAATCAAACAAAGTAGGCGACTTCTGGTGGTCAATATTGATGCCATCAAAAGGGCGAACATTTCACGGATTGGTTTAACATCGAAAACATCAGAAAACATGCACCAGTCAAACTTTGATATTTAATGCAACTGCAATGTTGTTCACCCTTTTATCGGCCATTTTGCAGTTAACAGAGACCTCTCGCGTCGACAACTAGGCCGCGAATAGTGGTGAGACCACAGTCTACATACAGTCTGTTCACTTGGCGTCGGTACTTTTCATCTTTGTGTCTTCAATGCAACCACTGCGCATTCTTCCGTGCGTTGATTCGCACAGTTATTTAGAATTTCAATTTTCCTCACATATTTTGGTAGTTTTCTTTAAAAAACCTTAAGCAAAAGTATTTATTTTTTTCATTCACCTGATTTGTTAATACATTTTCCAGACTTGGCAGGATATAAGATCGAGAACCAAAAAAAAAAATGCAGCGCTATCAAAATGCAAGCACGAAAAACAGGTGGCGGACCAATTAATGCCGAAAAGTTAAATGAAGAGGATGAAGAAGTCCTGCAGATTGTTAAACCAGTGGCAGTAGAAGGACATTCTGCAATATTAGAATCGAATGTACAGTTTGACTTTGATTCAACTGTAGTAGAAGTGCGTGAGAATATATCATCGCCACCACTAGCACCATCCCCGATACCACCATTTGTACAAGCTTCAAGTACATCAAGGGTATATGAAGGAGAGACTGCAAAAAAAGGAAAAGCAGGTAAAAGGGAAAAAGGAGGACACAGCTAATGTAGTAACCTCATATAAAACTTCATTAGAAGAAAAAAATAAAATAAAACAATATTATATCGAAAAATTGCAATTACTAAAAGAAATGTTGGAATATAAGAAACGAAAGATTATCGCATTAGAATGTATAGCTTCCACTTTACAGGAATTTTTCTAAATATACATAATTAAATAAGCAATACGGGTGTGTTATTTAGAAGTAAAACATACATATATGTGTAAAATATATAAAACAATTGTAAGACAAAATGGGGATGTTGAAAGTAATCAACATTCTAAAATTTCTTCACAAATGAAATCCTACACAACTAATGAATCCTAAAGCTAAATATTTACAACAGTAAAGTTAAATTAACGAAGGGTTTGTATCATTCTGTTGCGATATGCCCGCCCTTGTGCCAATTCTGGATTGACACGATTTGCTGCATTGCCTTGGCCATTATCATAATTGGCAACAAATCCTAAATCGTTTTCTTCTATGTCCATTTCAAATTCCATTTCCTCGATTCCATTATCAATACAGATATTATGTAAAACAACGCATGCATTTATAATCCTTCCAGCAACGTCTGGAGTATAATGCAGCACTCTATGCTTCAATAAACACCGAAATCGAGCTTTCAGAACACCATTACATCGTTCTATTGTACTCCTTACACTTTTGTGTCGTAGCTGATACCGATGTTCTGGTGTCTCAGGAATTGGTTCCTGTTCTAACGGTGTGAACAACCATGGACGCAGCGGATATCCAGAGTCACCTGATCGAAAAATTATGATTGCAATAGTTTTTATTTTCATATGTACAATAAATGTTACCTAACAGGAAATAACCCACGTGTCCAGTAAAATGCAACTGCCTTAAAACTTGCTGCACATTTGAAGTACTCCATATAAAAGCATCATTTGTACTTCCTGGAAATGATGCTTTCACATTAATTATTTTTAATCTGTAATCACATATCTGAAATGGATATATTAATAATAAGGTTATAATTGGCAACTAATTCACTCACAAGTTGAACATTTAAAGAATGATAATTCTTTCTATTAACATACAGGTGCTCTGGATAATTTTCATCCTGTTTTGGTGGAACAATTGCCACGTGTGTACAATCAATGCATCCTATAACTCCAGGGAAGTGGTGCACTCTCTGAAATCTGTAAAGAAAATGAAAATTTGTATAGAAAAATAAACTGCAATATATCACAAACTTACTGTGTTCTCAAGACATTTAATTCATCTATGTTTTGCGGAAATGAAACAAAACGATTGAACACATCTGGATGATTTAATGCATCTGTCACCTCTCTTATACAATGACTGGCACTTGCTTGTGTTCAGATGTTCAGATTACAATTTGATGCAATATCTAACTGGTAGCTACCACTGGCATAAAATCGGAGAGCCACTAGTACCTACATAAAAAGAAGAAAAAAAATATTTTCATATGTTACACCAAAAATAATACTTTGGTATGAGTATCTAAATCATTTATTCTTCTTTGTGGAATTAAATAGGGTTCCAGCATCGTGATGATAAAACGGCCTGTTTCCTTAGAAACTCGAAACATTGCCTTAAATTGCGCCTCATTTAATTCTGCAAACGCATCTCGCCCTTGATGAATCTGACGATACCCACCAGGTTCATTCAATAAAGCTTCTACTGCAATTGCATGTACAGCTTCATCCATTATTGTCAAATTTGTCTGAAAGATGTAACATATTAAGAGTCATTCTTTTCATCTCTCTGTAAAGTTGTCACTAGAGTGAACATTTATTTAGAGTTCAGATTAATCTAACATTTACTAGTGAATTGTTAGTATTGGGAGTGCACATCTAATTAATGGCAACTTTACAGATAGATATAAAGTTGTTATGTACCTTACTTACCAATATTTAACGAAAAAATTCAGAATTGTCTGAAAATATGTTGGAAATTTATGTAAAAAACTAAAATAATTAACCACTAAAATATAACTATACTATACAAATATGAACTTATAAAGATTAATTAATTGCAATAAAAAAACCAACAATTACATAAAAATACGCGAACGCAACGAAATACAACTGTTTTACTGAGAAGCGAGCGCTACTTTGCACTCGCATTTCGTGTACGAATTCGCGTCATCCAATGCGAGTGCGAATTACGAATGCGAACGTCAAGAATACGATTTTACGAAAATCGCTTCCAAAGTGGGCGTAACGCATGCGAGTCGTTCGAATCCGAATGCCGAGAATGACCCCCCAGGTCATGCTTTTTTTTTGTTTGCCTAATTTTTGCTTCTCGGTGGATTTAATGTAGCCGCATTTGTGCACGTAAATTGCGTATACTCGCGAAGTAAACTCGCTCATCGGCTATTGTGCGTTAAGCGCACAGAACGATTTCTTCAAAGTTAGAATAAGCGAATGTTATCTTTGTCATTTCGATTAGCTCTGTATTAGTTTCGGATCCGAAAAGTTAGGTATTACCGTATCACGATTACTGCTTGGTTTATTAGTTTTGTTTGACTTTCGTTGTTTTAAACGTTTAATAAAATTGTTTCATGCTTTGGACGTACCGTGTTTTTCTTAATTTTTTACGCGATTCCTTTCAAAAAAAATTAAGTGGCGTCTATTTTTGGATTGGCCTTCGCGTTTTGGTTTGAGAACCCCCCCGTCCCACTGCAGCTGGCTGGCAACACTGAAGTAATTTCGCTCCGGTGTCAAAGTACTACTTATCGACTCAGGTAGGTAGCAGTAGGTTAGGTACTGATCTACCAAGTTTATGTGAGCATCCGGGAAAATAAATCCATCTGTTTTCAATATTTCGAAAAAAGTGGAAAGTACAGCCTTTTACCCCCGCCTACCCTACTACATATACTACATTAGGATAATAAATATTGTCACGATGTCATTATCTGGGAAAAGAAGTAAAATTAAAATTCATTTCGTAATTATTGCAATTGCGTGCATTTCAAAATTATGCAGGATCAGCACTCATTAACCCTACGTTAGGCGCGTGGGCTACAAGAGTAGCTTTATTATGTTTCGTGTACAAATTTTTCTGCGCCTT
This sequence comes from Dorcus hopei, assembly GCA_033060865.1. NCBI lineage: Eukaryota > Metazoa > Arthropoda > Insecta > Coleoptera > Lucanidae > Dorcus > Dorcus hopei. Next base: position 73,308,865 of record CM065426.1, on the reverse strand, counting down.
CGACCCTTTCAGTAGCTGCTCTATATGCATTGACCTAATAAATCAGTGCATAATTATTTATAAGCGAAAATCTAAATTCGAGTTATTCATCACGTAGTGTCCCTGCGCCTAAACTCGTAAGTGTATTTTATCTTGTAAATAAGGTTATTGTGGCACTTCTTTAGTAAATTCTGACACATAATTAGATCAGTAGTGTTATGTGAACAATAAAAATTCATTTTCAATATTGTTTAGTGTTTGTCGCTCACCTCGTGCTTATAGGTAAGTATGATTTTTTATTTTTTATTTTAGAACTAATGTTCACGTAAAACAGGAAAATGCATCGGGAAAAAAGGAGAAGAACAGAAACATCGAGGGATCCAGATGTATGGATGACGTGGTTTAATGAAATAGCAAGTGAAGACTGTGGGACAGAAGATAACAGTGACGAAGAATTGGGTTTTCTGCGTTTCCCCAATTTGTAAGGCGGCGAATTCCGAAGGAGAAATTACCATCTAAGTCGGTCGCAGCTGCCACCCTTCCTCGACAAGCTCTGAGAGCTTGGGGTTAAAAGTGGGTGATAAAAAAAAAAGAAACAAAGGATTGTGAAGAAGTGATAAATGTGATATTGTGTTAACCCTTTAACGCCCATATGTTACCCATATGGTAACAATATTACAGGAAGCTGTTTTTGCTCTTATTTTCAATTTTATCTGCTAGATGGTGGTTCCAATACTTTTCGAAAACTTCAGTTTCTTTTACACATACCGTGAGTTTATTTTAACATGAAACATTGCTGTACTTGGCTATTACGTACGAATCTGAGAATCCATAGCAACATTTACAGTTTGTAAATTAAACTGTACTTTTTGAAATAGAACACGAGATGATAGGTGTCATGAATCTGTTCTGTTATTAGTGATTTCGATATAGGTACATACTTGTACTACAAAATAATAGCGACTCTTTCAAATACACTAGATAAGTTTATTTTTGTTTAATATAAGTGTAGGATTTTGGGTTTTATTTAACGTTTGTATTTAATTTGTTGGGCTAGTTATACGGCGGCTATGAATAGATAGAGTTTCTTTTCAAGAACACAAGTTGTTGATGTACATTTTGACGGATAAAAAAATAAAATGTTCTTTGTCACTAAAACTTGCAATATTAAAAAAAGATATTGGGTTATCCATGAGATTTGTGACTAATAATCAAATAATTTGGAAAAAGTTGCCAGTGGTCACAAAAACGCTGCGCTTGTTTTCCAAATTACTTGCAATATTCTTGAGTAAAAGGATAAATCCTACAATTTGTGGGCTCGTCCGGGATAGTGGCAAAGGATTGGAGTTGAAAAGTTGAAAAAGTAGACGAAATAAAGGCGTATTGGCGAAGACGAAGTAGGAAGAAGACGAGTAAAAAAAGACGACTAAAGTTGATAAAAGACGAAAAAGGAAGACGTAGATGAAATAACGAAGAGACTAAGAAGAAGTATACAACGAGTAGTTATAAGAAGACGAAAAGACGAGTATAAAAGATATTTAGCAAACAAAAATGAAGAGTTTAGCGCAAATTATTCAAGTGAAGAAGGCAATTTTGGCGGCACCGCGTCCAGCAGTGAATGTGCTGTATAAACTCATTTTTGAGCAAGATGGTGATGGCACAAATCAACAAACTTTGTGTAGCTTTCTTGGGTTTTCTTTTGATGAAACATCACAAGAATGTCAAGAGAAAATTAATTATTGAGCTAGATTTTCGTTGGGTGACTTGGTTTCCATGTGTAACATATTAGGTCTTGATTATGTTGTCACGAAAGAACAATTAAAAAGAAAAATAATTGCTGTGTTGATGAATATTAATGTGCTGATCGTTCAGGATGAAGATAATGATGGCACAAATGTGGAAATACAAGATAGTCAAGAAACTGAGGCAATTAATGAAGAGGATGAACGTACTGAAGCAAACATCGGTCGTCAAAAGATAAAGTTTGCACTTAGCTTCAAGGACATCGAAGATTCCATAAGATCTTTTAGGGAACAAAATTCATACTCAATCGAAAAATGGATTTCAGATTTTGAAGACACGGCAGCTTTATATGAGTGGAATGATTTGCAGAAGCTAATTTTTGCAAAAAAATCATTCACAGGACTCGCAAAATTGTTCATTCAAGGTGAAGGTGTCATTAAAGACTGGAAGACGTTGAAGAATGTGTTACGCAATGAATTTTCATCCCGTTTGAATAGTGCTGACTTGCACCGTTTGTTTGCAGCTCGCAAGATGAAGAAGGGTGAGTCTATCCAAGAATATTATCTCATCATGAAGGAGTTGGCTACTAAAGGTTCAATTGAAGAGGAGAGCGTTATTCAATATATTATAGATGGCATTGTGGATGAAATTTCAAATAAAACCAACTTGTATGGAGCTAAAAATTTTACTGATTTTAAGACACGATTGAAGGTTTTCGAAAAAATGACCGAACTAAGAGGTAACAAATTCAGCAAGGGAAAGGATGATTCATCGAGAGTTGCTGTAACATTGCCGAAGCAGAATGCGGACGGATCTTCAAGAAAGAATACTTCCAGAACTTCCGGGAATGATAAAAGATGTTTCAATTGTGGTATGTTAGGTCATCGTTCAAAATATTGTAAATTTATAAAGCTAGGTAAGAAATGTTTTAAGTGTGGTAATTTTGGGCATGAAGCGAAATCTTGTGACAAGCAAAGTCAAGATAAAACTGTATCAAACGTAATAGATTTGAATTATGTCGATAAAATGTACAAAGAAGTCGTTGTTGACAAATTGACATTGAATAGATACCGGTAGTAATCTATCATTGTTGTGTGAAGATGTTTATAATATCATTAGTGATTTAAAATTAAATGGTCCAAAAGTATCATTGACAAGTTTTGCAAATGGAGTAATACAGACACTAAATATTCAAATTGACGACAACGACTACTTTTTAACACTTCATGTTGTACCTAGACATGCAATGAAAATGAAGATGATAATAGGTTGCGATTTCTGTATGATGGCCGAGATTAACGTAACTAAAGATGGAGTTTCAATAAAGAAACTAGAATCTCCTTTCAATATTATGCAAACGAATGTATGGTCGAATGAGTCAAATATAAATACGATTGATGAAAGTATGCGTAAAAAAATTGAAGATGCAATTAGTTCGTATGTTCCCAATAAATGTAAGACGACCGACAGAGAATTATGAATTAGTTTGAAAGATGAAAAACCAATTTATCAAAGACTTCGTAGATTTCCTGAACCAGAGAGAATTATCGTGGAAAAACAAATAAATGAGTGGATTGAAAGTGGAGTAATTGAACCGTGTGCTTCTGATTTTGCAAGTCCAGTAGTTGTAATTAAAAAGAAAGACGGTACTCTTCGTTTGTGTATAGATTACCGTAAATTAAATAAACAAGTAATTTAAAGACAGATATCCATTGCCTCTTATCGAAGAACAAATTGATAAATTAAAAGGTGCATCGAAGAACAAATTGATAAATTAAAAGGTGCTACTGTTTTTAGTACACTTGATCTTAAAAATGGATTCTTTCATGTAAATGTACAAAAAGAAAGTCGTAAGTACACATCCTTCGCGACGCAAAATGGTCAATATCAATTTCTAAAAGCATCGTTCGGTCTGTGTTATTTACCTTCAGTTTTTCAGAGGTTTATCAATCATATTTTTAGACCATTGTGTAATGAAGGAATTGTTTTAATTTATATGGACGACATTATTGTTTTAGCGTTAACGATGTTAGAGGCGATTGAGCGCTTGCAAATAGTTTTAAAGTTAGCTAGCGATTATGGATGAGAGATTAATAAAAAAAAATGTCAATTTTTGATAAAACGTGTTGAATTTCTTGGCCAGATTATAGAGAATGGCAACGTTTATCCTTCACGTGAAAAGATACGCGCAGTGTCAAACTTTCCTAAACCAAAGAATGTAAAAAGTGTACAAAGTTTCTTAGGGTTAAGCGGATATTTTCGAAAGTTTATACCAAATTATGCTATCATTGCGAGGCCTCGGAATGATCTTTTGAGAAAAGATAAGTTATTCGAATTTGGTAAAAAGGAAGAAATTGCTTTTAACAGTTTGAAAGATATTTTAACGCGCGATGCGGTTTTAAAGATATTTCAACCAGAAAGAAAAACTGAATTACATACAGATGCCTCTCAAGATGGATATGCAGCTGTTTTATTGCAAAAATGTAAGGATGACAATAAGTTTCATTCTGTACATTTCATGAGTCGTAAAACTAACCCAACGCAACATTTATATAAAAATATGAGTTAGACGTATTAGCCATAATTGAAGCTTTAAGAAAGTTTCGTAATTATTTATTGGGGCTACACTTCAAAATTGTAACAGACTGTTCTGCTTTCAAACAGACAATGAGTAAACAAGAATTGATACCAAAAATAGCAAGATGGGCACTGATGCTTGAAGACTGATTACGTCATTGAGTATCGCCAGGGCTCAAAAATGCAACATGTAGATGCTTTAAGTCGTCATTCAGTTTGGGCAATACAAGATGATTTAGTGTTAAGGATTAAGAGATCTCAAGAAAAGGAAGAAGCATTAAGAGTGATTAAAGAATATTGAAAGTTAAACCTTATGAAGATTATCTCACACGAAACGACGTGCTTTATAAAAATGTCAATGGAGCAGAATTATTGGTGGTACCGAAAGCGATGGAAAAAGAATTAATAAAAGTAACTCACAAAAAAGGACATTTCGCTGTGAAAAGAGTTGAAGATGAAACCAAGAGAGATTATTTTATCAAAAATATCGGTAAGAAAATTGAAAGATATATTGCTAATTGTATTCCATGTATATTGATGACAAAGAAGTTGGGCAAACAAGAAGGTTACCCAACTCCTTTGCCAAAAATGGATATGCCACTTCACACGTATCACATCGATCATCTTGTTCTTTCAGAATCAACGCTTAAAAATTACAATTTTATTCTTGTTATAACAGATGCATTCACTAAATTCACTATCCAACTAAATCAACAAACATCGATGAAGTAATTTCAAAGTTAGAGATTCAAAAACGTACTTTTGGTAATCCTACCAGAATTATTTCAGATAGAGGAACAGCATTCTCTTCTACAGAATTCCAGAAGTATTGTAGTGAGGATGGAATTGAACATCATATGATTACAACTGGATTACCTAGAGCCAATGGACAAGTTGAAAGATTGAACCGCACTATAATATCAACTTTGAGTAAATGTGCAGTAAGCAAATGGTATCTTCACGTTGATAAATTACAGCGGGTTCTAAATTCAACTTATCATAGGAGCATAGATACTACTCCTTTCGAGTTGCTTACTGGAGTAAAAATGGAACAAAAGGAAGATATAAAACTGTGTGAATCATTAGAGCGAGAATTTCGTCAGAATTTTGAGATGGAGCGAAATGATTTACGACAAAATGCAAAAAGACGTATACTAGAGATTCAAAATGAAAATCGAAAAACTTATTAAGGCGGCGAAAAGCTTTTAAATATCAAGTTGGTGATCTGGTTACGCTTAAGCGTACACAGGTCGGACCAGGGCGTAAGATAAAAGCTAAATTTTATGGACCTTACAAACTAGACAAAGTAAAAAACAAAACGATACATACGATGTCCGCCGTTTAATTCCAGGAAGTGGCCCAGCTTTAACTAGTACTTGCGCGGAGTTCTTAAAACCATGGGTATCTATAAATCAATCATCCGAGTTGGATGAATAGCAGAATGGCCGAGTTGTAAGATTTTGAGTTTTATTTAACGTTTGTATTTAATTTGTTGGGCTAGTTATAAGGCGGCTATGAATAGACAGTTTCTTTTTTAAAAAACAAGTTGTTGATGTACATTTTGACGGATAAAAAAATAAAATGTTCTTTGCCACTAAAACTTGGAATATTCTTGAGTAAAAGGATAAATCCTACATAAGTAAACTTAAAACATAAAGAAAACAGAAATTCTTGAAATCAAAACAAACACCACAACAAGTTTTCAAAAATATCTTCATTTCCCTCCATGCTCATGCTTCATTTACCTCCATCCTCATCCTAAATGAGTATAAAAGTTGTTAATTGCATTAGCTACTTGTCCAGGGGTAATTCTTCCGGATACATTTTCACTAACTTTCTTCACCTGACAGATGTTCCAAATTAAAATGGACAAATTTGATATGACATTCGAAACCCTAACGATGACGATCGCAACGACTTTTTTTAAAAATTGGAATTAGTTTCCATAGTAATATGAACAGTGTTAAAATAAAATCACGGTACAGTTGTAAACTGTTGCGCGGTTTGTAATTTGCAGTCGAATTACTTGTTTGGGTTAATGTACAGCTGAATTCAAAAAAAACGGGAAATGATTTTTTTCCAGTTGTAAATTTGGTTCCATTTGTCAGTTAATTGTCTACTTGACAATACATACATACCTTTCAAAAAAATTAACCTATTTACCTATGAACTGACATACCGTCAAATAATTCTAACCTATTTTTAATAAATCCATTTTCACACTATGAAAATACTGAAAAAAACGTGTCGATTTATTTTAACATTTCCCGATTTTTTTGAATTCAGCTGTAACAATGTCATGGAACCTAACTTTGTGTATGTATAAAATTGTAGTACGGTATTTTAATTGATTCGATCTTTATGGAAAGTAATGTAGGCATATTATAGTTACTAGGACTGATTATTACTTTAAAGTTTATGTGTTTGCTGGTTTTATAGAATCGTAATTTTGTGTGCGTTACTTTTTGGTAACACTAGAAGCTTACACTATACTACATATAATTTTTCTTGTTTATTTGACAAGACGTGGTTTTACGTCTGGAAGCGGTGGATATAGCACATGCTGAAGATGTAGTTGAAATTTTTATTGAACCGCCGGAAAATGGTGCCAATACAGATGAAGACTCCGGAGAAGAAGACGGAGGAGGACTATTTAACAATTTGCCTGGCTCTCAACTCCGAGCTAAAGCTGAAATAAATAATATCTGAAGATATTAGAGATAAATAAACTAGGTCAGCATCTTCTTCTGAAAGATTGCAGAACGAGAAATTTGATTTTAAAATATCAAATCCTAACACAACTGAATGGATCGAAAGAGATCTAGAACCACCTCCTAACGTCTTTCCCATGAGAAACTACGATAAATACAGAACATTTGCGGCAGTTTCGAACTAATTTTTGATGATGAAATGATAACTTTTTTAATAGAGGAAGCAACACGTTGTGCATTATTTTTGAATTGTCCCGATCCTAAGATATCGACATCTGAAATGAAATGTTTCTTGGGAATATTGATCTTGAGTGGGTACAATCTTCTACCCGGTAAAAGATTTTATTGGGATTCAAGTTCTGACATGAGAATTGAACTGGTGTACAATACAATGCGTAGAAATCGTTTTTTGGAAATTTGTCAATTTTTACATTTTGCAGAAAACACTAAACCCGATAAATCAGACAAAATATGGAAAATGCGTCCAGTCATGGACAAAATTAGAATAAAATTTTGATAATCTATTTGAAGCCGAAGAAAACTTATGCTATGACGAAAGCATGGTTAAATATTTAGGCCGATACGGTTGTTAACAATTTATTCACAGAAAGCCAATACGTTTCGGCTATAAGATATGGTGTCTGAACACTCCGTCCGGATTTCTTGTTATTTTTCCAAAAAGAAATGTAAATTATGAGAAGACTTTTGGAAAAGCATCCGAACCTTTAGTCCGAATGCTGGAAGAACTACAAGATATAAAAGGTTTCTACCCGTATCAACTATATTTTGACAATTTATTTACTTTTGACAATTTATTTACAGGAGTAAATTTACTAAAATATTTAAAGGAGAAAGGTATCAAACCACACGGACATTGCGAGAAAACCAGCTTCCCAAATCATGCCCCATTCCAAGCAAAAAAATTATGGAAAGTCTCGTGGGGAATTTACGTCAATTATAGATCGAGATGACGGGATTATGATTGCCCGATGGAAAGATAATGAAGTTGTTACGGTAGCTTCTACATCATTTGGAATTCGTTCCGTTGGCCAAATGAAGCGCTACTCTCAAGCAGATAAAAATGTTTTGCAATTGCCGAGACCTTGTGTAATTGCTAAATATAATCAGTCAATGCAAGGCACCGACAGAATGGACCAAAACATGTCAAAATATACAATTAGCATTCGAAGCAAAAAATGGTGGTGGTGTCTTGCTACTTGGTTAATAGATGTGTCCATCCAGAACGCAGGGCAAATACAAAAAGTCAGGGGGGAAATTACACCAATTAAACTTTAGAAGACCAATTGCGCAGTTCTCTTGCGTATCTCTACTGCCATAAGTTCTATAACTCTAAACAGAGTATCTGACGAATTGAGATACGATAGCCGAAATCATCTTATTTGCCATACAGAGAATAAGAAAAGGAGGCGCTGTGTTACAACCTGGATTTTAAGTGCTGGAGAATTTCGAAAGCAAGACAAGCGATAAAAAAATGAAACCAAGAAATGATTCCAAAGGAATTCATAAATAGGGTTGGGATTAAGGTTGACGTTGCCAAACAAGGGAGCGGAACAAGCAACGATGGGAACACATCATGTAGGTTTTTCGGAGACCTAGAAACTACGGCTGATATTACTAAAATAGACGTACAATTGATTAAGCGGCTGGCAACGATTCTTGAAGTCATATCTTCACCTTCCCTCATCAATACACCAAAATTCCGTGAGTATGCAGAAAATATCGCTAAATTGGCCATCTCTCTGTACCCTTGGTATAACCATTCAGCGACTGTGCACAAGATATTGTTTCACGGGGCACAAATCATCGAAACTTTAGCCTTACCGATTGGAATCCTTTCTGAAGAGGCCCAAGAGAACAGAAACAAAGATTATCGGTATTATCGTCTTCACAAGAGTAGAAAATGCTCGCGTGAGTCATGAGTGCACCAATGAAGATTCTGTGATGTGCGCTCACCTGAGATAGATGTGTGTGCTACAATAGTATTGTTACTTAAATTTTTAAGTGATAATTAAATCATGACCTCAAACACCGAGCGAATTACAAGGTCCGTCAGTACCGATGAAGCATTAGTGCAGAAAATCGTTGAAAAAGTTATCGTAAACCCCTCTCTCATCGATAAGATGTTCACGGCTTTAAATGAGAAATTTAACCAGTTTGTAGAACAAAGCTGGAAATATACCAACCACAACTTATAGAGTTACAAGAAAGGATTACCACTGTTGAAAATGCAATCGAGTCACAAGAGCAATACAGTAGAAAAAACAACCTGCGGATTTTTGGCGTTCCGGAAGTCGCTCAGGAAAAGATTGAGGAAACAAAAAAGTAGGCATTTCTATATCTGAAATAGATATAGATTGTTGTCATCGATTAGCTGCAAAAGAGGGCTCCCATCGACCCATAATAGTTAAATTCAGCCGGCGCACCGTAAAAAATAAAATATTTTATACGAAAAGGAAGTTAAAAGGAGCGAAGATTGTACTGCGGGAGGACCTGACCAAAAGTAGATTTACATTTGTAAAAAAATTATCTAACAAGTTTGGAAATAAGTCTGTCTTCACCAGTAATGGCAATATATCGGTAAAAATTGCAAACAAAATTCATAAAATTACTTCAGAAGGCACGGTCTTTTCATTTCCAATTGACTTTATTTGGCGATTAATTCCTATAGTAACGATTGTGATTAGAATTGTTAAAAACAGACTAGCCAAGAGAAATGGTTCAAAAACATTAGCAGAGTTGAAATACCTACTGAAGTTAGACAGATCTTGGCCTTAGGCCCAAAATTTAGCCTTGAACCCGGTATGCAACATATTTCCATTCCTAGAATCATTGCTGACTGTGAGTTTGCAATTTCGCATCTCAATCTAAATGATAATACCAATGTAGAGCTCGTTTAACTAATGCCATAACTAATTACACTCATCATAACAAAAATCACAATAATTACTGTTGAGGCCTGTATTAATCACGCTATCTATGTTATGTATTCATTTAGTTAAAAATGAAGATAACTCTGAAGTCATTAAAAAAATAAATACAAGTTGTTTTATATGTGAACATTTATGGTGTTTTTGAAAACTATCTTGAACAGCCACTGAACTCAATCCACACTCTTGGACTCAACAACTGTGAAAGAGCTATTTACCACGTCACAAAGCCTCACCGAAACGCAGAGGAACTATTCACAACTGGAGAAAGAAGCTTTAGCTCTAATCACAGCTGTTGAGAGATTTACACAAGTTTGTTTATGGTCGTCATTTCATTCTTCAGACCGACCACAAATCATTACTTGCTCTTCTACGTACAGAAGATACTAAAGGACTGAAACCAATGAGTGGTGCTCGCCTTAAGCGCTGGGCTCTTCGTCTCTTGGGTTATGATTTTAACATAGAATATGTTAATACCGTCCAATTTGATCAAGCTGATGCTCTCTCTTGACTCATCAAACAATTTAAAGTTGATAATGAAGATGAACTTCAAATTGCCAATATCGAACTCGAAGTCAAACAAATTCGCGATGAAGCTCTTGGTCAATTAGGAAATAAATTACGTGAAAGTTTGTTGATAGAATCTTCTACCGACCTCATTTTCCAGAACATTTTTAAAGCGATGAAGGAAGGTTGGACCAAAACACCAAGTGATGAGAAGATTTGACCGTTCTTCAACCGTCGCAAATAAAGTGGATAAAACTATTCTTTTTGGTGAAAGAGTTTTCATCCCACAAAAACTTGTTCCCGTTATAATGCATCAACTCCATAATGGCCATCCAGGTATGCGAAGAATGAAGCAACTAGCACGCCAATGGGTATTTTGGCCAAACATGGGAAAAGATATCGAAGAGTATATACAGTATGAGCATAAATGATTGAGGACAAGTTGAATTTCCCGCGTCTCTATCTAATAATTTTTACTCTTTGTGTGTGGCCGTCCTGAGAAATTAATTTTTGTTCAGTGTCGCCTGCGTAAATTTTGCAGCCGGCTCCAAGAATTCATAGACAAAATGGGGCGCGTTTGCCTAATATACCTGTCAGTAGTTATTGCCGCTTCTTGTATTTAAAATAAACAAATTACTTGCCTATTTTTTTTGTAACCTATGCATTTGACCAACTTAAGAAAAATATTGAAAGGCGGGAAATTCAACTTGTCCTCAAACATTTATGCTCATACTGTACATAAATGTGACAAGTGTAGTCTACATCAAAAGTTGCCGGCTAAGCAACCATTAGAAGCTTGGCCAAGCGCAACAAAACCAATGTAACGAGTACATATGGATTTTGCTGGACCCATTGACGACAAATACATTCTCGTCATGGTCGACGCATATTCAAAATTCATTGACGTGAGCATCACATCTGTAATAAATGCACGCCAAACTGCTTAACTGTGTCGTGAATTCTTCAGTCGATATGGTCCTCCAGAAGTTCTTGTAACCGACCACGGTACCCAATTTACTTCGGAGTTATTTAAGAATTTTTGTGAAGAAATGGGTATTTATCACATTTTCTCTCCTGTTAATCATCCCCAGTCAAATGGTCAAGCAGAGAAAACTGTGGACACGATTAAACAATTTGTCAAGAAAGCTGGAGATCACTGACGAGAGACAATTTGGAATTATTTGTACAGCTATCGGTATACACCTTGTTCTGCAGCACCTGGAGGTAAAACACCAGCTAAAATTGTCTACGCTTTTACCAAGCAAGCATGTCAGAACTAACAGTTCGCAATATCAGCAAAACATGAAACATCAGTTCGATCGCTATCACGGAGCTCGCAGCAGAAACTGACTAACTCATTTTTCTTTTTCTGAGTGTGGCCCTTTTCACACACACATGGTTTCCATATAAACGGATTTGTGACGGTTTGAGTGACATATGAATGAATATAGGAGCTTTCACACAACGTGTTAACAGTTAACGAACATTGAAATGTAAGCAGATTTATTCCGACATAAATGTGTATATTTTTATTATCTCCTTTTTTGTAATTCAATATAAATGCCTTCAAATTGTGCCGTGGCAGCAAATTTAATTTGAAAAAGAATAAAAGAACTGCTAAGCACGTGGCGTTATTTCATTTTTCAAAACTGAAGAATAAACAAAAAATTGTGTCGCGATGTAAATGTGCAGATAAAATAAATTTAATGAATGCTCGTATTCGTTCTTTACATTTTATCCCGGATGATTTTGAACGAGACTTAAAATTTGAATTATTGAATAAGCCAAGTAAATCCATATTGAAAGCAAAAGCTATACCTACAATAAATTTAAAAATAAGTGATTTAGACGAAAATATTTGTTCTGACCGTTTGGAACGTAAAAATAAAAGAGAGGAAAAACATGAGAGACAAATATACCTACAACAAATGTTCCCAGAGTCAATAATTGAATCGAATGAAAATGAAACAGTCGTTGAAGAAGTGAATGATGATTACGAATGTCTTGCTATTTCGGAAAATGTACAAAAGGAAACTGAAATTGAGCGATTGAAATCTGAAACTTATCAATTAAATGTTCAGAATCATAACTTATTAAAGAAAATAGAAGAACAATCTAATCAATTAAAAGAATATAAAAAAAAAGATAAGTACATACTTTACAAACAAAATTAAATAGAGCTGTTTCAATTAAGACAACTCTTGCCGAGAAGGCAGTTGACAATAGATTAATGGCGGATTTCACCAACGTTACTTAAATTTAATCATCCGTTAAAAGTAAACGTTGCCATGGTTACAAGTGTTGAAGGTATAGGAATGATTATTCTTAATCGATGATTAAAGTTAAGTGGCGTTTGTGAAATCCAGCGTAAGAAAAATTTTTTCACCAAGCCAAATTGACCTAGTCCTCACCAAAAAAAAACTTGTGCGTTGGAAAGAAAGTGATATTTCTACGGCTTTTACGTTGCGGTACTTTAGTTAAAAGGACGTATGTTTACTTTTTTACAAAACATCCTATTATTGGAACAAATATTTCTTTCTTTGGCGATGCGCCACTTATTAAAATTAATTCGAAACTGGTTTTTAGACACAAGATTTACATTAGAAAACAAAACGATTACTAAAGATATTGTAGAAGATCTAATAAACTCCAAAGACTCAGAAATAAACAGTTGTTTCAAAATATGTAAATCTCATTTAAATTGCGAAGGATTTAAACGACAAAATGTAGCACTAACTTCTCAGTTGTTATCACATACTACTGTCACTGCATTGAAGCATTATTATCGAAATAACGAAACAGCTAATGATACTGCAGATTTTATTTTTTTAGTAAAATCCTGGTTTAAGCTCATGAATGAACGTGTATAAGCCATATAATTTGATTGTAGCAGAAGCAGCATACGGAGAACATTTAACAGCTCAAAATGAAATATGTATTAGATACTGCTTTTCATATAATTTTAAATATGCGTTGCAGAGGCAAGAAGACCCTTCAAATTTTTCAAAAAGGAATATTAATGACCATAAACTCTTTAAAAGCTTTATTAAGAGATATGAAGGACAATTTTGATAAAAAAACACATTTTAACCCACAGATTAAATCAAGATGTTTTAGAAAATTTATTCTACCAATTAAGAACTAGAGGGGGGCTTAACGATAATTCAACACCATTAAATGCCTTATACCAGTCTTTCTCAAAGTGGGCGATAACGCCCCCTTGTGGGCGCTAGAGGCTTACAGGGGGGCGGTAAAGGGCACAGGAAAAATTGGGGGGGTCTCATTTAAAATGTAAGTTTGAACTCAGAAACAAGACAAGACTCATATATGGCAGGCTAAAATGTAACTAAAGTTATTAAAAGTAATGATCGCAATTGTGATTTTTAAGATGTGGTAAAGTAAAAAATTTTAGGGGGCGCTAGAAAATAATTGATTTTCAAAGTGGGCGGTAGACGAAATTAGTTTGAGAACCTATGCCTTATACAGATTAAGAATGATCATTTTAGAAAAACCTTCGAAATGTATAGGGTTTTTGTTTATATTTTGAACGGTACCTACACATTTTATTATTAGACATATAAAAAAATGTTAAATACAAAAGTTTGAGGGATATACCTTTACTTTAAAAAGAAACGAATGATAATCGGAAACCTAACAAATGAGTATCAACTTTGTTATTTTAAACAGAACACTCAGTATATTTTGTAGAATTAAAACAGATATTTTTCTCCTAATTCCAAAAATATGTAGTTTGTCTATATTTGGTTTCATACTTTTTGTGATATTTAAATTTGAAATTATTATTGTTTTGGTATACTTTTATTAATTCATTTCATATAATATGTTAATTTCTCTTAGCTGTTAGTGTTTTTACTTGTAAAATGACTTTTAATTAGTTTAACACTTGTCACACATAATAAACTTCTTATTAATCAAAGTAAATGCATTTTTTTTTTATTTTAAACTTAAATATCGCAAAAAGTATGAAACCAAATATAGACAAACTACATATTTTTGGAATTAGGAAATAAATGTCTTTCTTAATTCGAAAAAATATACATAGTGTTCCATTTAAAAGTTGATATACATTTGTTAGGTGTCCAATCGTCATTTGTTTCTTTTTTAAATAAATTCTGGCGGTTCAGGTAAAGCCCTACAACTTTTGTATTTAATATTTTTTTGTATGTCTAATAATAAAATGTGTAGGTACCGTTCAAAATATAAACAAAATCCCTGTACATCGAAAAGTGCAAATACTATAAACAAGGGAGAAGATGATTTTATTGTAGGAAAGTTCTTTTAAATAGTGGAATTTCTAACAGGTGCAACTTATCAGACTCCTCTAATAGTTCTAGCGCTTTACAAGATATCTCTTCTGTACAAGATCGAACCAATTTAGAAGATAATGACGAAATAAAAAAATATTCTGAGGATGATGTTGATGGTCTAGAATATTTGGCAGGATGGATAGCCAAGAAACTTAAAAAAGTATATCCACAATTAGGACATTACACTTACAAATTAAGAAATGATCACAATTATGCTTGTCCCAGTTGGATAAAACATTTGGAGGCCTTACCGAACCTACAGAAGAATTGAAAATACATATTAATAAAAAATATGAATATTGCATTTAATAATCGTATGGGAGATAGAGAGCACATTTTTAAAAAATTGGAAAAAGAATTTTGTGAAATTCACCCTTCTGTGTCTAATGATATTATAAAAATATTCTTAAAGCAAAGACTGATGATAAGAATTAAATTTTTAAGTATAAAATTTGCAAGTTTAAAGAACGACAAAATGATGAAGAGAAAAGTTAACATAGTTAGGCGGAAACTTGAATTAAACAAATAAAATTAATACAACAGTAGAATACTTAAAAATACTCTGTTTTTTTTGCCGGGACTGATATACTTTCATCGGCAAAAAACTGGATCACAAATTTCTAATTTCTAATTATGCTTTCTGCAACATATGTGGGGTGTAGAATAGGATGGGTCATTTTTGTATGGAGAAAAACGAGTATTGATCTTTTGATTTTTAATAGCAAAATTATGTTGCCTTTACATGAAAACAGTATAATGCTAGAATTTGAAGTAAAAAGTACCTCATCTTCAGGTTGCGCTTTGCCTTGGAAATACGAATAACTTGAATATATTCTGGTAATCATATAACATAAATGTCTCAAGGAAAATAGGGTTTTTAGAATAAAATAATCATTTATTAATTATTAAAAAAATAATACAACAGAAAAATTAATGAAAATCAATCAATATTGAAATCTTTCTTGCTATCGAATTTAGGCATTGCTGCGAGATTCGAGTTTTAATTTTATCCACCTTCTCTTGCCCTTTTAGTATACAGTTTTGATGATAACTCTGTTATTATTACTATTACAAACACGAATTTTTCATGGCATACTGTATGGTATTTCTTGTATAATTTCAAAAATTCAAACGTAAGGCGCACCCTCTAAATATTAATTAAATTAAAAAATATTTCGTAGATGTCATAACATCACTAAAAGACAACATAATTTTGCTATTAGGTAAGATTATCTCAAAGTTTGGTTTTTTGACCCACCCTAGTGTAGAATTCTTTTCCCAGAAATAGGATTATGTGTCATATTTGAAAGCGAACAAAAAGTAATAAAGGAATTTCTACTAAATAACAGCACGTCATAAATTAAGCAACCTTCGTTGGTAATCGCCGGGAAAGTCCCTGATTGTGAGATGTGATCACGTACACTTGACGAAGATACTATGTGTCAGTTTTTTTATGTACTTTACTGACAATTGTACGACTGAGAACGTTTTAAGTAAATACTTTATTGTAATGTGGCGAAAAGTGTGTTATACAGATCTTAAACTGCAGGTTATCAAAATACATGAAGAGGAGAAACTCAAACTGCAAATAGTACTCAGCTTGATGACAATGAATCTGTTATATCACGTATCATTAAAAGATACAATGAAAGAGGTACAGTGCTTAGTCGATTGCTATCGGGACTTCCTCGACTAACGACAAAGAGAGAAGATAATTTAATTATACAGCAATGTTGAGCCATTCTATTCATGCCATCTACTAAAATAAAGATTGAATTAGGTCTAAACATTAGTTCACGTACGGTTCAACGACGATTGCTGGACATCCCGCAAAGAAACCACCGTTGACGAAAAAAAGAACACTTAGCAATTGCTGGAGAACATTAGGATGGACCACTCAAAAATATTATTCAGCGACGAAAGCAAATTTAATATAATAGATTCAGATGGTATATGTCATGTAAGACGTCCTCAGAATAAGAGGCTTATCCTCGATATTACAGCACAAGTGTCAAACTTGTGATAGAAGTGTGCTTGTGTGGGGCTGTTTTTCTGTTAACGGTATTGGACCAGGGGGTCAATTTTTCACTTTGATCGCAAAATTGCGAGGACTTAACTTTACGAATACTAGACTGCGAATTTGTCTCTTGTTTCCAATTTTTCACTACCCTTCGTAACTGCACTTACGAAGTTCGCAACTTTGCGAGTAGTAAATCTGGCAATATGTAAAATTTTGACATATTGTGACAAAATAAGACAATCGTAATTTTTCAAATTATAATGAGCACGCAATTTAAGAAAAAAAGGGGCGCGAATACAAATTTAAAGCAACAAACGTTGTTACTGGAGTTTTTAAAAAGCAAGCCACATTTAATAAGTGGTAAACAAACCCCCGCGTTTACGGCTAAAGATGCCCAAGATCTTTGGCAGCAGCTAAGCGATACTTTAAACAGTGTACCCGGTGGGGCTACCAAAGAATGGAAGGACTGGAGAAAAGTAAGTTGTTAAAAGTTCAAGGAAATTATATACCGTTTGTCCATCTGACAATGAGACATAGGGATTTAACATGGGAAAACAGAAATTGCTTTATATTATCTACCTGAGTACATATACATGAAATTCTGGGTTATAATCGGAAAGATTATTGCATTCAAAGTGTTTTGATACTAAATTTGTGCAATTTTAGTTCTTTATTATTTAGAAATCAAAAAAAGTTATTATTTTTTTCCGGACAAGATTAGTGGTATTTAACGAAGAGTTTCAACTGATATCGATGTGGTCGTTGTTTGTTCATGTTTCAACAGTAAGGTCATGAGTTCAAATCCGAATAAGGACACATTTTTTTCTTTTTTTTTTAAATATTTTTTCAGATTTGAAATCACTTAAATTCTTAAACTAGTTTATTATTTTATTTATAAGTTTCATATTAATATCAATTATGTAATATAATAAATAAAGTTATAACTTTAACATAATAAAATTTTGCAAACGAAAAAATACACATAAATGGAACATAATTAATATTAAAATGAAACTTATAAATACAATAATAAACTACTTTAAGAGTGATTTCAAATCTGAAAAAATATTAAAAAGAAAAGAAAAAAAAGTGTCTTCATTCGGATTTGAACTCGTGACCTTACGGTTGTGAAACATGAACAAACTAAGACCCAGTTTTACAATTGCGGCTCAACTTTGAGCTGAGGCTTAAACCCTTAGCAACGATTATTTCAACAATTGTTGTGAAGGGTTTAAGCTTCGGCTCAAAGTTAAACCGTCATTGTAAAACTGGGCCTTACTTGACCACGACATCCTTTTGGAAAATCTTCGTTAAATACCTACTAATCTTGTCCGGAAAAAAATAATAACTTTTTTTCTTAATTTCTAAATAATTAACAACTAAAATTGCATAAATTTAGTATCAAAACACTTTGAATGCAATAATCTTTTCGATTATAACCCAGAATTTCATATATATGTACTCAGGTAGATAATATAAGGCAATTTCTATTTTCCCATGTTAAATCCCTGTCTCATTGTCAGATGGACATACGGTATATTATATATTTGTTTTTTTATTTAAGACATGGCAAGATATAAGGAGCCGTACTAAAATTAAAGAATCGAAAATTAGGTCATATGCAAGAGGCACGGGTGGAGGAGTGGTTACTTCCACAAATTTAACTCCTCTCGAAGAGGTTTTAGATATTATAAAAACAGTTTCAGTGGAAGGGCATGATGTTGAAGAGTCTGCAGCCGAATTTCAATTTTCATGTGAAACACCCCCCTCCACAGACACTTTTGCAAGCGAAGGGCATGATATTCAAGGGTCTTCACTGTTTTCAGCAAAATTTCAGTTTTCAAGAGAAACACCCCCCGTTACAAACACTCTTGCAGATGAAGAAGTCGGAGAGGCACGTATATATGAAGACACTACAGAGAATGGAGTAACATCAATTCACCCTTCAACTACTTATCACAATTTATCAAATATAAATCGAAAGAGATTTCCAAAAAAAATTGAAAATTTAATTAATTCAGCAGTGGCAGCAACTTCTTTTAAGACGAATTTAGAAGAAAAAAACCGTATTAAAGAAGAATATTATAAAAAAATATATATTTTATGGAACAGAAAAGCGAGTATCAAGAAAAGAAGCTGAAAATATTGACGGAGAAAATAAGTTTACAAGAAAAGCAAGTTACTGTGTTGGAGCAGGCAAAAATGGAGTTGCAAGAAATAAAGGCCTTATTACTGTTAAAAGAAAATATTTAAGCATTGTTTAATACATATTTTCCTCATGCAAGAGAAGTCATCTATTAATAAAAAAAGTAAAATTAAATCGAATAATCTCTTTTAATCTTCTAATTAAATCGATTGCATGCCCGACGTGGATGGGCTCGCGTACAATGGTTTAACGTTCGACCGGGCAACAAGGTATAAGTTGAAAATCACCTCTTAGTGCCTATGCGTTCTATGTGAGAGATAGAGCACTTTATTTATTATGTCAGACTGTGTTTCACATTAATGCCGACTACTTCGAACTGGATTTTCTGTGTTTCCTCAGAAAACCACCTTGTAAGTCAACGAGCCTTCATGCCATCACGACAAGCTCTTAGAGCTTGCCGCACGAATAGTGGTGGGTCAAGAAATATAACTTTAACATTTCACGTCAAGAAATATAACTTTATTTATTTTTAATTCAAATTGTGTTACAGTTCATTTTTTTCATTCCTGTTCTGAATACCCCCTGTATATGCATTGCCACCGTCCAGCCTTCATTTCTGTTCCGAACACGCCCTGTATATGCGAAATTCGACGTGTCGGATTATTCCTTGGGCCGCGTCGTTGTACACATTGCAGTCAGTGTAGGAATACCCGTATTTCGCCGGCGTAATTTTTCTTAAACTTTCGTTTTAGCATATTTCTATTAACAGGACCTTAATTTATTTAAACAAATTCATTTTATATACGTAATCCATCCTTATTTGAGTTCAAAATCGCGTGTATGTGAGGAATTGAACGAATTATAACGAAGTTCTACTTCTGGACGCGTATTATGCGTGACCTTTGTCCTTTCAGCCGATTGGTTCCCACCGTTACTAAGAAGATTCCCCGGCGGTAGGATTAGAAGGTGTTCCTTGTTTGTCAAACGAGAAATGTTGCGCCATTGTCAGAACGAAACTTGCCGTCTCTTGGGTCACACTCTCTTTTCGTAAAGATTTTTTTGTGCGTGCCATTACATCGAAGGGATGTTAGTGCATTTCTACGGCTAATTGCCGACTCTGATTAGACCCAGTTGTGAGACAGGAAAAACCGCGTGTCCTGTGGTTTGTCCCAGCTTCGGTAACAGACCGAGGTAAGTTCTATACGCAGCAACTCTCGGTTTGACTTATGTGTTCGTTTTATTTCATTGCTTATAGGCTTTTATCGTGAGCTTCTAGCAAAAGCTATCATTAATCCTAGACTTTAATCTGGGACCTATATCAAGAGGTATTTTCGTTGCGCATCGCGAATTACGGCGTTGGAAGTTCCCTCCCTCGCCCCTCTACGCGGAAGCCGGCACACTACAAAGTGCCGCTGCGACATTGCCGCAAAGACACCGACAAACGAATCGGACATCAAAGGAATAAAGGTCGGAGCGTTATAATTTCTTTTCTTAGTTTTGAGCGATATTTCGCGGATTTTATTTTTGATCCATTACTTTGATTTTGCCGCAATAAAACTTGCAACTTATTGCGTAACTGCCGGTGTAATTTAAATATGATATAAGCAGACGAGCGTTGACGCGTGCAAATAACCGGAGATTGCATTCTTTTCTATTCTGTTGCATTAATTACGACTTGAATTATTTTAATATAGTTGTGTAGCGATTTCGGATCCGAAAAGTTAGGTAATAACGTATTATGTTTATGGCCTTGTTGTGTACTTAGATCGTTCGACTTGCGTTGAATTTGTTTTATTTGTTTTGTGTTTCTTGTGTTTCTTTCCGAAAGCATACGAAATGGATCTCCTGCATGCCTCCGGTTATGAAAAAACTGTTGTTGTTCGGCTCTTTCTAAAGCCTCCAACACAAACAAGTTGAACAGTTCTTCCATAGAATTGAAACTTTATTTCTTTAAATCAAACATACATCATACATCAAAAGTAGATGTTTTCTGACGGATTTGGACACTGCGATTTATAAAAGTCCGCTCGCAGTAAAATACTCGCAAAGTTAAGAATTCGCAACTTTACGAACGATGAAAAATTGGAATTGACAGACTTCGTATTTTTGTGAACACGTAAATCTATTTGCGAAGGGTGAAAAATTGACCCCCAATACACTAAATTAATGGAATCATGGATCGATTTCTATATAGGGTTATTTTACAAAATATCATGCTGTCATATGCTCAAGAAGAGATGCCGCTATGATGGATAAACCAACAAGACAATGATCCATAACACACAACCAAATTGGTGAAAAAATGGTTGCAGGAAAATAATGTCAGTGTACTTCAGTGGCCCTCTCAATCGCAATACTAGAAAGAGGAGAAACAACAAATAGTAATAAAAACGAACTATTTTCTGTTCTCAGCAGCGCATGAAGAGAGATTTCTCAAGAAACAGTTCGCAAACTTATTGAATCTATGGCACGCCTTTGTTGCAAATAAAGGTTGTGTAACCAAATACTGATTTATATAATGTTGCTTAACTTTTGTCGTTTTGTTATTTAGCAAGAATTAACTTGTATTTATCGTTAAATATTCAAATGCAGAAAGAACTTTAGTTTTTTTATGTTGAAGTGCTTTCCAAATTTTGAAAGTTGACTTGCTTTTAACCTTCATTGCTTTAAGTATAATTACAATAATTTCTATACCAATCCGTAGTTGCTTAACTTTTGTCCGACACTGTAGATACCTGTACACCTACATAAGGTATATTATGTACCTATATGTATATTATAATACACATCATATTTTATAATTTGCCACAAAACATGCTATCTACTGCACTTTTGAAACCTCTCCCAGCGAAAACACGTACGTGTAAAAAACGTTGTAAAATAACATGTAACCAAACGTTGAATTCGTGTGGTATTGTTACGTTGAAACAACGAAAAAATGTCGCGGCAATCAATTTCTTTTAAACGTCTCTGTCCACGTGTAAGAAACGTTGTAGAATAACAATTAATCAACGTTGAATTCGTGTGTTATTAATACGTTTTAACAACGCTCGAATCAACTTCTTTTAAACGTCTTTGTCCACGGTATTTCTACGTTAAATCCCAGTGCATACATACGTATAAAAAACGTTGTGGAATAACATGTAACAAACGTTGAATTCGTGTGTTATGGTTACGTTAAAACAACGAAAAAATGTCGCGGCAATGTCCACGTGTAGCGTTGAATCAGACAATTACGACGTGTATTAAAGCTGGGTCTAAATCATTAGACTGAACAAACATACATCGCTAATGGTGGAATTCGAACCCACGCCGCCGAGTGACACGACTTTCCAAGTCGGCTGGACTAGACCGCTGTCATTTGGAGATCCCAGTTCCGTATCGCTTCCGTAATAAAGCCGAACCGCACTTTAACTTACAATAGCTACGCGCCGCCCTCACTCGTTCAATTTCCGAACTCTTTACTACCTACAGTTTCCTTCTAACATCCATATTATCATAACATCATTAAATCAATTTTCTAATTATTACAATCCTAAGGTTATTTTCTTTGTATATACATTTCAAAAATTCTAAATTATTTATTTATAATACACATGTAATTCTAAATCGCCTATTTCTAAAAATATTTACACTAACATAAAATATTCACAAAACACATTTAATACAGTACTTTACTACAATTTTACTTTATTATTTACAAAATTATTTCTTTATGAAAATTTAAAAAATTACATGCTGCTCATAAACACCGCAGTGAGTGGAAAGTTTAACTGAATAAATTCTGTAACTTATAAAATTGCCATTTGTAGCAAAATTCTTGAACAGGTCAATTTTATTTTTATGGCGCATATTATAAATGGATTTCTTTTAACTTTTCAATTATTTGGAAGGATGAAACAACCCCTAACTATTTTTTTTTAATGGAAGGGTATGTTGAGTAATTTTTTTCTTAAAGCTTGTTCAATTGGGAATACAGCTAGTTTTTATTTTTTAATTTTTCTTAAACAGTAAAAGGCGAAAAAATAAAAAATAAATTTTTGACTAGAACGATTTTAACGCATCAGATGTTCAAAATGCTCGCCACCTCTCACTTGACAATACCCTAATGGATTATAAATTCCATCCCTAACAGTTTGTAACATTTCCGGCGTTACTCTCCTAATTTCATGCAGAATTTGAAGTTCTGAAGTTCTGCTATGTCGTTTGGTTTAGTCACATAAACTTTACTTTTTAAATACCCCCATAAAAAAGTCTAAAGGGGTGAGATCTGGAGATCTTGTTGGCCACTCAATCGGTCATCGGTCATGTTCTTCCTATCCACCTATTGGGAAAACTTCAGTGAGGTAATTACGTACAATTAAAAATTTTGCGCATTGGCAGCGCCATCTATTGGCTGCACGCAACAATATGATACCATATGGAATGCTTATTTCTTCTCATCAAATAATAAAAATGGAGTTCCTGAATTTTTGGCATTAAAAACGGTTTTAGTAAAAAAATTCTTTTTTTTGTTTTTTAACTTTTACTGCTAAAGAAAAATAAAAAAATAAAACGTAGCTGTATTCCTAATTTTTTCAACATATCCTTCCATTAAAAAAACATAGTTAGGGGTCGTTTCACCCCTCCAAATAATTGAAAAGTTAAAAAAGTCCCTTTGTAATATGCGCCATTAAAAATAAAAATTGACCTGTTCCAAGAATTTTTTTACAAATCGGAATCTTCTAAGTTACAGAATTTATTCCAGTTAAACTTTCCACTCTGTGTACAGCTGTCCCCAATGAGTATTCGTGACAATATGTATGTATAATTGATTGACTATTGCGTTCTTTAGTATTTTTAATCACAGATTTTGGGCATCAAATTCAAACTAACTTAAAAAAATTTGACAGATTACGTCAACTTAAAAAGGGGTTATGGTTGACTCATGTCCAAATTAGCAGTACTTTTCATACCTGTTTCGTTTCATTTCAAAGCTGCCAAGCATGGAGAAGAACCCTCATATTTCATAGATTTTTAGTAAAATTAGAATTCAAAAGTGTGAAACACGATAGACAATCACTGTAAAATTAAGTGTTTTCTAACGTCAACATCACGTTTTGTAAGGCATATTTATTCGGTATACGTTAAAATAACGTTATAAAACGTGGGTTAAAATTTAGTTGTAAATTATGATTTATCTAACGTATTAGTTTCGTTAATTTTTTTCTCATTTATTACGTAGAATAGTAGATGTTGAATTAACGTTGAAATGATGTGGTAATCAACGTATGGTAGATACATCGCATTTACTCATAGTATAAATCACGTCGTAAAAAGACAAAATTGTTACGCATTTATTTCACGTTATAATTACGTCCATATTAAACTGATCGTTAAAAAACACGTCATACAAACGTGATATAATTATGGTTGCTAATTCAACCAAAAAACAACGTTGCATTTTTCAACGAATAACGTTATTTCCACCATTACAACGTGAAATTAACGTTGAATAAACGTACATGTTTTCGCTGGGCTGAGTGAATTACTGCCTGTTCAATTTATATTAAATTAAATCAAGTTTTATGTTAAAATAAGTAGGCCTCAATTACGATTTCAAAATTTACATTAGCAGTATTACTTGTTGAATGTTAGACCTACCCACAGTTAAAATATTATTTTCTGATATTTAAATCATCCATCAATAGTACAATTATGAAATCGCTTTAAGAAAAATGCACTGCCAAGAAATGTACACAAATAAATAGGGAATGTGATGACATCAAAAGTTCCTAATCCAATATAATTCATAATGCGTAAAATTATTATATGTAACTTCAAAGCAGAAGCAGTGGTTATCGATGTTTGGATAAAATTCATTTCCTTATTTGAGTCCCTCCGTTGATGGCTAGCCTGAACTGTTGTCTGTGTTGTGGATCAACGTTTTACTCGTGAATTTGATTAACTGTAATGAAAAGAAACAGAATATTAGTTTTTAGAAACACAACATCAATACCTGTCATACAAAGTTATGTTTATTTTAATTGCAATAATAGCTGGCAATTTATCGTTAAAAGAATAACTGCAAACATCATCAAATTGCCACAATTAGCAGATCGTAGTATTACTCTCAGATTAATTATTCATAAATGAGAAATTCAATTGAAGTTAGTATTGTTTAAAATTCTTATCCAGAAATCTTAAAAATGTTAATACGTCTGCACATAAAAAATCTTATATTATGGAAACCTTAACGTTTAAAACCATGACGAGCATACAGGCTGTTCTCAAATTAAATATCGATATCTCTTAACAAAAATACAGATTTTGCAAATGTAAATGTATATTTTATAGTTTCCTAGATTCAATAAATAGATTATAGTTCTGTCAATTTGAATTTTATAAAAAAAAAATTTAAGAAATTAATTTTATAAACATACTGCTGCCAGCTGCTAAGCCGGGACAAGTACGGCTTGCCAGCTGCTAAGCCGGGACAAGTACGGCTTAGCAGCTAGCTCTTAACGCACTTGAAAATGTCTTAACGATGAAACTGGTCGTGCCAGTAAATAAATGAATGCTACATTGTGACATTGCTTGTGTTTTCTTCTTTAAAATTACCCACTGCAACTGCAGTAAAATAAAGAAAGGAAAATATTTCCGAATCGAATTTAAATTGAAATTAATTAAAAATGATTTTTTTTAATATTTAAGATCTGTGCATAGAAATTACTGATATTTTCAATGTCAGATTTAAAATTAACAGATTGTTCATCTTTTATCTTTCGTACAATCTGCTCCGCTGAATCAGCCCTAAAATATTTTGTTGCCCACTGATTCTAGAACTAGGAGGAGCACTTGGGTTACTAGTAAAACTGAGATAAGGGATGATGGGATAGATGGCCCTGTATTTCCTAGAAGCGTTAGTAGAAATAAAGACCTTAAAATTTAGTATCATTAAAGTTAATGAAACTAGCCCCCATACTCAGAAACCTTAAAACATTTAGGTTTTCCGTAGAAATAAATACCTTAACATTTATTAATCTTCTTTATATTTTTGCTTTTAGTTTACGACACGAGCGAGCGATTTAAGAGGTAGGTACGTAATCAAGTAACTGGAATCATTCATGAAAAATTTATATTGAAACCTCTTTTTAAAAAAATTTATCTACATATGTTTAAATCCAACGATGTTATGAGTTACAGAATCTCATATAGTCAGAATCTCATGTAGTCGGTTTTTCTGATAACGATAGTACCATTTCTGAAAAAAAGTCTATTCTTTAAATTTCTTTTCAAAAGTTAAAATTTTAGTGTTATCAAAATCAAATTGATGATTGTTATTTAGTGAATGCGACGCCAAAACACAAGCCACCTTTCTTGTTTTGAATGTCACTTCTATGTTTAGAAATACTATTTTTCAACCATTGGGCTGTCTGTCCAATGTAATTTTTATGACAAATAATACAGGGTATGCAGGGTGATTCGTTACCCTCTTTACAAACTTTGGCAAATGAAAATATGTAATGTAATTTTATGAAAAAAACATCCTATCGACATAGGTCCGATTTGCTGTTGTTTAGAACTTACTGAGAATTTGTTTTTTTTTTCAATGACTGAAACTGCAGTAATTTAATAATAAAAATTATATATTGTGGTACAGATTGTAAGTAAATAAATGCTACAAAAACTAAAATTAAAAAATTATAACAAATGTTATGTGCAGGTTGACTTCTATTAGGAAATCTAACTCTGTGTTTCGTCGCTGCTTGACGAGCGTTTCCATTGCACGGCCCACAGGTAAAAATAATATCGGCATGTCGTTAGAAAATTGAAGCATTATAAACAATGAGCAAAAATATTGATTTAGCAAATAATAAAGCACCATGACACAACTTTTATTTATAGTGTTTTGTTAATGTCTATTAATTTTTTTGTTTTTAAATACATTTAAATCGTTATAACTTCTAAACAAAAGCAAATCGGACCTATATTGATAGGATATTTTTTTCATAAAATTACATCTACTTTCATTTGCCAAATTTGTAAAGAGGCTAACGAATCACCCTGTAGAGTAAACTAAACCACTTTCAACAAGAAAGGTGTCTTGTCTTTGGTCTTTGAAAATAAGTTGTTGATGGTGTAAGTGTAATTTATGTTTCATAGAATGACAAGAGTCAAAATTTTATATCTGCCCGATGCTATTGGTTTCTGGTACCAGTTCAGCGTTATACTTTGATCCTCCATCCTTATAACTTTGATATCAAAAAAAGGAACACCGTGATCTTTTTCAATCTGCATAGTAAATTGAAAGTATGGGTTAAAATTGTTGAAACTATTCAGAGCATTTTGCTGCTGGTCCTCAGGAATTGACATGACGTGATTAAATCATCGACATATTTGTAAATAAATGGAAGTTGGAAAGGTAGCCTGTCGATAGGAAAATCTGATAATTTATCCCTTATTATCAAAGTCAAAATGGGACTAATGGAATTACCCATTGGTACTCCATATTTTTGTAAATAAAATTGATTTTAAAATGAAAAATGGTTGTTGTCAAACACAAATTTTAAAAGTTTTGAAAATTATTCGCAAGTAACTTTACATTGAGGTTCAATCCTTTGCCACTCCTTTGTGATATCAACAAGTAATTCTAACGAAATGTTAATAAAGAGCGACCAACACATAATTGTCTGGGAGAATATTTTCATTATGCTTACAAAAGCAAGTGTCTTTTACATTATAACTGGTTTTCAAGCTGCAGGCTTTGTTAAGAATTTCTGAAATAAATTTGTTATAAGTGGTGGAAAAAATAATACTAACAATGGGATCTCAAGGGCACATCAGCCTTGTGAATCTTGGAAGACAATAAAGTTTAGGACAAATTGACAAATTAATAAATTTGTTGTAAGTTTCAGCAGTCACTTCTGTCCACTGCCACAGTAACATTACCTTTATCTGCTTTAAGAATGTAAATTTGTCGGTTGTTCTTAATACAGACCTTGGTCTTGTTGTAAATTCCTTCAAACGTAGAAGATGGTTCATGTTGTAAATAATTTGTTATGATATTGGTGGCTGCTGCTCGGATAATGTTTTTTTCTTCCTGTTCAGGAACTAAGTCCACAATATTCTCAATCTCAGCAAGAAAATGTTACGTGTTGGCAGCTGTTTTACCAGTTATTTTATAAGGATGGAGGATCAAAGCATAAGACTCAACTGGCACCAGAAATCAACTACATCAGGCAGATATATAAATTTTCACTCTTGTCATTCTACGAAACAGAAATTCAATGTGATTATTTCAATGAAAAACACAGTCAAATACATTTGTCGCCCTGACTTCCTCAAAGATAACTATGAAAAATTATCCAACCTTTTCATAAACAATTGTTATCCAAAATCTTTAGTTAATAAATTAATTTATCAGAACAATAATTTGCCTCGTCCTCTGGAAGACAAAGACAAAGATAAAAAAAATTAGAAAATTAACTCATATTATAGTCTTAAGCAGTAGAGTCATCAGTATTTTTAAGGATTTTGATTTTTTGAATATTGTTCAACATTAACTTCACATCACTGTTTTTTCTTATACACATGTTTGTTTCAGAAACGTTTTGCATCGTTGTACAATTTTAACTTAATTTTAATATCTAAAGTAATTTAATTTGTTCTAATGTCGAAATTTGTTGTCCAATTTATCTATCTCTAGTTGTATTAAGTTTTTCTTTCAATTATAATTATTTTATTCTTGTTCATAAAAATTGTAGTAACTTCCTGATAATGCAAATTACAACGAAATATTGAGGCCTTAAACAGAGGAGTTGACTTTTAATTGAAGTCCACGTTTCCACGAGACCATATCTCGTTAGATTTTTTTCATTTGTCTTTCATAATAATTATATGCAATAATTAAGAAATGTTTAGTGTTATACTGTTGATTGAAGAAATATAAGGATACGCAAGCCTTATGTAATTTTGCGTACCCATTTCCACAGGGACACAATTTGTCAGTGGGGAACGATGGATGTCCCTCTGCTCCCTGCTGTCAACTTTCTAGTGCTGCTATCTTGTACCAATGTACGTAAGTAGAAATTAGATAATTTGCGCTTTACATTTATTTCTAAAATAAATCAATGTTGGAAATAATATCGGAGTTCATTATAGGAAGGAAAGGAACATTTCGCACCATTTTATACCTTAAATAGGCATCGCAGGATGTCGAATAATAATAGCATTTAAACAGAAAGGTTTATGACCAAACCAAACTAGTCTCGGATCCCATGTCAGATCCTGGGCTGGCTACGAAAAAATGCATACGGTTGCGCCTCTTTTTAAACTCCTTCACTCAATGGTTATACAAAAAATCCTTACATATTCTCGTGGCCGCCAATCCATTTTATTAAAAATGTTCACTAGGGTATGACTCAAACCATCCTTCAGAGATAGTATTATCGTTGAAGTGATTTCGACTGACAAGCAAAATATGGAATCCTCTCATTTGGAAACTCTTGGGCTGTTGCAAAGGAGTCGCAAGTAAGATCGTTAACCTTAAAAAAGAATGATGTGTTAGGAAATTTTATTATATTACAATCTGGGTTGGTTATTTAAAATATCAACATCGAAAGTAGAATTTACCTCATTTTAGTCAACGATTAAAACTTTTCATTACTATCACATCGCAATTGCGAATAACCTGGACAGGTCAGCTTGGTTTGCAGTGGAATTCTCGAGCTACACTTCTGCTGACGAGGACGCAAATAGGGTCGAAACAACTGTACAGAGGATGCTCGAGGAATCCACTGCAATCAAAACCGACTTGCAACAAAATTTTTATCTAGTTAAAGTAAAAATGAATCAATTATCCAAATAATTTCGCAGCAGAGATCCACATAATTTGCATTTTGCAACATCTTCATTGTTAACTATTAGAACAGAAGTCAATTCTTCAGTGCTGGTCTACTAAACCACTCGGCACACTTCGAAACTTTTGCATGTAACGAGTAGCCATTGAAGTTCATTTATTATGTGTTGATATTTTGCAACAAATTATTCTTTTAATAACTAACACGTTACTTGCCTCTTACAGCATCGTCCACAGGATTCAACTTGCAGGAATTGGAGAGAAAAACGAGCGCAAGAAAATTGACAATTGACAGGAACTTCTGAAATAATACCTGATACCAACACAAAACTTCATCTCAAAAAGAAACTACAGCCCAGTGTTGCCAACTGTGACGACTTTTTCGTCAAAGTGATAATTGAAGACCTCGGTGCAAGAAGAGGACAGCTCCACTTTTTTCAATTTTGTGTTTTACAGTGAAATAGGGGGGTCGCCGAGTGGCTCAGCGGTTTAGCCTAGCCGACTTGGAAGTCGTGTCACTCGGTCGGCGTGAGTTCGAATCTCACCTTAGCCATGGATGTTTGTGTTGTCTAAGACTGTTAGACCCAGCTATACACATAATCTACGTGACTGTCTGGAATGGCTCATGGCCGAAAGACAATTGCAGCATTGCTGCGCAAAGCAAAAGAAAGAAAGAAAAGACAGTGAAATAGGCGCCATGCACATCTCTGCGTTCAGCGCCGCCTGGCGCACACAGGCGGAATTTCATAAAATCCTGGCCAAAGCCCCAAAAAATAAAGTCGCTTAAAACAGTACCCGCTATTTTTTTCCTAAAGGTCGACAATCCGTTCTAACCAATGACATGATTACTTTTGATCACATGACCATCATGAACCAGTTACAACAGAACAAAGTGTATGTTTAAACGAGGCGAAGCGTTTATTCTTATTTACCGAATATTACTGCTCTTACACGAAAACGTAAAGGTTTATTTTGTCGTGTATTCATTATTATTTTCAAAGTGACTTCAAAAACTGAAAGTATGTATCTATTTATTTTTGATATAACTAGTTTTGTTTCTTTTTAATAGGGTTGTTTTGGAAGGTCATATATTCAATATATTCAAGTCTCAAAATTATATGTTTTTGTTACAAATTATGTTTCGTCATGCTTAAACGTTCAGGATTCATCCCAATCAGACAGCTTTATGAATTTTTTCTAAGACATCCTGTATATGATTAACATTTATGGAAAAATATCTTTTTCTGGAATTCGTAACAAGAAGTAAAAAGGTTTCCATCTAAAAAATGAAAGAAAATATATTTTAAACTTTAAACGGACACTGTTAAAAATGGTAGGAACGCTCAATGTTTCACTATCGGTTGATAGCTGCCGACGAAGCTATCAACCGATAGTGAAACGTTGAGTGTTCTTTCTAATTTTGAGTGTCCGTTTAAAGTTTAAAAGCTATTTTCTTACAATTTTCATCGGACAAGAGTCGACTTCAGTTAAAAAATTAAAATTATTTTTGTACCCGAACGGTACGCCACTGTACAAATAAATGAACCACCCCAAAATATGGTAAATTTATACTAAAAATGGACATGCCCGAACGTTTTTACATAAAAGAAAATGTTTTAGAAAATATTTAAAGTACTGCAGACTTTTTATCCACACTGTATAATAAATATGTAAGGTTGTTAAAAATTAATTATTAATTAAACCTAAAATCTCAATAGTAAGGTTTCTTTTTACTTCCTGAAGTGTTGTCAATCGTTTTACACAATTATTAAGTTTTGGCCAGGATTTTATGAAATTCCGCCTGTGTTTGGCGTGGTGATTTGTGAATTGGAGATATGAAAATATTTCTTGAGACTCATTGCATGGGAATAATATCACTCTTATGACAATTTACGATTGTAGTACATAATACTTGAGCTTCCTGGTATTGAAATACATTACAATATTCAAGTTCAAATGTACACTAATAATTTGAAACAACTCGTATTTTCATACCACTAATGCACAATATGGTCATTGGTGGCGCTGGCTTCGCATGTGCATGGTTCCTATACTGGGTGTCCGGTAAAGAATGGGCCATACTTCAAGGGTGGCTTCTTTGGGTCAAAACAAATCGATATAGATCAATTTATCTTAGTAAATTTTGCTTCATTAAAAAGGTATGGCCTTTCAAAGAAATTTCTTTATTTCAATATTTTAGCAAAACTCGTTCATTTTTGGAGATATTTAATTGTAATTTGGTATTTAAAGGTTTCTTGTACTGCTGAATCTGAATATCTTCCTATTTTTAACGTAACATATAGGGGGCGCTCTCGAGATCCTGGTATTCCTTTGTTTATTGCTGTACTTTTCTTTAACGTGAATATTTTTTAAATTGTTATCATTTTTTTGAAAAAACTTTTAATTTACTTTAAAAAAGGTATACTTGTTACATGTCGCTAAAGTATACCAGTTTTGAGAAAAATGGCTTTGAATATGATAATGAATGAATATTACTGTTTTAGGTCTACATTGAATCAGGCACATAGACATTAAACAAGTTAGTTAGTTTCACGAATCAATTTAATTAAACCAAAAGAACTGTACAGCTCTAAATCGTCAACCCGACTGCCCGCAGCATGAATCATTTTTATCATGTTCCCATAAACACTTTTGCCCCATCTACTTAAATCTAAAAATAACTCATACACCTGCCATTTTAAAAATAATCGCAACAAGTCTCGAATTTTCTACACTCGACCATCCTGACAAGCGGGCTGTCCTCAGACCGCGTCGACCTAACCCAACCAAGTGTTTAGCGATGGTATAAGTTTGGATTCACAGGGCGAACCACGCCTATTGCTGGGTGACTGGACTTCCATTTCAGGATGCTAACGTACAGATGTACTTACTGGACAACTTTGTCCGTGTGGCTATAACCACATCTCACAAACTGGTATCTAATACTGGACAAAACTTGTCCAGGTGGCGACAACCACAACATAAAACTTACTCAAGACTGGACAAAGTTTGTCCGTGTGGCGACAACCACTTCAAAAACTTACTCAAAACTGGACAGAGCTTGTCCGTGTGGCGACAACCACTTCAAAAAAAAACTGAGTGGCCAGCCTGATCATGGCACAACCTACAAACTTGCCATCTGACATTTCTGGGAACCACCCAAGCAGTTTTACCATGCTCCAATTTGCGAAAAACCAGCTCGTTCTGCAACATATACCTACTCATCAAAGTAACTTTTTGTATCGCTAGTCCTTTCTTGGCTAGCTAATATAGTCCGAATTCGAACTATTTGTTCATCCTGCATCTGAGCAGCTAATATCCAAGAAGCTTCCGTGATATCGGCTTGGTTAATTTTCGGTTCATCTAACGGATGTCTACTCAGTGTGTCAACATGAGATATATTCGCTCCAGTTCGATATACAATCTCAAAATCAAAGTCTCGAACTTCGAGCCACCATCTTGCCACTCGCGGTATCAAACCCCTTTTTGAAAAAGCCCTTCGCAATGTACTGTAATCGGTCACTACACGAAATTTGACACCAACTAAATACACTCGGAAATGCTTTAGAGCGAAAACTACGGCCATTGTCTCCAACTCGTAGGAATGGTAATGTCTGATGTTTGGATAGTTATATTTAATTAAAAACAAGTCGGCGGCGGCGGGGTTTTCACTAAAGCCAACAACGCCCGCCGCCGCGCACACCGGTATTTAAAAATTTTATTACCACGTAACTTGTTTTTATAAATGTTATCGCACACTTTCCGTACAATTTAATCAATAGCTTAATATACAGGGTGTCGAGGAAAAAATATTGAGTTAGTCACGATTTGCATCTTCTTGCATTCTCCGTCAAATCATACCGCTGAGTTTGAATAAGACCCAGTGGGACTGTAATGAAACATCAGAACTACCTATTTATTTAACTTCATGCGCATTTGCAAAGCAAATGACATTGCTCTAAATTCGACGTAATTTGAATGAGGTGTTCGAAGTAATTTCTAGCACGTGTTGCTTCCTCCTGACGACGTAAACGTTCCATCTAAGTTCTCGTGTCAATCAATCAATACGCCATGTGTCTTAAACTAGAGTTCCTATACAGACTGGCCCAACGAAAACAGTCAGACTGAATATCTTCCAAGAAAATTTTTGTTTGAAAAAACGCAAAAACAGGTCGATTTATAATACAAGGGGGACACTTTTCTATCCTATACCCAACTGTCATGCGTCATCCCCCTCCCTTCTAGCTCTCTAACCAATAGAATTTAAATGTGGCATATCATTGAGAAGGTAATTTTATAGAGAATTCAGCAATGGAATATGAATACCTGAGAATTTGATTTTAGCGTCTTTCGGAGAAAATTGTTACATAATCAGTGTGACAACTCATATGAAAGTTATTTTAATAGTAATCATGCGTGAATTGAAATTACGTAAAGATATTGAAAACTGATTAAAATAACTAAAAATAGGGTTCGTAACAGATTTGGTATCCTTGTTTTCAGTTATTTTAGTTAGTTTTCAATATCTTTACATAATTTCAATTCGCGCATTGAGTTACTATTAAAATTAGCTTTCATATGAGTTGTCACACTTTGGATTATGTAACAATTTTTTCCCCGAAAGAGGGCGCTAAAATCAAATTCTCGGATATTAATTTCACATTACTGAATTCTCTATAAAATTACCTTTTCGACGATATGCCACACATGGTACATTTCCTATTTAAATTCTATTGGCTAGAGAGCTGGAAGGGAGAGGGATGATGTATGACACTTGTGTATAGGATAGAAAAGTGTCCCCCTTGGATTAAAAATCGACCTGTTTTTGCGTTTTTTCAAACAAAAATTTTCTTGGAAGATATTCAGTCTGTTTTCGTTGGGCCACTCTGTATAATGTTTAGATAAAAGTTGAGCCATGTGAATCCAATATCAAGAACCACTCGATTTTGTAAATAATTTGCTCCTGTCATTCTTTATTTATTAAGGACAAATAGATTGATCGTATTATTTAAGAAATTATATTTGTAGTTTATAATTGAAGAAGGATGTGTGAGAAACGTGTAATGTAATATTACAACATAATTTAAAAAGGTAATTCAAATAAATTTGACGTCAAGTTTCACACTGAAATGATTTTATCACTGCAAGTTTAAGTTTTAATAATTCTTTTACACGTTTGCACTGATTCTTTTCCAAAGATTGCGTGAAACGCTTATACTGTAAAATCTTATTCTGAAAATTGGATGTAGAATACCTAGCTGTTTATTATCGTTTTCTTAATCTTGTGATAAAAATCGATGAATTCGGCTTTAAATGAAAAATTAATAACATTTTCAGAAATTTAGTCTTTAAGGAGATTATTTTCAGCATTACTGCAAATAGTGTTGGAATTAAGTCCTATTTAAAAATTCTTCATTTAAATCGGATTACCATTACATCCTGAAAATGTCAAATACACAATTTCATACTCCATTATACTTACAAAATTTTACCGGTTCGAATCCAAATACCTCTTAATTTTGAATGTTTTTGAAAATGTACGAGAGAAAATCCCCGATTTGTTCTTTTCTTACAATTAAATGCTAAAATACTTGAGCATAATGTCAAAACTAAATTGTCAAATTACATAAAATCATATACTCCTTGAAACTGGTTCCAACCAATTAAAATGTGCATCGTACATGGCCCAATTCTTATCTAACTTATATACAGGAACTCTACCTTAAACTAACGTATACCTATACATTTTAAATTAATTAGGCCATCAGCACAGCTACATCACTTGTAGAGCGTCAACCAATTCTAAGTCACTTGAAATATTCATAAAAAAAAACTTGTGATTCTTTGGCAAGTAAACGAGAATTCCTTGGGGGCCAAGAATCTTTGAAAGTGTGTCGTCTGGAAGCCAAGGAGGAGACTTCCCCCGAACCAAATCTCTTTTTACATTTATAAGGTCTCCAGGTTTACGACGATTCGGATTCTTTATTAATTGAAAAGCAGAAAACCTGCATCCCTGTCTCAAAGTTTCAAACTCATTAGAAAAAAATTAAAAGGATACCAACGATTAAAAACTCTTTTTTTGCCGAATCCGAGAACTGATTTCTTTATTAATTGAAGCGCAGGAAACTGCAGCCTCGTAAATGCGTTTCGTTCGGAAGCTACGCGCGGGATGAAAAGCAATTAAATTTAAATGTTGCGGGTGATGTCATTTTTCTCCCTCTTAGAGACGCCGACGCTTCATTTAAATAATGTGCACTCTCATATGAAGTTGACTGCACAGAAATTATGCACAAGAGTGAAATATTTGAATTTGGTTGACTCATTGCAAAAGAAATGAAAAAAGAAAAGAAACGTGCTCGGCAACTCAACAGGCTTGAGCATTTTAGTAGTTTAGAAACGTCACTGTGACTTTAGTATTGTTAATCATTCAACCCCCCATTAAATGGACAGATATTTCCATCCTTTCAAGATTGTTAATTCCGCAAGGACACTTTGGAACAAGTTCTTCCTCGCGATTAAATTTCTACGCCCAAAATCTTCGACTTTAATTTCGAAGCTTTACGAAAATTTTACATGCATTAAACAACTCCTTTTACTTTTTTTCGGCAGTATTTTGTTATCCCACCGCTGCCATCAATTTGTAACGGACGGGGATTGAAAAGAAACGATGGAAGAAAGTAGATTAAAGAAACCTCTGCTTTCGGTTTTCTGATTCTACTTTGAATTTCAATAAAATACTGTACTTTTATATAGTGCGCAGATATTCAATTAAAAACTGTATTGACAATTAAATTCACCAACAACAGTTAATAATTCAAAAACGTAACACGGAAAACACGCACGATAAATATATCCAATTAAAAAAGTTGCATTAACAAATTAAATGTCACAAAATTACTACCATAAATAGTACAATATAAATGCAATCAAACAAAATAATATTGTAGACAATAAATAAATTAAAATATACAATACAAAATGACCTGAATTCAATGATGACAATTACCATTACCATTAGTATAATCAAAAATTAATTTGAAGAGAGAAGGACGGAATGTTCAGTACGCGATTAACGCTTCTTGTTAATTATTTAATAAAAGCCAACAAGTAGATTTTTTAAGGCTTACCAACATCAAGTCTAATTATTCTTCTCGTAATCCAAAAATTAAGGGGCACTTGAATTTAAAAAAATAGTTGAACGGCTGCGCTTGTGATTAATTATAGATTTATTTAAACAACTTAGAAACACCCCGAAAAGATTCTTTTCTACCGAAACAAACTATGGGAATGATTTAATTGATTCATTCGCCGAACCGAACTTAGAAAGAAAAATCAGCGACTGAAGCAACGCGCAGAGTCAAGTTGAAAAAATTACTTACCGGAACGGAACTGCCGTTTTTCTCCCCCGCGACGGTTTTTAAAGCCTTCTTATCAATTTTGGAAGAGATGGCTAGCGTTACGTGAGACAATTACGCGCGAAGCTTCTAATCGCGGGGTACAGCTGCCGCTAGATGGCAGAGAGATGTTTTTTTTTTTTGTTAATTTTCCCATGTTACGCACGCAAGTGGCGCTGTTCTCATGTATATTTGATGATTTAGCAAGAAATGTATTAAACTGTTGATTACCGGTTTCTGCCGGCGCCAGTTCTGATAAGAGCCGAGCTTTCTCCCGCGTAACTCTATACCCGACACATTTCTGAGTCACCTCGGAATTTTATCTTTGCAACTAAGATTTATGTTTCGGTTTAAGTAAAAGAACTTTGCTAAGATACAGTCTCCTTTACGTGGGAACTTAATTTTTATCCATACATTTTTATCTCTCTTTTGCTTATGTTTAAAGGTAGGTAAGACTTTTGGCATTCAATAAAATACTGAACTTTTTCTTAGAAAGTATTAAATGGTATCGAAAAGAAAATAAAAAATAGTAACAATGTAAAGAAAAATTGAAACAATGTGATAAGTAAAATTTCAGAATATTATTATGAAGAAAATTTCGTAATTTAACACGAAGAATAATTGAAAATAAATTAACCTAGGAAATAACCAAATTCAATAATGAAAATTCGAAGAGAAAAGAAACGGAATTTTGTACATTTAAAGCTCTGCTTAGTTTCTGATATTTTACGTTTATAATTTAATTTATTAAAACAATAAATAAAGAACAAGACACTATTCCTTCCGAATAAGAAAACTGAGAATCTTCTCCATTTGGAATAGTAAATTTACTATTAGTAATAGTAATAGTAATAGTATAGTAGTATAGTAGTATAGTATAGTAATAGTAATAGTAATTTGGAATAGTAAATTTACTATTCCAAATGGAGAAGATTCGAGTTTAATTTTTTCCCTATTTGTTATAATTAACTCCATTATGAGCAAAAATGAGGTTTACTTCGATATATGAGGAGAAATTGATTAATTTAACACGAAACAGAACTTGTAGATAAATATCGACGAGAATTAAACACGCTGAGAGGTTGTTCTCTTTTCAAAATTCCCTGACAGGAACTCCTTGACGGGAACTATCCTGACAGGAACTCAAACGGCAACCTAATTCTTTTTTGTGATCACAGTATTTGAATAAACAGTCCGGCGTCTCTAAGAGGGGGAAAAATGACATCACTCGTAACAATTAAATTTAATTATTTTTTATCCAGCGCTTATCTTCCGAACGAAAGTTTGTTATTCACCGCTAGAGGGCGTGCAATTGTATATTCTGTGACATTTATTGGTAAGCTGTATTGATAGATTGAATGTTCAAAACACTGCGATTTCACGATCCTCTTAAATGGTGACATCAGAAGCTAATGCAATTCAAACCATTCTATGAATTGCTTTCAACGCGAAAATATATCTTTAATGTTATTGAACTACAGGGTGATTCGTCAGCCTCTTTACAAACTGGAAAATGAAAGTCGATCTTATTTTATGAAAAAACTATTCTATCAACATAGGTCCGATTTGCTTTTGTTTAGAACTTACAGTGATTTTCGTTTTTTCAATAACTGATAATGCAGTATGTTTAGTGACAAAAGTTATTTATTGTAATGTTACAAACAATAAGTAGATATTTACAGTTGGTTCTTGTCCGATGAAATTTGTATCACAAAATCTTTTAAGCGGACACTAAATCGCGCACTATAACACTTTACGTTTCACCGTCCTTCGACAGCTTCTGACGAAGCTGTCGAACGACGGTGAAACCTAAAGTGTTATAGTGCGCGATTTAGTGTCCGCTTAAAAGATTTTGTGATAATAAGTAGATAAATAGTACAAAGCTAAAATTATAACAAAAGTTATGTGCAGGTTGACGTCTATTAGGAAAAACTCTATTAGGAAAAACTCTGTTTTCCCTCGCCATTTGACGAGCATCTCCATTGCATGGTGACTAGATAAAAATAATATCGGCATATCCATTCCTTAGAAAATTGAGGCATTACAAACAATGAGCAAAAATACTAATTTAGTAAATAATAAAGCACCATGACCTCCTAATAACTTTTGTTTCCAATATTTTGTTAAATAATGGTTACTAAATTGTTTGTTTTTAAATACATGAAAATCACTATAACTTCTAAACAAAAGCAAATCGGACCTCTATTGGAAGGATGTCTTTTCATAAAATTACACCTACTTTCATTTACCAAAGTTTGTAAAGAGGCTAACAAATCACCCTATATAAACATACAATTATTATTTTAATGTACATGTACTTTTTATTACAGTCACCTTTTCTATACCAGAGCCTCCGGAAATTAATACTCCTAATAAAAAATGTCGCCTTTGTGATCATGAAGCAAAATGGATCGTTGCCGAACATTACGAAGCTCGTGTGAACGAAATTAAACTCTACAGCAAAATATAAAGAGAAAAAAGAAAACGGTGGAAGAGAAGAAAAAAGGTCTCAAAAAACAGCAAGAAAGACTCGAAGCGCAGCAAAAAAAAAAACTTAAAGACTAGAAAAAAGGTTCAAAGAGCAGCAAAAAAAGTTCAAAGAGCAGCAAAAAAAAGTTCAAAGAGCAGCAAAAAAGAATCAAAGTGTAGCAATTCGAATTAGATGTAGACCTAAAAGATCTACAAAAAGTATTTTCTATTGGTTTTTCATGTTATATTTATTTTCATTCTATTTACTTTGTAGGTAGAAATAAAACAACAACTAGCTTTAGACTTATTAGAGCATCAACTACCGAGAGGCGGCTAGATAGCTGCGGGGGATGTTGAAATAGAATAGAATAGCTTGTTTAATTCTAAAGCTTGTAGCTTTAGAATAGCGGGAAACGTGAATTACAGTGTTATACTGTCGGGGAAAAACTTCACTGGTTGATTCCTATGAGTAATTCAAACAAAAAACTTCTAATAAACATATGTCCGATAATGCTTTTTAACGGAAGTGTAAAGCCTAGTCCGCAACGGAAACGCAAAAATTGATACTGTAACGTTTTTAAAGGTTCATTAATTTTTATTTTAAAACAAATCACGAAATAGTTAATAACTAATTTATTTACAAGCAAACTAATTTAACACTAACATTTAACAATAATTTATTTACAACCTTAAATCTAATTTATTTATAACAGCCGAGCGAAAGTTTATTACGCGGACTTTTCTGTCGAACTCTAACGCTGCATTCTAATCGAACTGACTCCACCCCCCGGCCGCGTACATTTTATAAACCGGCTCTTTCTTCGGGAATCGCCTGGAATGCCCGAACTCTCTATTCTAGTTTATTCTGCCGGCAGAATTCTCTGGCCCAAGGCGCGTCGACTAGACAGCGTTGACGCGAGAGACAGACGGACGCTGGCTGCTGTCGGCAATCATTACAATACGTTCCCGTTGCGGAGCTTTATTAGCGTTACCGTATTTACTGATGCATTGTGGACACTTGTACGATTATGAAATGATTTAACTTTTTAAACGTTCCCGTTCCGATTCGTTCTCGTTCCCGGGCAATTGTGGACTAATAGCGTTTTCGATTGAGGTGCACTCAGTGCGCACTGAGTTTAGATTTCGTGTTCGATTGGCGATTTCGGTTCAAACTTTCTTGGTGTTTTATGTTCGATTGAAACGTTAGTGCGCACCAATTTTTCACTCAGTGCAAAAATTTCGGAACTGACTTCGAAGGTAGTGCAAGCGTTTCAGTGCAACTTTTCTGTCATTTCAGGAGAAACATATTACAGATGATTTATTGACAGATAACAAAAATAATTTATTGTATCAAGAAATTGTTAATAATTAAGTTATTTGCTAAATACAGTTTGTCTAGTGCATAAAATCTTCGTTCAGGGTGAGTTCCTTAAGAAGCGAATATGAGTGTATTTAGGATTTTTAATTTATTATAACAAATATATATTGCATTTTTATATTTCTGGCAACAAGTGATAATTTTGAGGTTACGGTTCAATATATTTCCCGCTCATTAAATATGCTCCCAGATTACGTTTGTATTCGATTGAAACACGCACTAGCTTCGTTTTCTGGCAAAACTTAACAGCGTTTTCGATTCACATGCACCGGTTGCACTCAGTGTATTTGCATCTTCTTTTAACCTCATGTAATAACACGAGATGAAGGTACTCTGAGTGGGCAATAGTGCGGTCAATCGAAAACGCTATTATTGAGTGCATGACGTAATATCAGTGTGACCCGAACTTTTCTGGTGCAAATGAAACGAAAACGCTATAAGCTTAACCCTTCAAAGTTTATTACATGTCGTATGTTTACAACTTCAAGACGATGTTAAGATACTAATTTTTGTTTTCGTAGATAACAAATGAAATACGAAATAAGCCTACTGCTATTGCTTTGATCGATTGACGTTACATGTTATAAACTTTGAAGGATTACACTTCCGTTAAAAAGTATTATCGAACACATGTTTATTAGAAGTTTCTTGTTTGAACTATTGACGTCATAAATCACCCCGTATTATGCTTCCAAGCCCTCATGTAATGTATTAATAAATATATAAATATTTCATAAATATTATTGTTTTATTTATTAAATTTTTGGAATGTTTTTGCTTTAACAGAAATATAGTATGATCACATTTACTAAACATTCTTTTGACATAATAAATACACTTTCTGTGTTCATGTTTACGTTTAACGTTTCATGTCCAAGTTTACGGTATTTTTTTTTAGGTATTTAAGAGTTTCATATATAGGCTGTTTCAAATTCGACCCTCACCATTGGGATCTCGCTTATTTGAAGAAATAGACGGTAAGTTTAAATTTGACAAAGTTTCTAAATTTTATGAGCATTAATAATCCGCAGAGAAATAATTTCTATGTTAACTCTTATTAAAAAGGGGCGATTGTAAATTGCACTGGTATTAAGCTGAGGTCCTAATCCTCTACGTAAATTGCACTGGGGGACGCTTGCGGTCAAATAATCTGATGTATAAACTGCACTGGATTTAATTTACGTAGCTTCCAAGAATAAGAATTCAATAGGTATTGCGAAATGGGCGGGTTTGTTTAAATTTGGCAAAACCAGGTTAAACAAACCCCTATAAAGGGCTGTAGTATTGTATTTGTTATTAGTTGTATTATTAATTTGACGATGGCAACTTCTAGTACGAGTTTGACGGAATGTTTAAGTGAACGCGGAAAAGTTCTCTTAATTTTCAATAATTTTAAACTTTACAAAGATACTGAGTTAAGTTCGGGTGAACAAAAGTGGCGTTGTGTTTCGAGAAAGTGTAATTCCAAGATTTACATCATTCAAGCTACGACAGGATCATTAGTAGAGAAGACATTAATCATAACCATCCACAAAAATTACAAAAATTGCAACATCAGTTGAGTGTCGCGGCAAAAAGAAAAGCTCGATGACATATCCAATCGGCCAAATCAAATTTGTCAAAATCTTCTAGCGAA
This sequence comes from Dorcus hopei, assembly GCA_033060865.1. Classification (NCBI taxonomy): domain Eukaryota; kingdom Metazoa; phylum Arthropoda; class Insecta; order Coleoptera; family Lucanidae; genus Dorcus; species Dorcus hopei. The sequence continues at coordinate 73,266,189 of CM065426.1, read as the reverse complement.
AGTGTCAACCGCAGACAGGAAAAACTGGAAACCAGCGATCTCCGGTGTGTCAAACGAAACATTTATAACTCCAGGCGAAAGCTTTTTCCGTCAAGGTTGCCAAAATCTCATAAAGAGGTTCACGAAACTCTTGATAAGAAACTTCGTGTTTTCCACCGTATACAGTATGTCCCCGGATTGAGTTTACAATACGTATAATGGACCAAAAATTTTTGAATTAAAATTTCATGTTCTGCAGTTCAGGCCTGCTTGGCGTGAAATGAATTTGTGCCAAATTTGACGCCGAAAGTTTTCAAGATGGCGGAATTAACACAAGAAGAAGTAAAATCTGTGTAGGTATTAACGGCAACAAGTGGGAATTTCAATTTTTTTTTAGCCGGCTAAAAAAACATATGTATTTTACTTAGCAAGATTTTTAGCATAATTTACATTTTTGACTTCGGTAAAAAAACCACCTGACATCACTAGAAATTATTCTTATTATAGCGAGATGAGACACACAGACACACGTCATTTCCAATAATTTTTTTTCTCAAAAGTTTTCCCATAAAACATAAATTTTTGATGTGCTTCGATAGGGATAATGAGCTATCAGAATCCAGAAAAAAAATGTAGTAGAGAAAGAATGGTTATAAAAAAATATCGATGACGTCATTACTCGAAAACAAATGGCTGCCAAAAATTAATTTTTACATAAAAGTATGTATCTATTTTTTTTAAATAAAATTTAACTGTCCGAGCATTTTCTTAAAATATCAAAAATGAATAATTTACGAATTTTATTCCACACTTTTGAAACTCATTATAACGATTATATGGAAATTAATAGCGTTCTTGACTGACTGCTCCAGAGCTCCGAGAGTATCTCTATCTTCTGTTTTTTACATGAAGTTAAAACAAAATGAAAATATCCAGAGAGGAGAGCGCTCTAGAGCGGTAAGTTAAAAACGCTATAATTTTTTTCAATAAACGTACACTTGATGTATTTTGATTTTAGATGCATCTTACATAACCTTTTTCTATTTTGCGTTGGTAACAGAGCTATTAACGCACCGAAACGAGTGCTTTAATAGAAAATTTGAGTGCGTTAATGGCATAGGTGTAATTAATTTACTTAATGTTGGTAGTACTAATTCCAAGCAAGAAGTAAACATCAAATATCAAACGATATCAAGAACTTTTACTTAATTTAAACGATCACCACCATGAAATGTGCAATTATTATAAACGTTAACGATTACATTGGATATGTCTTTAGAATTTATACTAATGCCTGGTATGTTCTGATTTGATACAATAATTTTGTGGAGTGCATTACCTTCAACAGTGGTTTTATTATGCGAGGCAGCGAGGCGCAATCAGACTATGATCCAGTGGAGCAGCTAGACAGGTCAGTTTGCTGAAATCCATAATGTTGAGCATTTGTATTTTTTACTTTGCATTTAAAATTTAATTTCCCACTGCCTACTTAAATGATGTTAAATAAATGTCACCAACCATCGCAAAATTCCCTAAATTTTAAAATATCGCTTTTTTCTTTAAGAAGGGGCAAAATAGAAAAAATAGTATAAAATACACGTTACAGAAGGCTTTTCAAGCACTCATCCGTTCCATCACTCGCCGCAAGCGGCTCGTGATGGAATTTCGGACTCGTGCTTGAAAGACTGCCTTCTGTAAGTTGTGTAATATACTATTACATAACTTATTATTCAGCCTTTTTTAAACACAACACTTTTATGTTTAGAAAATAACGCGCGTTGTATTATTTGGTCACGCCCCCACGCGCGTCGCTTGGGGTTATTCTAAAGCTGGATTTACATGAAGCGTTGAGCGCGTCAAAACGCCGGGCGTACTGTACTCTCATTGGCTACTGCTCTTTACGTATCGAGCACTAACCAATGGGAGTAAAGAACGCTCGACGTTTTGACGCACTCAACGCTCCATGTAAATCCAGCTTAATCCTCCCGGTATTTATTTGCGCATGGCAGTGTTAAATCCTTTGATTATATAAACTAACGTGGATAGCGCATTCTTTGTGTAAGAAGAGTACATCTGATGTTCCAAATTCTTAGACAAGGATAGAAGCGATAGAAGTGTGGAATGTGTAAGTGAGATAGTATTAGAAGTATTTACATAAAACTTCATTGCGCAGGACTAATCCGTCGTCGTTTACCGAAAGCGTCAGTTAGTGCTTGCCACAGAATATACACAAGAAAAGAAGCTACACCAAATGTTAAAAATCTGAAACTGTTGAGTTACGGCGCCCTTTATGAACGGCATCATGTACAAAACTAGTACGGCCATGGCCAGCTCCGTTAACATTCACTGACGTGTATGTATGGCCGTGTCAATTCGCCAAAAATTCGGTTCCGAGAAAGCATGCCGTGGAGTACTCCCCTCAGCGCTCTCTATTAAAGATACTACAAAACAACTAACGGTAACCATGGCCTACTCCATTAACATTCACTGACGTGTATGTATGGCCGTTTCATTTCGACTAAAATTCGGTTCCAAAAAGCATGCCGTGGAGTATCCCCTCAGCGCTCCCTATTAAAGATACTACAGAACTACTGATAGTAACGTAATGGCAACTGCAATTACTTAAAAGCTCACAAGAGGCGCTGAGAGGAGTACCGTCAAAATTTTTAAAAGTCGAATTGAAACGGCCATACATACACGTCAGTGAATGTTAATGCAGCTAGCCATGGTACGGCGCCAACATTTTTTGAATTTGTTACTATGGCAGCAGAATTAAAACACATTGATTTATACATTTGAATTTATTATGTAAAAATACATCACATACAGCTCTTCAATGTAGTTAACTCTCTGTTTCTTGGGAAGAAGTAATATCTTACGTTTGGATTTCTATTCTCCTTATTGGGGAAACTATTTCTTGGTGGAGCTCATAATTACTCTGCAATAGGAAATTGAACATTTCTCACAAGCTTGAGTTTAATTATTTTTGTTGTTATTTTATTAATTTAGTTTCTGATACATACCTTTTGAATTTCTGTTAATATAAACGGTTTATTAAGGCCAAAATAAATATAGCGTGACGTATAATTGAACGTCTAAATTGAATTTGGAAAAAAAAAGGTCGGGGATTCCGTGAGAATTTTATTTTATTTTTTTCAATGAAACGGTTGTTATGTACTGTCAAGTATTGTACTTTGTTTTTATTTTTGACTTAGTAAAAAAATGACATAAACGAAGACCACGCATCCGAAACATTATACGTAAAAAATACGAGAAATAAAAAGAATATAGCGTTAACTAAATCTATCATTCTTGACGCGGAGAAGGACTCTGTACCAAATTTTGCTACAACAAGTATTAATTATTTGTAACTTTAGTTGAACGTTGCAGAACTATGACAGAATTTTGCGTGCAGTGCCATCTAAAAACGGCATCATATTATTAAATTTTGCGATTTAAACGTTTCCCTTTAAATGTCGCGGGCCTGGTGCTTGCACGAATTATCCAATTCTCAATTTCGCGCGTGCGCATAACGCTCAAGAATACTTCTATATCTGTCTCTTTTTTTGGAACACATGTACGAAGCCAACGCGCTATCCACGTAGTCTATATGATCAAAGGTTAAATCTTTCGTAAATTCTTTCGCTATGTTGGTAATACCTATAAACAGCCATTACAATCAAAGAAATTCATGAATTTCTTCACCAATGTAAATGCGTTCATGAATAAATTCACGAAGAAATTCATGAAGAAGTTCATGAATTAATTCATGAATAAATTGTCAATGTAAAACAACCTTTACTGACCAAAGTTGCATTTGGCAACGCTGAACTTACTAGATTAGGGTTGGCGGCTAACGCACTCAATGTTTACCATTACCGGAAAAAATCGTTAAAAATCATTACTTGTGAATTTTTATGATTTAAGTAGCTAAAATTTTGGTAGCGAAATGAGCGACTTTTGTTTTTAACTGTAGCTACATTTTACTCGAAGCAGTTGGTACGCTGTCGACGCCATAAGTCAATGATCTAGTAAAGGGTAGATGAACAGTGCCTTATGTTTGCTTCACTCTCGATTGATATCAGCATGTGAGTGAAATAGCGAATATCTATGAGTAATTTTGGCTCATGTATCCGACAAGGATGTCACTCGAAACCTATGTCACGTGACATAGGATGAGCAATGCTTTTTAAACGGGTGTATTTACCATCTCACTTTTAAGTTAATATCAATTCCTCTTTCTCTACAGGGAATCTGGCTACTCGATAAATCTGTGCCATAAGTGACAAAATGGAGACAAAGCTGTAGTTGCCACGACATCTCGAGTGTTCTTGAAATTTTGGATAACGGCTTTAATAATTGCTCTCTCTCATTTGTTGCAATTTCTTTAAATAGTAAGTAGTTCAATAAATAATCTGTATTATTATTTTAATTTTAATGTAAAGGTTCAACCTTGCAGCTTGTTGAAATGTCACATCAAGTTCAACAGCTGTTGGATTTCGATCTCAAGAATCGACTTGAATTCCAATGTTTTATTCGATTACATCACCACCCCTATTGATGAACCAGCTGACAGGCCATTTGACAAAATTCAGAAATGTGTCGCAATTTTGACTGCGATAAGAACAACACTATTAAGGTAATTAAATAAGTTTTTTACTTTTTTTGAGTATATTTTATGGCAGTGGATCAGATCCCGGCAGCCGGGATGTATAAAATGATCATTATAATACTGGAAACTGGGATTTCTGCAATTCTGGGTGAAGTCCTGGTTGCCGGGACTACATAATTAAAACACCAGCAACCGGAGTTTTTGCAAAAGTTTCAGTTATGGGTAAGTGTAGAAATCTTGATAAGAAAATGATCAGGTAGTGGGAATCCGAATGGATAAAATATTATAAAATATTGGCAATTGCAATTTATACAATTCCTATCGACAGTCTCGACGGTAATACATGCATATCTTTATTTTGGACGTAGGTAACAGTTTAATACTCATTTCGTGACATAAATTCAAGAAAAAATGTTATCACAGATTAACAGTAAAATGTTAAAGGTAATTGTAAGAAATGATCCTACAACTGTAATACTGTGTACACTCATACGCAATATAAATGCACCGCATGCACGCAAACCTCACACTTAAAACCTTGTAGTACAACCTCACAGAATTGTCAAATTGGAGCACGCGTATGAGTGTACATACAGGCCGAGTCCAAAAAACCTCCTACGCGAACAGCATCGGTGCTTATTGTAGGAATCAAATGAAATGACAGAAAGGACTCTACAGTATACCCTACCTTATGTCTTTTATTGCTGAAACATTAGTTCACCAGATTCACTTAAACGTTTTTGTTAGCACGAACAAGTAAGTTGGAATAGATATTTCAACCTAGCAACTAATGGGAGTGCTCGAATGGCAAGGTGGGAGGTCGAAATTTCAATTCAAACTCACTTATTCGTGCTAATGGAAATGACGTTTAAGTTATCTGAGGTGAGATTTGTGGTAAAAGAAAAGCATCTTTTAACACATTTAAGGCAGCTATGTGACAGGTGTCACATAGCTGCTTTTGTTTTTTTAAATATAACGGTATAGTAGGGCACTTTTCAGAATTAACCGGTTACTCCACCGGTAGACATTTTAAAAATTTTAAATCCATTGTAAAGCTATAATAAGTTATTATAGCTATAATAAGTATATAATAATAATATAGGGACCGTGCACATGCCTGCGTTCAGCGACGCCTGGCGGTGATTTATGCATTAGTGGTATGAAAACATTGTTTTTAGGTTAATACACCTGTGATACGTTGAAGCGACGTTATTAACGTCACTCTGTAATTTTTAATTTTGCAATTACAATGGATGTTGAAATATATTTTAAAATCTTATTTATGTAAGTGGACGACCAGCTGGTAGTGGCCGACCATCAGGCGCAGTCATCCTATGCATAACTTCAATAGCGAAGCGAAAATTTTGGTATTTGCGGAAGAAATTTTGCATGGCATTGATGGTCAATAAAATTTTTGGTTGTGCGCAGATTTGTTGTTATTTCTTGTAATTCTATTAAAAATATTTAGGGCTTTTTCTAAATTTACTCAAATCTTGCAAGTTTACAAGTTTTATTGTTTGATGCTCAGTACAATTTCTAAATATGCAAAATTTATGCAAATCCTGCGTGGTGTCACTAATAGATGTGAAAATATATTACAAATTGAATTCTATTGTTTATGAGCACAGTATTTCAGAAAACACATCAGAAGATCGGCAGTTGATTATTGTTGGACATGGGCATTTTCCGTTATTTCTAAATTTTTCCTTTCAAACACAATGGATTTTAAATGCATGACCTCCGTACACAAATTTATGGAAATTTGCCTAACTGGAACGTATTCTTCACTCTTTTTTTCTCTTTTAGACCCATTTGTATAAATAAAATGGGTAACGAGAGTGACTCGTAGAATTAATGTAAAAGTGCTATAAATTAAGCAAAAATCTGAGTACAAACCTCAATTTAAGAAACATCACTAATATAATCAGTCTTTTAATACAATTAACACAAAGTATTCCAGTTAAATAGTATAAAACATGTTCCACATGCATTTGACATGAAGTCGGTCTGATGATCGGTTGGGGCTATTGTTTATATTGACTTTTTCACATGAAACGCATACCATCAGTATCCTGACCGTAAATGTATTCACAATACCAAGACTAACCATCCGTTAATCATCAACCGCATTTGAAACTGGCCTACATTTGTTGACATGCTTTCCGACTTCTCATGAAATTCTTCAAACTTTCATTTCATCTGAGTCTCCTGCACATTTTTTGAATAGAGTACGTTGTACTTAATGACTAATCGATATTGAAATCTATGAATCACTTTCAAAACAGCATACAAACTTAAATGTTTCAATCCATATATATTTTCTTGCTACTGTCTGGATAATTGTAAAGTTTAACATTCTTCCTGTTACTATAACTCTTATGACAATTTACAGTTGTAGTACATAATAACTATTTGATCTTCTGGTATGAAATTAATTACAAAATTCAAGTTCAAATGCACACTGGGCATTTGAAATGACAGATATACATTTGAACTGTCATCATACTGTCACTCGTGTTTTCATACCACTTATGCAAAATATGGCCATTGGTGGCGCTGTCATCGCATGTGCACGGTCCCTATAGTTATAATAAGATAATAACTTGTTATAGCTAAAATAACTTATTATAGGTCTGATGAATAAAATGTAGCAAATGCTTTTACTTTAAATTTATGAAGCAAATGCTTCAAAATGCACGAATAACATTTTGAAGCAATTGCTTTGAGCTCTAAGTAAAAGCATTTGCTTCCATTGGAGCAAAAGGTTCATAATTATGAATAAAACTCACTTCATGAATAAAACTGAGCATTTACTAACACTTAAAACATTTGCTTCAAAAAATATGAAGGTAGCTCAGTATTAAACTTTGGTTTGTGCGAATCAAAAGGATTTGCAAATTACGGCCTTATTAAATCAACCGAGGCGAGGGCAGAAAAACAAAACAAAAAGCGTAGTGAAACATTACCGAATGATTACAGGCGGCTTTTTCGTTTCAATGATAGATTGTTGATTGTCTGAGCATTTTATTGGTGACCATTATGAAAAATGAGGAGGTGCATTAACATCTATTCAAGAAATTAAAGATTTCCTCGGATATACCATAAGTTTTTTTATATCCCCTAAACATACAACATAAATATTCCTATATTCAGTTAAAAAAAAAAATCAACAAAACGTGCTGTAATTGTCAATTATGAAATGTTGGCTGTTTGAAAATCTGACAATTGCACAGGCTAGAACATTTGAAAAAACAAATAAAATTAAAAGAATTTATATCTGGATTGTTCCTTATACTTTAATTTATAATACTACCGATTTTTATTGCCGTGCGACAAACAATACGTTTACAGTAAGTATTTCAGGAGAAGTAGAGAATCAAACCGTTTTCAACAAAATATTAATTTATTCTTAGTTGGTTAAATAAATATAAATATTTTATATGCTACTGTTTAGAGGATCAAGTGTTACGTCTTTCTATAAGAAAATACACAGGGTGTTCCAGTTAAAAAATCTCGCTGCATGCTGCCATTATTTTACGAAACACTCTGCATGTATCAAAATAATTTTAAGTTATAGTGCTCAATAGGTATAATGAAATGTGAAAGAAAAAAAATTCTACCTCGTTCTATTAATTAAAAATATCCATATATCGATAACTGAAAATGGAAATATCGTTATTCGATAATAACGTCACAATATTTCAAAAATTATATGATTTTAACGACAACAGAACAAGCTACAGACAACATGTCAACTTTACGACTTGGTAAAACCACGTAAAACATTGTTGACAACAAAGGCTTGTTTTGTTTCAAAGCGGCCTTAGCGTCACTGTGATAAAATTGAAGAAAAGTAAAAAAACAATGCGTGTTCCAATATTTAGTTGTCGGTGTTTTCATGTATTAAATGAGTAAAAAAATTGCAATAAATTAAACACAAGTTAATTTTACTCTAAACATAATTCGAAACAACATTGAAAATATTGCTTATTTACTGTTTAAATTAAAAAAATGGTTATAAATTCAGTAAACTAGCATTTTATTTGAAAAAATGTTGCTTGTTCCAACATATAGTTGTTAGGGCTCGTATAATTTTGGCTTTTTCAAAGTGAATAACGGAAAAAACTAAACAACTTAGACATGAAGAGAAATTGAACTAAGACTCATTATTACAATAATTTTGACTTATTTTTATTTATTATTATTACTCTCATTACTACTGATAATTTATTAGCATACAAGTTCTCTTTATGACATTTAAAATTAGTAAGATGTATTGTATAATCTCTTTTTCACTTCGAAAAATTCAAAAATGTATTTGGCGAAACAGTAAACATAAGCAATTAGTAAAATATTTGCTGAATACGAAAATCCTTACTTTTTTGTGTTTAACAGAACTAAACATTTTGTCTTCAAAAAAATTCGTAAAAATTTGCTGTATTTGTTTTAATAGAATTGGAGAAATCTGGCACCGCCTTTCTCCACAACTACTACTACCATCATCTGTGGAAGTCATAACACTTCAGTATTTTAATCGCTTTTTTGAATATTTCTTAAGTTTTTCGTACTTATACCTTCTGGCACACGTAATAACTACTGTTACGAATAATAAAGTTAAAATTTACACAGCGAAATTAGATACTAAAGCACTTCAGAGCTGCCAACATTCCACTAAACCTTAGTTAATAAATCGGTTGGTTAAAAATTACTGAACAACAGTTTGAAAGAAAACTGTGGTTTGATATTTAACCAAAAGTTAACAAATTACTGGTTTAACCAGACACTGAGCAACTCGTCCTTAATATCGGAAATGGTCGACGTCCCAACATTATATTTTTCTGCGAGACTCACACTACTAACACCAGCCTCTAGCTTCTTCAAAATTTCATGCTTTTCTTTGATATTTAAAGTAACGTGTTTTCTCTTTGGAGCCATTTTGAATACTAACTGTTGTCAGTTGCAAACAAGTTACAAGACACCTATTCAGCGAATTCCGTTTATTCTAAATGAAATGTGACAATCCGGATTACGGAAACTTTTCAAATCCGGACTACAAGGTACACAATGGAACAAGTAGTAGGACCGAATTACTAGATCATCCGGATTGTTGGATGTTCGGATTAACGAGATACTACTGTATTTTAAATTAAAAAAATGGCTACACAAATAAGTTAACAGAATTGACAAATCCAACATATTCTTCTATTTTTTTTTTACAGAAACACATTTTAAATGATACCGCGACAGGCAACTTTCACATTTAATAAAATTGTCAGTTATATTATTAGTACACACACAACATAACCAGTAATTGTTTCTTTTTCTTCTCTATTATACTCTCTAAAATACCCCATGCTTTCTGTGTTAGATTTATTTTCTAATGTAAAATGTGTTAATGACGTCTTCGATGGTCTTATTATTAATACCATCTAATTTATTTATGTCATAATCATGTACAATTAAATTAGATGATATTGTATTGGCAATTTTATTGCAATCATTAAGAATCCACGATAACAGTAATTTCTCCTTTTCACGGTAATTAAGGTTTTTAAAAGGAATTTTGCTCATTCCTTTTTTCTTTTTGGGTAAACCAATGAGTTTTTTCTAAACCTTTAGGTCTTCCCCTTTTTTTTTATTTTAATTTCCGATAAATAGCTTTTGGTGCTAACTCTTCAGTTTCACTTTGATAATTTTTCTTGTTTTCAATTTTTGGTCCCATTATAATTTCGTCTACTTGTGAAGTAGTAATTCCTGCTTCGTAGAGATGAAATTCTTCATTAAGTATGTCGTACGTCAGTGCCACTTCTTCGTTCAGGAACTGTAATTCTACTGCATCTTTATCAATTACAACTTTATTTTGTATTTCGATATTTGATGTTTCAGTTTCGACTCCCCCGTCAGAAAGCTCTATAGTTGAAACTTTACCGGAATTAGAAAAATCTGTTATCGAAACTTGGCGGTTATTTTTCTAAAATTCTAATATCTGCTTCAGTTGGTTATAAGGGTATTGGTACTTTTCATTGCTTTGTTCTGCACAAATACCACAAATTTCTTTAGCAACAACCAGACCTTTGCGAAACTTTTCATATGAAGACATAGCTTTCTTGATTTCGAGACTTGTATGTTTGTTTCCTCATTAAAATCATGTTCTTTGATGTCCTGAAATAAATGATTAACTGAAATATAGTATCTTTTATACCATCTTTGCAAACACAAGGATTCTTCGTGCAATAGTGCGCTAGTAACACTTCTGGTAGCAAAGATATGACGGCAAGGCAACTGCATTACGTTTCTAAATAAACATTCACAATCATCTCAATTGACTATAAATTGTGTCGTGAAAACAAGTAGCAACTGTACTGCTGCCCCATGAGCTATCACGCACGAGATGGCGGCCAGAGCGGACAAGCGTGTCGCAAACTGCACATAAATGCTACACCGTATATTTTCCTCGGCGCTCTTATATACATGTTCGCCAGCATTTAAATGTTCATTTTTTTTCGCTACATCTCCCATTAAGCTTAATTGATTTTCTAATATTCCATACGCAAAATTTGTCAATAATTGTGCGTACTGCAAGTAAGCCTTATTTTTTATATTAAGCATGACTGGTGTCTTGTGAATTAATTTACCTGCTTTGTGATCCCGTTCCTTGCGTTGAATAGTCAGTTCAATGAATATACTAGTAATAAATTCTTTAAGAGTACTGTATTTCTTTACTATATATACTTTTTATCTTATTATTTAAAGGCTCTACTCTATTATTTCTAGTATTTAAGAAGTTTCCACATTGATAAGTGAAACGTACTACCCATTGGTCCTTTATAGGATGCCAGTTATTATCATAAGCTTTGTTCCAACCCAGAGTGAAACCGTACATTGCACGATCACGAGCATGCGCAATAAGTAAAATGCGTTCCAAGCGAACGGTGATCATTTATTAAACGATTTTATTGGCGTTCCAACCAATTTTGTGATCGTCCGCGAAACGGTTTCTGTACGGTAATTTCGGTACATGAACGAAAGTAGAAACTGTGTGGACTGACATGCGCAATGAGCAGGCCGCGGCCGGTCTTACACAGCTGATTGACATAACGGTAATTATTTTGATTGTCAACATGAGTGACATAGGAGACAGTGATTTTCTATCGGACGAAACTAGCGAGGATGATTTAGAATTATTACTCAACGAGCCGCGAATGAAAAATCATAATTATTTAGGTAAGTTAAATGCATTTGCTCGAACATGATTTACTCATGTAAGATATTTGTTTTTATGAGATATTGTACGTTACTTGTAAACTAACTGTATTACACTTAATTTCAGAGGAAACGGTGCCACAATATTCGGAGGAAGTATTTTTTGAACATTTCAGACTGACGAGGGAAGTAATGAATAACATAAGCCAAAGATTCGAAAATAGCTTCTATTTTCATAATCAATCCGGACAGTATGGGAATATATCTGCTGTAAATCAAGTTAGTAAATAAATTACCATGACTGAAATTTTTATAATTCTTAGGGTGGGTTTACAGAAAGCAAATCAAATATTTAATTTCAAATTAAACTAATCACGATTAAGTTGCCATAAGAATTACATTGCGAACTGTCAAATTAACAACGATATTAAAATTTGATTGCAATTAAATTTTCTGGCCCTTAAAGTATTCTTTTCTGCATTTAATAACTGATTTAATTTTAGGTGCTTATCTATTTGTGGTATATGGGGCACGAGACTGCCAGCTTCCGTGACGTTGCTGATCGTTTTAATATAACAATAAGTTCTGTAAATAGAGTTATACGTCGTCTCACTTCATTTTTAAGTAATTTATCCCCAGAAATTATAAAATGGCCAAATGATGCTGAAAAACGAATCAGTGAAGAACACTTCAGAATAAATGGTTTTCCAAATGTGATAGGAGCTATCGATGGTACCCATATTAAACTTGATAAACCTGATGATGATTCCGATTCATATATAAATCGAAAGGGATACTATTCAATTCAGGTAAATAATAGTGAAGAAAATAATTATTGCAGCATCTTCAGATGTTCTGTTCGCAGAAACTTAGTTTAAGTTATTCAGGTTTTAAAAAAAATTAATAAAATTTTATTGTTACAATAATTATTATGTTAACTATTTAGTCTATCATTATTAAATTCTTGTAGATGCAGGTTGTATGTAATCACAGAAGAAAAATACTAGATGTTTTTATTGGGTACCCAGGCTCGGTACATGATAGTCGAAAGTGTTTAGAATTCTCCTCTGGGAAATAGTTTGGAAGAGAAATGTGGAGACATTTTCTGTTAGGGGACAGTGGATACCCGTTACAATGCAATTTACTTACATAAAGATAGAGGCAATTTAACCAGGAGACAACAAAATTACAATGTTAAATTGGCCAAGAATCGTTACGTTATTGAACATTGTTTCGTATTTTAAAACAAAGTTTCGGCTAAAATGTACCATGTCAAATTAAGAAATATTAGATTCATAGTTCACTTCATTAGAGCAGCATGTGTACTTCATAATATAGCTATAGATGATAACTTTATTGTAAATATTGAAGAGCTACCTAATAACGAAATCATGGGTCAAGAAGACCAAATGATGAACGTGAAGATGACATTGTACAAGTTGATGATATGGAAGCTCGTTTCATTAGAGACAGAGTGGCAAATACTTTACAAATGTAAAATCTTAATTTTTCTTAAAATAAATATAGTAATACACTAAATTTATTTTTATTTATTATTGAAATTCCTGTTTATGCTTTAAATTCTTGTTATGAAAATAATAAGAGGTTTATGACATATTACTTTAATAAACTTTAGCAAAATACAAACAATAGGAACTTTAGATTTCTATATAAGAATAATGAAAAACAAAAATGAACTAAAGTACATTCAACATATAAAACATTTTGCTTAATAATAAAAGAAACTGATTAGATTGTATGTGTTTGGCTGCAATGACAAATGTACATCTTTTCTTTTATAATAGCATTTCTCTTCAATTAATTTATTCCGTTTTTTAATTCCTCTAATTTTTCTTTTTTCAACTTCCAGTCTTTTATTATAATATTCTTTTCTGTCCAGCCTGATGTTTTCCAACAAACTTGATTTTTTTTTAATATTTGAGATTTTGTAACTTTTGGTTTTGCCTAATCGTCGTGTCAATGGCTTCTGCACTTGTGGCTCATCTTCAACGTGATAGTTTTCATTTATTAGAATTATCTAGTGTATCAGTGGCTAACAAAATTTCAGGTTGGACATTTTTTTCCTCCCATAAATTTCTTCAGTCATTTCTGCTTCGTATTCAAAAATATTTATGTCCTCTACCTAAAATAATATGCATTAAATAGTGGTATAGGTATTTGTAGTTTCAATGACTTACCAGTTTTATTTTGATTATCTACGAATTTTATAGTTGCGTTCTATGACTCTCCATCTATTAAGGCAATTGTTAGGTGTTACATTCACATTCAATTTCTTCAGTTCTTCAGCTATTTTTTGCCATAAAACTTTTGATGTCTTTATCTCTAAAGTCCCTATTTTTTTTTATATTGAGCATACAAATCAATGAGAAGCTTCGAATCATTTTGATTCCATTTGTACTCTCTGGCCTGATCTTGAAATGAATCCATTTCGGTTGAATTAGAGTAATCCCCTAACTTTTAAAAAAATAATATAAAGGCCCAAGAAGACTCGCCTGTGAAGGTAAAATCACATCATGAATTAAAAAATTAAATTAAGGAATAATTAAAATCGACCAACCTGTGCTACCACTTCCTGGTGTCGCACTACTCAGAAATCTGACTAAATATTAATTTTTTTTTTAAATTAATACACTTGTTAAAAAACCATGCAATATTCCTGAAAAATAATGACACCGTTTTCGCAACGATAAATTGTTTATATTTTCTTAACCTCTACTTACCTACTTCGGTAGTGTCAGTTGCCTGCGCCAAAGATGCCTGCGCATCGGATACATTACACAGTTTCAAAAGCGTTCCAACGTTTAATTAATCACAGGACAGTGCGCGGTCGACGCCTGCGCGTAAAATCGATCCCAACAGTTTTATTACCGTTTCGGGACGGTACAAAAATTGTGTGTTGGAACAAAGCTATAATAATCCAGTACTGTAGTAGGAAGTTCTGACTTCATTTGAAAATAAATGCAGTTATATGCAGTAATACTTTTAGAATAACTGATATTTTGGATTAATTCCTTGGCCAACATTTCTTCTGAAGGAGTAATACCTAACTTTTTACAAGAAATTTCTCTGTTAAAAATATGATGTGTATGGAAAAAACATAAGAGTAACTTAGAATTTAGAAAATGCTTTCTAATAACTTCTCTTTCATTTTCATTGTCAGTCATAATTATTTTCGTGTCACAACTTGAATTTTGTTTTTTGAAAGTTTTTACAAGCCCATCAATTGAGTCTTTATTTTCCATTGTTAGTATACCCAGTCCGACTGTATTACTTCCACCACATGAATCTTCCACAACACAGACATACACAGGCGTTCTAATATTTAAAAGTTTGTAGGTTCCGTCAAGAAAGAGTACTTCAGAGAAATTTTGGAAACTTTGTTTCATGTAGTCGTCTTGGAAAAATATTCCTCTTAAAGTTTTTTTCGTTGTCTGTAAGCAAGTTAACTTAATATTCATAAGTCTCTTGAAGAAGTTTTATACAGTCTTCCAACGTGCTATTCTTTTTTTCTATCTCATTATTATTTCTCATTAAATTAGAAACATTTCTCAATAGAACAATTTGTTCTGAAGATTTTAATAGAGCAGATAACACAAGTTTTTTATTAGCTCGCAGAGTCTATAGATTTCTGGCTTCACTTTCTAATAGCGTTTTTCACTGGGACTAAATTATGCACTGAGTGCGCACTCAGAATATCTCCATCCCGTTTCATTACATGAGGATAAAATAAGATGAGAATATTCTGAGTGCGCACTCAGTGCACAATTTAGTCCCAGTGGAAAACGCTATTAGTTACCTGATCATTTTCTTAGTTGAGGTAAATGATTAAAACTTTTTCTAAAATAAGAAGTAATTTATATTACACAATAATAGTAAATTACAAAATTATTACTCTGTATTTAAAGTATGATTATGCTCATCACTTAAGGCTTGTGCACAATGAGAAAACGCGTGAAATATGAAGTAACACGCGAAGAATAGAACACGTTTTATATTATATAAAACACAATGAGAAAACGCGTGAAGTATGAAGTAACACGCGAAGAATTGAACACGTTTTATATTATTATTACTTCATACTTCACGCGTTTTCTCATTGTGCACAAGCCTTTATGCTTTTTACTTCTAACGACTTTCCATCATTGGTTAATTTAAAATATACAGGGTGATTCAGGATAAGTGTCCGACCCGTTAGGGGCGTATTCAATAAAGTCATACAAATACGAAATTGCAAGAAATAAATTTATTGGAGACATTTGAAAAATCAGCGTCTTGTGAGTCCTAAATTGAATAAATTGTTTCCGCATAAAGAAGGCCATAAACAAAAACGTTTTTAGTTTTGGTGCAGAGCGAACTCACGTGTTTAATTTCATTTTTTGCGCTTTCGTGACGTAATAAAGTTATTCCAGTGACCATCAACCAATTTAAATCCGAATTTTCAATGAATCTTATCTCAAAAACTATGCATATTAGACCTCCCATGCATATAGCTTTTTTGCTTTGTTTTTTCGTGCATTATCTGCGGTTAACGGGTTGGACACTTATTCTGAATTACGATGTATATGGGCCCCGCAATTTTGTTTAAAAGAGCTGAAATGGATATATGTAACCATAAAACAACTAAAACGTGTTTCCGAAAATATTGTTTTACCTTGTCTGTCTATTACTTTTTTATCCTTCGTTCTTAGAACTTGTCCTCCATGTATGCAGCAGTATTTGATGTAAGAATTGATTTTGTTATCGCTCACCCAGTATTCCGTAAAAGTTTCCCTTTTATGCCGTTCTAAGTGAATCTTTATTCTTCAAAAGAATCGAATTTATCCCCCAGCTTCATTTTTTTACTATGTTGTATTTCTTGCTTTACATTCACGCCACTATCATCTATAAGGGTAGACAAATAAGTAACCATAATTTTAATGGTAGCTATTATATGGCGTACTGTCGGGATATTCAATTAAATCCAATAGATCCCAGCTGCCGGGATTTTAATTAAAATGGCTCGAATCCCGGCAGCCGGTATTTTAATTATCACTTTATTTATCTCAGCTGCCGGGACCTGATCCACTGCCATATTTTATATCTTAACAATTCAAAGGAGGTTTAACACAGATGTATTAGTTAGGAATGTCTATGGTATGGCGATGCTAGTGCATAATAAATGATTGACTTCAACATTAAAAGGACATGGCTTAATACAATTGCCCATAGGACCTGAAAGAGTGGGAAATATGACTACGAGACTTTGGGCAATAAGTCGAATGATATGCATGGCTGAGGTAAGAAATGATTTATTTTTTTATTAATTTTGAGAAGGTTTCGAAACAAAATATATTTGTACTGGGTTACGTTTAAGAACTGCACCCTCGAGTGCACCTTGGATGTGTATTTCATCTTTCTCATTCACGATTTTTAACTTATTTTGCATCTCATTCCTCCATTTCACGACATCTTATGTTTATGTTAGGCTCAAAGACCGAAAACGCTCACTGTGTGAAAAACCGGTCACAACGCGTTCTGGCTCTTCAATATTAGCCACAACGTGACATGCGTGTTGTGGTACTTTTAAAAACGCTCGTGACCCATCTTGGCATATTCAAAAAGTCCGCAAAACAAACTTCGTGTTGTGGTTGTTTTGCTAATCGACCAAAACGGATCTACGGCGAATTGGCGATGGCGAATCGGCGGCGGTGAATTGGCGACGGCGAATCATCCCATTCCCTGTCTTTGTCTTCCTTTTTTATGAGTTGGTACGCCACAGACCATATTTTTCACAAACATTTTGTTTTTAGTATCAAAATCAACAATTAACTTGTGTTGATAACGGGTTATGGTTTTTGTTTTCAAGATTTTCTTGTTTTTAAAGTGTAAAAAGCCAGATGTCCGAACAGTTAGTTGCCAGCAAATTTTATGAATCGATTTATATAATTTTAAATAAAATTTTGATATTTAAATTCTAATAAAGATTTTATTTTCAAAAACAGCTATACCAGCTAGGCGAATACTTTTGACGCAGGGCTCGTATAAACCCATAAAATTTCTGATTGTACCCAACTTATTACTTTTTGGATATTTTCGGTATTTGTCTTGACCTAGAAATATTATGGTATATACTTGGTGGTTTTACTTACCTATGGTAACATATTTCCTCAGGGTAAAAGGCAACCCGTTCATTAAAAGTTTACGGACTTCCCATTTGAATTGCTTCTTCATATTTCGGATTTATAGATTACCGATAACGATCTATTTAACTGTAATATTTTCAACTTTCGGACACTTCCGGTTATACCGGAAGTTGCTGTCAACTTTCTTATTTTAAATGGAACACCCCAATTTTTATTGCTTTTTTGAATTCCTCTCAGAATTCTAAACCAATTTTATACCACACAAGATACAAGAAAAATTAACTGTTTCCGAGTTATTTCAATTTTTTATTAAAAAATTCAATTTGTAGTACCTCGTTTATGATAGTGCCATTTTTATAAAACAAAATCCATGAAGTTAATTTTTGGCCTACAGTAGGCCACATTAATAGGCTTCCGGATTATATTCAATTTTATACTTAATTATTTACAGGGTAGTTAAAAAGTAACTCCAATTCGGACCAAGTTCAACTATCCAAAAGTATTTTTTTTTAATAGAACACCCGGTATATTTTTATACCGTGTGATTTAGAATTAAATGTTCTTTCGTTCTGTATTAGTATTCCCTATAGCTATCTCTCACCGTTTACTTGCTATTGATGATTTTATCTTTGACATATCGTTTTTTTTTCACTTTTCAGTATTATTCCTCAATAGTGTGCTATGAAAATAAAAGTAATTCTCATTTTTCAATTCATCAATCTAGTAACTGTCAAAAAATAGTTTAGCTATGGCTAACCACGACCGAGAATATTCAAACGCAGAGATCCTAAATGTATTTTTTATTTATGGCGAATGTGACAGATTTGTTAGCAGAACTTGTCGTGTGTTTAATGAGAGATATCCCACTTACAACCAATGACTAGCACAAAGTTTGGAAAACTTCAATCAAATTTTCTACAGTTTGGAATTCAAACAAAGAAAAGAAGCACCAAAATTGTTACTGATGATGAGGACAATAACGTAAATGTTTTAGCATATTTCCTTGCAACACCGCATGCTTCAATAAGATCTGCTTCAGAAAACCTGGGACTGTGTTACTCATCTATTCAGAGAATTCTTGAAAAACATAAAATGCATGCCTATTCCATTTTAAATGTGCAAGCTTTTCGCCCTGGCGACGAAATACGACGTGTACAATTTTGCGAGGCAATGTTAATCAAAATTCAGGAGGATCAGAATTTTTTGAAAAACATTATTTGGACAGACGAATCAAAATTCAGCAGGGAGGGAGTTACAAATAGAAGAAACTTGCACTTTTGGGCCCAACAAAATCTGAAATTGATACGTGACGCAAATTTTCAAGATAATTTTAGTTTCAATGTTTTTTCTTTAATTATGGATAACCGTATTTGTTTCGAAATTTACGATGAAAATTTGAATTAAAATAAATATCTGGAAATTATAAAGGGAATTGTATCAAATTTCTTGGATGATTTGCCACTTAATGTTTTAAATAAATGTTGGTATCAAATGGATGGAGCTCCGGCACATTCCAGCTATGAAGTACATCGCGAACTAAGTAACATATTTGATGATCGCTGGTTTGGACGGTTCGGTCCAATTCCATGGCCTCTCAGGTCTCCCGATTTGTCACCACTTGACTTTTTCCTATGGGGAACCATTAAAAACAAAGTGTATTCAACTCCTGTGAATACCAAGGAACAACTGTTACATCGAGTTAGAGCTGCTTTTGCTGAGCTAGATGTACAGATGATTACAAAATCCACAACCGAAGAAGTTAATAAAGGAATTTTATTGTGTCTAGATAATAACGGAGGTCACATAGAACAACTGTTACAAATGAGACCAAATGTGTCGGTATTATAATTCGTTATTGATTTAGTTATGTTTTAAATTGAAATTGTTAAATATTTGATTGTATTTGTCTAAACATTATGATACATGCATTAAATGTAAACAAAAATACACTTGATACCGTATGGTACAGTTGTGTTCAAAAAGGTGTTGTACAGCTACGTTTTAAATATCCTTGCTTTGAGCGGCAGTTGGTTTTTCTATTTTGTGTTCAATGATATTATTATTGCCAGAAACCGTATATGTAACAAAACAACTTATACAACAATTTTTTGACTTCATGAATGCATGCGTACAAGTTTACATTAGCACAAATTCTGTGCAACACTTTTTTAACACGATTGTACACTTAATAAATTTATGTTTAAATATTTTTCTTGATTTTGAGAGTGAACCTAGCTTACTTGAAACTTAAGCTAGAAATTAATTAAGGAAAACACTTCTTTTTTATTTTCATAGCACACTATTGAGGAATAATACTGAAAAGTGAAAAATCGATATGTCAAAAGATAAAATCATCAATAGCAAGTAAACGGTGAGAGATAGGTATAGGGAATGCTAATACTGAACGAAAGAACATTTAATTCTATATCACATGGCATAAAAAATATACTGGTGCGTTCTATTTAAAAAAAATTACTTTTGGATAGTTGAACTTGGTCCGAATTGGAGTTACTTTTTAACTACCCTGTAAATAATTAAGTATAAAATTGAATATAATCCGGAAGCTTATTAATGTGGCCTACTGTAGGCCAAAAATTAACTTCATGGATTTTGTTTTATAAAAATGGCACTATCATAAACGAGGTACTACAAATTGAATTTTTTAATAAAAAATTGAAATAACTCGGAAACAGTTAATTTTTCTTGTATCTTATGTGGTATAAAATTGGTTTAGAATTCCGAGAGGAATTCAAAAAAGCAATAAAAAATGAGGTGTTCCATTTAAAATAAGAAAGTTGACAGCAACTTCCGGTATAACCGGAAGTGTCCGAAAGTTGAAAATATTACAGTTCAATAGATCGTTATCGGTAATCAATAAATCCAAAATATGAAAAAGCAATTCAAATAGGAAGTCCGTAAACTTTTAATGAACGGGTTGCCTGAATCACCCTGTATTTAATTTCGTTTTCTTACAATTCACACTACAAAATACTTGGAGCTTAAGCAACGTTAAAATGCGTTTGCCTTCAACTACTGCAGTTTTCTGCGGTTTTTTTGACAGTCAGTGTAAGTCTGTTTCCACTTTTCCACTATATCGTTTGCACTGCTAACTGTAAATATTAAAAATTCCAAAGGAAACTTACTCAATTTTGTAGACACACATAGAAACCATGTATTGGATTGGAACATATGTAGAAACCAGTGAACTCCTCTGTAGAGTTCAGTGGCAGAAATTTACATAATTGTATGAATGGTCAACCGCCTGCAATGTTTCTTATTGTTTCCTCATACAATTTCGGTGGGCGATTCGCGGACATCTAGCTGGCAGAGGTGTATCCGTTACGTTTACACAATTAAATTTTATTTTTTGAGTGTAAGCGCTCCCAGACAACCACAAATCTCGCAGTAGTAGCACGGTGTTACTTCAAAGTTACAGCGTGCGCCGTGCATGGAAATTGTATATCTTTCGCGGGAAGCTGACAATTTCCGTGGTAGGTCTGTGTTGTGGTTCCGCAAGGTGGCACAATTTTGACACTATTGCGAATACAACGCGATATTTCTGCGAGACAACTGCTTTATTTATGCGGTACTACTGCGATTCTATTGGGATATACTTAGGGTGGGTTTACAGAAAGCAAATCAAATATTTAATTTCGAATTAAACTAATTACGATTAAGTTGCCATAAGAATTACATTGCGAACTGTCAAATTAACAACGTCATCAAAATTTGATTGCAATTAAATTTTCTGTAAACTGGCCCTAAAAGTACTATTTCATTGCACTACAACTGTGACACCAGGTCTGTTCGATACTCTGCACTTTTCTACACTTTACACCAACCGCTCCTGAGAGAGTGCCATGTATATGACATAACATAAGTAGGAGTGAGAAAAATGGTGTAAAGGTGTTAAAAGTGTAGAAAGTACAGAGTTATCGAACAGATCTATTAAAGTACCTATTGGTTAGTTAGTGAAGTAACATAGTGGTATCTCTGCAAGATTCGTGATTGTCTAGGCTTTATCATCAGAAGTAAGAACGGAAGGACAAACAATCAAAATAAGGAGAATAATTCCTAATTTCACCCTTACTAGTGAAACTGATATGCTACCTTGTGTAAATAATCTGAAGGACCACTACAATTTTTTGACTTCATACTTACGCTTTTATATTTATGTGTTGTTTATTGTTTTAGGTTTAGAACGTATGCTTCCAAAATGAAAGTCAGTATACCAGTGAAGAGTGATGTATAGATACAAGAAAGAAGCTTAAAAGTTTCTGGGTATTCTACCTTTAAATTCCCCGGTGTTTCAATTTTATTAATTCTTATTAATCATTAGTTTTTGATTTTTCGATTCAGATTGTATTATTTTTCAAATAAATTTTCTAGTTTCTCATGTTCATTAGGCAAGTCATTTGTTTTAACACTCTATATTGGTGATCAAAACAAATGATTTGTCTTTTCCTTCCATAATGAATAGATTGAAGTATTTATCGCCTGAACGGTCCAATGGTAAGAGGACCGGCCTTGCAATCGCATGGTCGTCGGTTCGAACCGCACTCGGGATTTTTCTCGGGGGTGGTCGGTATCGACTTCAGACACCCTTCAGTATTGGTGATAAAATTCGACACTGCTTCCCATTAAAGGGCGAGAAGGTTGGAAGTAACAAAGCCAAGGAACATTTTACACACACTCCCGCTCCTGAGGTCCTGACAAGTCTTTGGCTTAGGACCCCTTTGGGCAACCACCACAAATAAAAAAAAAATAGAACGAATTTGGAGGTTTCATCTAACTTCGTAACCAGGAAAAATGAAGGTTCATCATGAATCACATGTATACGGTTTGAAAGTAAAAATACTGGTCAAATCAGGAATAACAAATACATGTGAACTTGGAGGCAAATTAGAAATTATATTTGACGTTTGAAAGTAAATTATGTTTATTACTTTCTGGTGGCGTATGGAGTGTATAAAATTCACAATGGTATGACGGCGGCAATCGTAAAACTTCTATATCTATTACTTCTTAGTAATTCATCAACCACAAAACGTTTATTTTGTCACATTTAGCTAGTGTAAGTAATTCAATTTTATGAAGGGTCGATTCGAAAGGAATATTATTTGTACTTAACCAAGAAGCAATATTAAGTTTCGCCCAATTTGAAGATGTCATATTTTCGCTTATTGTTGAATCGTATGGAGCATTATCCATAATGATCAATATCGAGAAAAAAATAATGATAAGGAATTAATCCGAAATTGCACGAAGGATAACCATAACAATATATTTGAAGACTACAGGGGAAGAACGATCCAAGTCACATTTTAACACTTTGAAGATAAACGCATGTGAAAGTTTTAAGATTTACACAGATTGGAGGATTAAATATAACAAGTCATAATATTTTTTTTTAATAAAGTGTACAAATGTAGGCAATAATTATTGCATGTAAAAAATAAGGCAAACAATTCTGAACTTATCTAAGTAAAAAAATATAAATATTCGTATTTTCAGTGTATGGAGAACCGATCTAAGTCCTTGGTAAGAAGTCGAGTGTTTCAGAAGTCACATCATATCTCTTGATCAGATGGTTACTCGTGCTGTAAAAATAGGTACTACTTTAGTAAGAAGGGTCTTGTTTGATTGCCATTGCCATTTACCATGTTTGCATCATCTATATGGGCATTGTTCTCAGCACAAGGCAAATTAGTGTAGTAATCTTGTAAACTTTCATCCACAAACTTTTAAGAAACTGCAACTGCTCATACTTGCTTAGGTACAGGAAGTAGGTTACCGTAAAGTTTCTCCGGTACTTTAGGTCCCCTACATATCGCTGCTGTAATGCAATACTGAGATATATTGAATATACATCATTTTGAGAAATTCGTGATTTAAATTTTATTTTTGTAATTAAAATTTAGCCTTATATTCAATTTTAAAGATATTTTTCCAAATGCAGCTTTAAACTTGATTAATTTCACCATTGTTGTTATTTACTTGATACTGTAAATAGTAACTATATTTTTGAAAGATGTACCAGTATTACATTGAACTGACCTTCAAAGATAGCTCAAAATTATAATTAATACCTTAGGAAAATTGGTTATTTTGGCCAACCACTTAAATAAAATACTATTATTTATTAATATGTCTTTATTGAAGTTGGGAACAAACTAAGAAAGTAATTATTAGGTATAGTAATCATGAGCTTTCTGCAAAAGTGAAGATTTCAGTCGACATCTTCGTCTTTTGTTGGAGCAACAGTAGTTGTAGCCGCTTCCAGCTGACGATAAAAGTATTGAAAAGGGAGAGGAATCAAATTAGCGTTGCATAAATATAAAAGACCCTGCAGTTTTGTCAACGAAATTTTTAGTGGTTCGTCGTAAGCTCTTGTGAGGCATTGACTTACTAATGATTTTCTTCCCCTCATCCCTTTAGTTGTATTGATAATATTATATTCTTTCCTGCTGTACGACGTTTTGTACTTTATCACGTTTGGATTATCTTTCTCAAATCGTAAAATCATAATAGTATTCCAGTCTACCTTCACTCCCGATTCATTCACATTGAAATTTTTATATCTCTTGCCACACAACTCTTTTCAGTCTATGATGTCTTCTGTATTTATTTCTTGAACATTGAATGGCTTACCAGTTTTCTTTGCCAATTTCAATAACATAAGCACCTCAGATGGCAAAAAAATTGAGCCATTTCGAAGAGCTCTCTTTTTTTCCCTTTCTATTAGTGAGTGCATATTATCTGCTTCGTTTTCTGTATGGCCAGTAACCAAAAATTTATGAGTAATAGATTTGATTGGTAAGTATTCAACAGCATGCAGATACATTGTGACAACAAATTTATTCTTTTGCTGTCCCACACAATTATCAGAATAAAATATCACGTCAGTTTTTTCACCAATGCTTTGCAAAAAGAAATATACACAGCTGCCTATTTCATTAGCGCCCCTCTTAGCAATATCCTCATGCCAAGGATAGCAGAAGCCCTCTCTGTTTGACATATCGAAAATTGTAAAATTTATTACGTTGATTTTACTTTTATAATAAAAATCTGAAACCTCTCCGCAAGGTAAGGGAATTACTGCCTCTAAATCGTAACAGGCGACAATCATCTGATTGTTGTTTTTGGATTTCGCAACATCATCTACTTTTTCTTCCCTGGATTTGACTTTTTCTGCTAAATGATTTTCGTATTTTTCCTTGATAGCTTTCTTTTCAACATCATTTGAATTTTTAAACCGAGTGCATAATGAGCACTGGTCTTTTTTTGGCCGGTAAAATGCTATATTAAATTGTGTGTTGAAAACTTTCTCATAAGCCGAATATTTCGCAAAAAGGGATGTTTTCCTTCGTGCATTTTTCAATGTAAAGGCGATGCATAGTGGCTATATTCAAATTACCTTCAATGTACACTCTTTTAGTATCTTGACGGCAACATTGAGATTCTATTCGAGGAAAGGACTTGATGTGAGAAATTATTCCATCTGTTATTTCTGTAGGAAGTTTGTATTGCTTGCCATGCTTTCCTTGAATTCTTTCTTCCAAAATTCCTTCCGAAGTAGTTTTCCTGGCAACCGTACTAATAACATTATTGCTTATGCAAAGTGTAGATGTAAAAAACTTCTTACAAACTTGAACAGGTTTACTATTAGGGGAAGGGTGTACAAAATGACTTACATTTTAAAAAAATAGAAAATTTTTATTAAAAAAAAACATTTTCTTAATAAAATCTTGAACAAAACATAAACTAACGTATATGCAACACTTCAGAAAAGATTTTAACAAAATAAGACAAAATATGGACTTTTAGCCAAACATATAAAAATAAACAAGAAAAGTTCATTTTACCCCACCTGGGGGGTAAAATGACACATCAATACTGTTTAATAACTTTCAGTCGGTACAAAGCTCACAAACAAATTTTTTTGTTTTCTTGTCTAGCCCGGCACACTTAGCATGTGCCCACTTTTGACACGAACAACAGCATAGCCACAGCTCACCTTTTTTGGAAAATGTATACAGCTCTGTACAATAAATGCAAGCAGCATCATCTTCATCAGCAGAAAAAGTTTCTTTTTCTATTTCCGACTCGGATTCTTCAAGGACACTTCTTTTTATCGCTCTTTTTCTTTTTTTTTGGGATCTCTACTTTCGGTTTGCTTTTTTCTTTGATCTCTTCCAAATTTGGAGTAGAGTTTAGAACAGAAGTGCCTTGACGTTTCCTTGGCTTTCTTTTTCCCTGGCCTGAAACAAATGGTCCAACTGGAACTGGACTTAAATCAGCCGGAGTAACCAAAAGTAAAGCGTCACTTGTTCGATTTTGCAAGTTTTTCTGAGCCGTTGTAGAATTAGGAGGTTCTATGGTAGAAGAGGAAGGTCCAGGTTGTGCATTGTTATCAATATGAACGTTTGAAACTGGTTGGACACTATTATCAAATACAATGTTTGTAGTTTCAGATGCTTGAAACATATAGTCGGGGAACACATCGGTGTTTTGGCAAATCCATGAGTAGCGTTCTGGACAGTAGCTGCCTTTCCATAGGCTTCATTTAACAGACCACCAATTTGAAATTGTGTCACAACTCGACCAGGATGAGATTTGAGCCATTTGGTTATTTCTTGGCCATAATAAGTTTTGAGTGGACCGAAGAATGTAACATCGAGAGGTTGCATCCGATGTGTACAGTGTGACGGCAAACACAAAAGCACAATGCCATTTTCTTTGGCGTATAGAAGAGCATCAAGATATTTATGGCTTGAATGTCCATCAACGATTAACAAAACCTTTTCGGTGAGAGATGCATTGGCATATTTTTGGAAATGTTGCAACCATTGTAAAAATACTTGACCAGTCATCCAGCCAGACTCCTGGGGAATGCATAAAGTTCCTGCAGGTGTATGGTCAGTTAATTCTTTCTTCATATTTTTTCGTGGAAAAATTAGGGCAGGCGGAATACAGTGTGTCCCAGATTGAGTAGGCTACCATGGGTAACTTTCTTATTAGTGAAGATAGAGATTTGATTAAATGGGCAATATTTTGCAGTTTTATGTGCTGATTCAGATTCAGTTGAGAAAATTTGAAAATTCCGGATAGTTCAGATATTATCGCAGAAAAACTGAAAATCGCTATTTTCTTTAATGTCCAATAACTTCGCAGTTATAAAAATATGAAAAAATATTTCATATGAAAGTTACTATGTTTGATAAAATACAGCTGAAAATACAGTCAAAATAAAATTCAAGATGGCGGTTGTCAAGATATTGATAGCAACTTTCTTATTTTAAATGGACGCCATATTGAATTTTTGTACGATTAAATAGCATTTTTTTTTCTCGTTTCAACCGTGTATCATAACCCATATTTAAATAAAAAATTATTTAAAAAATTTAATATATTTTTTTTAAATCAAGTAAGCGGGTTGCCTTTACTTATTACTAATCAAGTAAGCAGGTTGCCTTTACTTACTAGTAATAAGTAAAGGCAACCCGCTTACTTGATTTAAAAAAAAATATTAAATTTTTTAAATTTTTTATTTAGATATGGGTTGTGATATACGGTTGAAACGAGAAAAAAAAATGCTATTTAATCGTACAAAAATTCAATATGGCGTCCATTTAAAATAAGAAAGTTGCTATCAATATCTTGTCAGCCGCCATCTCGAATTTTATTTTGACTGTATTTTCAGTTGTATTTTATCAAACATAGTAACTTTCATATGAAACATTTTTTCATATTTTTATAACTGCGAAGTTATTGGATATTAAAGAAAATAGCGATTTTCAGTTTTTCTGCGATAACATTTGAACTATTCGGAATTTTCAAATTTTCTCAACGGAATCTGAATCAGCACATAAAACTGCAAAATATTGCCCATTTAACCAAATCTCTATCTTCACTAATAAGAAAGTTACCCATGGTAGCCTACTCAATCTGGGACACACTGTATAGCTCCCGTTAGTACACATGCAACAAACAACTGTCACGTGAGAACCTCTTTCGGCGTTGGTAATTGCACCTACTTGTTTGCGACCGGCTGTAACAAACACTTTCTGTGGGCGTTGTACGGTAGATAATGCAGATTCATCTGCATTATATATCTTCAAGGGATCAATCTTTTCCTTTTGCAAGGTGTCCTCTAACACTTTAAAAAACTTAGCCACTTGAGGTTTATTAAATGCCTACGCTCTTGCTGCAGATGTGGCTTCGGGTTTACGCAGTGTTATATCTGGATTTCTTCTGCGAAATTCTCTTAACCAGTCTTTTCCAGCGGCCTTTTTCTGGTTATTAAAATGATGTTCAAACCCATTTTTTACGGCTAAATTATAGGCTAACTCTAATACGTCCCGTCTTGTTAGTCCAAAGAACCTTGACTCTAGCACTTTCAAATCTTCAACTAACTGCCTTTCTATTTCTATGGGAAATGTAGGTTCAAACCTGCCCAGTCGTTTTTCGCCTATTTTTAAATTTTTATTTTTTTGCAAGGCATGCCTCTTTAGGGTTGCTTGAGGTATGTGATAAAGTTTTGATGCCTTAAGCCACCTCATTTCACCCTTATTAACAGCTTCTATTGCCTTTACCATAGAATCAGCATCCCACGATTGCCTACTGGACTTTCTTAGGTAATTTCGCGGCATAATCTGTAAAAAAACGTATTTCTATCCATTTGTAAGGCACATTATTTTTATCCATGTATGGTCGGGTAAAATGACATAGTATGTCATTTTGCCCTCTTTACACCTATGTCATTTTACCCATATTACGAAAGTAATTTAAATAAATACAATTTTTGACAAAACAATAACGTACTTACTAAATTTGAAATATGCAATCATAAAAGCAATAATCTTCATAACTTATCATAAATATCTTAACTTACCGGTTTATCACATAAAAAATTTATAGCAGATTTTAATATATCGCGCCAAAAACTTTTTGATGTTAAAAATAGAATAATCGGACGTGCTCCCTTCCTTATCAATGAAGGTGAACTAAATGTCAACTACCGTGACTGGAACCAGCGCCACAATAACATATTTGTTTCCGAGCACTCCCGAAGATGAATCCTGTGAATTACAAGCACTGTGTCATTATACCCCACTATGTCATTTTGTACACCCTTCCCCTACAATATAAATAATATCCAAAATTAAGTGAACGCACATCGTCACCCTGTCTTCGGTATTTTCGAGGTGTAGTGGGCTTCATACATTTGGAAATAAAATTATCTTGCCTCATTTTGCATGCCAATTCGTAAAAACTACTATGTGTTTTTTTAAAAATGCCATAAGGGGTGGCTGTGGAAAAGAAAATTCATGTCTTAGCTCCATTCATTTACTTAAAATTTTCAGATTTGGCATGTGTTAGATGCCAAGCTACGACATGAGTTTTAATTTTCATGGCCAACCTTTATGGCATTTTTAAAAAAACACATGTTATTAAAAATTGCCAGTCTCGCATCGTGTTGAATTTTCTGCGAGCATTTCAATCTGCACTCTTTAGGATCACAGGGTTGCTTTATTTTCTTGCTGGAAACTTCACGACCTGATTTAGTTTTATATGCCTTTCCGGCATTTACAATTTCTTTTCTTACATTTCTCTGCCAACGACTTTCATTTCGTACTCTTTTTTTAGGTTTAATTTTATTATTATCATCAACAATAGTTTCCTTGTGTACATCTATGAGATCATCAGTTGAGCATGAAGGCACTGCTTCGGTCAATATAGATGCAGATAGATGATGATGACTTTTATCAGAAACATTAGATGATGTTGACATGTTGTCTGATGGTGCATACTCCTCATCATCATAATCAGACAGTACAGGCAAATCATCTACTTCAGAGAAAGACGATTGTAAATTGATATAATCGTTTTTAATTTCACTTTGATCTTGAATGTTATCAAATTCCTGCAAAATTATACTTCTATAGGTTATTATTATATATTAATATATATTAATATTGCAGATACTATACTACAAGTACCGGGTGAATTTCTCAATTTTGTATAAACTCTAACTTGGAAACTCAGACATGGATTGTTTTTCATAACAAAACTTCACACAAAAAATTTAAAAAATCACCCGATACTTTTTGCTTTAAAAAACTTACAATAATTTTTGACTGAAGAATACTACTACTTTCAGATAAACATTTCGGCGAATCGGCGCCAACTGTTGCAGGTAAAGCTGATTTTTGATGGTCTGAATTACTACTGTCTTTAAACTCTTGGAATTTCTTTGCATCGTCAGTAATCTAAAATGTATTTTTTATATTCAGTTGTGTTTTATAAATAACAATTACGACAAAAACGATTTGGTAAACATTTGAGGTTAGGAACTTACTTTAGGTTGATTTTCACATTCCGCATTTTCTTTATCCACTAAAGAGAGGGCTGCTAGAACTACCGGGTGTTTCAGTGAAGATGCACCAAACTCGGTATGTTGGTAGATATCGTGAAAAGAAATAAAAGTTTCCTATAATTTTTTTTTTAAATGAATAAGTTTTGAGATAATCGAAGGGAAAGGAGAATCGTATATTTTTAAAACGTACAATAGATGAGAGCGGCCCGAATTCTTAACCTACCTTAACGTTCGGTTTTTTACTTTATTACCCCATAAACTGTCGCGCCTCAGATGATATGATGAAACACATTTAGTTCGTTCACTCCGTTCGTTCACTAACGTTGTAGTGGCAAGTAATTAGTTGGTATAGTTTATACTTTTCATTTTTAAGTTTATTATGTAAGTGTGTGTGTGGGTGTGTTGGTGGTGCGATGGGCAATTACACATTTCGAGAATACGCAGATTATTCGAACACATGTTGTAAGGTAATTGCCAGTTGCATAAATCGCCCGCTTTCGAAATTGTTTCTTCCTCATGTGATCAAGTTCAGTCTGATAGGCAAATAATTTAACAGACCGGCGTGGCGAAAGCAACAATTCTATTCAACAATTCCAATTTATTAATTGTACATAATTGTAGTAATTGTTGGATACAGAAACAAATTGAAACGTTACAAGCGTTAATTATTTATCGTACATTATTAAGACTCGGCAAATTTGATGTAATTACGGTTTGCATAAATGTTGGTGCGATGAAAACGCACGCTTTTTTCAAAGTGTTCGTCTTTAACACGTCTTGCGGGCAAGGCCAAACTTAAAAGCCTCTAATAAATTTTTTCGTTTACGATAGTTATTTACTGTCTTCTTGCAGGCGCGTGCCATTCATAAAACAATTTAAATCGCTCGTCTTGTTTCACGGTTGCAGAAATTTAAATCGCTACGGTATTTCTAAAAACATCGGCTCCAAATTATGCAAATTTCAAGTTGCACCGATTAAAAAATTTTATTAAGATATTTTGTTTGAAATAATGTCAGAAACGTGTCCCTTAAGTTTGGTGCATCTTCAATGAAACACCCTGTATATTTCGTGATCTGCTACATTCGTAATATTTATTATTCATCGTAATGTTGAAAACACTACCACACACGCTCGAACCATAAAGTGACGCAGGTTACTATGACACCATCACACCATGCAATACTGGGATATTTTAACATATCTCAGTATTGCACTAAAAATAGTAAGTTACTTTCAATGCAATACTGGGATATTTATAAATATCCCACTATTGCTACAGATGAAGATAGCAAATACGAAATTGCAATAGTGAGACAACATTATTGCTGACGTTTATATACATTTTTGAAGCTATCTCAGTATTGCACCTAATTTACAACATTATTCCGCATAAAATTAGCCAGATATCTTAAATTTGACATTTTAAAGATATCTCAGTATTGCATTAGAGCAGCGATATTATGTTTGGAGATTTAATAACAAAGCTTGACATAGCTACATTGTAGCTGTCTCCCATTTCCACAGTTCTCGAATGTTGATTACTTAATACTAGCTCTTTTATGGGTCTTGTTGGAAGGGGAGAAGATTTTCTATACATGGGTTGTAGAAATTTCGTCCAGGCATCAAGAAAATCAGTTGTGCACTCGATGACACTAAAAGGGTTTGGTTTCACCCTGGCAGATTTGAAAACCTCTACCCATTGAGATGGAACTTCTACTCTTGTTTTTATTTGATAAGAGCAAAGTCTTTTTCACATTCTAAGTATGAGTGTCCGCGAATTGGAAATGTAAGTTTTATTTTATCAAATCTGCGTTTATCATGGACAAGGTGATGCAAGAATCGAATGATAGTGTAATTTTTGTTTTGTCCAGCGCATGAATCGCAGAATATTTCCAAAACCCTTACAGATCGTGAAAGCACATTAAAGCAAAAATAGTACAGAAATGAGGTGACTTCATCAGCACCTTTCCTGGCAATAGTCTAAGGATATGTGCAAAAAATTGCCTCATTGGTAGATAGCTGATGGATATTAAAGCTAATGAAAGTCAGCTGTAGATAGCTGTAGATAGCTGATGGATATTAAAGCTAATGAAAGTCAGCTGTCTCTTGTAGTATACATCATTCGTTGTGATGTTAGGTGTGGGAAGATTTTTCGAAAAGTACATAGTAATAGCTTCCATCGA
Source organism: Dorcus hopei (assembly GCA_033060865.1). NCBI lineage: Eukaryota > Metazoa > Arthropoda > Insecta > Coleoptera > Lucanidae > Dorcus > Dorcus hopei. Next base: position 73,233,690 of record CM065426.1, on the reverse strand, counting down.
CCATCCTGTCTTGACTTTTTCCTAGCATTCCGCTTTCTATTGTAAAAAGTAGATGCTTTTAATTTGTGCACTTTATTTTCGGTTTCTAGACGAGCAAGTTGGGCTTGTAGGACTAATTGTACTTCACGTTCAGTCGAGTTGTCCAGTTTTGCTTTTAATGATTTCAGTTTAATTGAATGCTCATCACACGTACTGCATGTGTCGGTACGGGGATATCCGAAGCTAGGGGAGAGTGGGTAGGCATGGGTCATTTTTAATGTTAGAATTACAAAATCTCTGCAGAATGACTTTATCAGTTAAAGTTTGTATATATTAAGTAACTAGAGGCGTTTTTTATTGGCGAGTGGTAACAATAACCGTGTTACTTGCGGTAACAGAACGGTTATCTAAACGGTGACGTCATATCCCAACGAATTGAAATTAAACGGTTATACGTTGTGGTTATACTTCAAGTTGGTTGGTACGAAATATAATACATTCGTGCAAAATGTCACCAATTAATAAGAAGTTAAAAACAGCATTAAGCGTTATTTTAGTGGACGAAATAACAAATACATTATTAAACACTAACGTATTAAACTACAGCGTCTCTTCATCTAATTTGTGTCTGGAATACACTCCGCTAATGTTTGATGAAGAACATCAGCGAATACCACTTTTTGTAGAAGAATGGTTGACGAAATATGTTGATTCGGATTTTTATATTATGTTTCGCATGACGAAGCACACTTTTAATAAATTACTGGAACAAATATGTTTAAAATATGTACCAAGAGAACATAGCTGTGGAAAAGAAGAGGTACCGTTAGACAAAACATTATTATTGACATTATGGGAAAAGAGAAACATTAATATCTGTAGCAGGTAGATTCAATGTATCTATTTCCACTGTCTATAATTCCTGTCATAAATGTATAGAAAGCATAATTTCCTTAAAAAAAAATATTTTATGGCCTTCAGAAGATGAATGTACAATAATAGCAAATCAATTTCATGCTGTATCTCAATATCCTGGAATTATTGGAGCCATAGATGGCTGTCATATTAATTGCAAAGTGCCAGAATCACAACAGGATAGTTACTTAGATAGAAAATTAAACCATTCCATTGTTATGCAAGCAATTTGCACCAACAGAAAACTTTTTACAGATGTGTGCATAGGTTTTCCAGGATCTGTACATGATGCCCGTGTAAGTATTGCATTCAGTTACTTTGTATTATGCTTTCTAAAATGAAATTTACAACTTAGGTTTTAAGAGAGTCTGCACTTGGAAAATACATTGAATCTAATAATTATTTGGAAAAATTCTATAGAAATGAATTTCACTTAATTGGTGATTCGGCATATCCACTACAAACGTGGTTAATGAAACCATACAGGTAAAAACGTAAATATTTCTAACACAGTCACTTTGTAATTATATGTTTTACACACAGAGAAACTGGAACTTTAACCCGACAACAAAAAATTCACAACTATGCACTAAGTAAAGCAAGAGTGTGCATTGAAAATGCTTTTGGATTATTAAAGGAACGTTGGAGAATTCTACATTATGTAAATGTATACAGCGTGGAGTCTGTAATAGATATCGTTGCAGCATGTTGTATTCTCCATAATTTCTGCTTAATGGAAGATGATTATTTTGAACATCATGTAGATTGGTCTGGACCAGACCATTCAACAAAGGCACAAAGTGATGAAATGACTATTGAGGCAGTGCAAAAAAGAAATATCATCTGTGCTCAATTTTAATAACAAAGTGTCCTGCATAGAAACAAATTACTTTTTTTTTAATTAACCTTGCTTACCTTATATCCATAGACTTTTGATTGCCTATAAAAATTGTCACTTTAAAAATAATCTCAACAATTTTTTTCTCAGAAAACTTACGTGTCTAATTTTAAACAACTAAATTAAAGAGGGAAAATTATTCAAATTTTTTATTGCAATATAGTTTCATTATAATAAAATAAATAAATTATTCACTATCTGAATTATATTTACGTTTTCTTGTTGACTTTTGGTCACTAACTAATTTTTCTAATATATTTATCAGTCTCTCTCGATGTATATTCTGTTTCTCGAACAAGTCATTTTGCTTTTGCAAAATGTTTTCAATACTATTAAATCTTTCATGTTGTTCTTGATTTTGTTGAGATATTGAATCTTTTAAAAAATTCATAAAATCTTCCTTTGAAGTTTTAGGTTTCATAACTTTTTTAATTTTATTAAACCTATTATTTCCAGTAGGCACATCACTTTTGCGTGTAGGGGTTTCCATCTGCTCAGTAGTATTTGATTCAGCCACGGCAAACTGACTTTCCTCTGTGGTACTTGGCCCTGCTACAACAGATTGTATTTCTTCATCATTACTGTTACCATTTTCTTCAGTTTGCCTGGGTAATACTTCCTCACACAAGGAATTAAAAATTTTTCTTGGATAGAATTTATCCTTATCACCGAATATAGCATGTAACAAATCAAAAAATTGGGGTTTTTCCAGAGCTGATGATCCTGTTCTTTTGGAATTATTTAAAAAATTTACATATTGCTTTTGCAAATTTTTGACGCATCTTCTCGGTTGCTGCCTTTCCAGTGCCAACATAGGAACCTTTATTACTTAATTCTTCGGCATTGTTGCCCACAAATGATTTTTAGTTGTCTTTTTATCAGAAAATAATTTTTTGTACTTTTCACTACTTCTAATATTCAAAAAATGTTCAGTTGCCAAAATGTCACTTGCCGTAGGTTTTTTGTTAACCCACACTTCTTGTAATTTTCCCTTTGGTGCATTTCCTACAAATGAAGAGAATACGTACTATATTTTATTTTCTAGGACTTACCACATATGTAAATAAGACAAAGAGAGTAAAATGAATTGCTAGTTCTATGTGCTTCCTTCTTTTACAATTTTGTTTTCATAATATTTCTAAATGTATGTTAAAAGACATAATACACATTTGATACAGAGCTTCGGCCGAAGGTGATAACAAAGCCGAAGATCGGCTTCGACTGAAAAAACTACCTTCGATTGGACTGTAATTTTTATGCAATTAACGTGAAACAGTTTATTAAGCAAGTATTTTCACAAAAAAAATATGTTTATAATTAAAATCTATTCTTGTCTGTTGAAATTTTTCATCAAAAGACTACAGTATTTTGCACAGTATTGGATCTAGAACTTTGTTTGTCTAAATACAGAAATAATCTTACCTAAATGGCTTTCTAACGCAGCACTTGCAGAAAGAGCATGTGGCTGATCATCTGGTCTCACAATGGTAATATTCGATAAGTCGGCTTCAGATAATCCTTCAACTGATTTTGTTACTATAGCTCTTGTTATATAATTTATAGCATAATTATCATCTGTAATGCAAATATTTAATTAGTTTTTTATTTTTTAGTTAACATCTACATCTTAACATTATTTATATCAGTAAGACTAAGGCTGGGACTTTTCTCAGATTTGGTATTCGAATATTCAATTGAAATTTTATTCGAATATTCGAATAATTCGAATAATTCGAATAAATCGAATAAATTCGAATAATTCGAATAATTCGAATAATTCGAATAATTCGAATAATTCGAATAATTCGAATAATTCGAATAAATCGAATTAATTCGAATAAATCGAATAATTCGAATAAATCGAATAAATCGAATTAATTCGAATAATTGAAATAAATCGAATAAAAATTCGAATATTTAAATAAGTATTCGAATAATGAAATGGAAATTGCCCTGTACGGTCAAAATTTACATTGTATTTTGTCACTTTCATTTTAAACTTAATTTAAAGTATTTCCAAACAATATTTTGCGAATAAATGATATGAGAAATACTATAACATGTAGCTGCCGACCAGACTTCGTAAAAAAACGGTCTACATTCTTATGTCAAATATTGCAGGGATACCTTCTTCTGAGTGGCGCAATACGATTCTATTAACTTTGTTTGTCGATAATGAAGACAACTAGAAAAGTAGTTACAAAACATATTCGAAAAATCGGATTAAGTTAATATTCGAATGTTTGAATTTTTCAATTCACTGAATAATTAAAAAATTCGAATGATTTGAATTATTCGAATAATTTAAAAATTCGAATCATTTGAATTATTCGAATAATTTGAAAATTCGAATCATTTGAATTATTCGAATAATTTGAAAATTCGAATTATTTGAATTATTCGAATAATTTGAAAATTCGAATTATTCGAATAATTTGAATATTCGAATTATTTGAATTATTCGAATAATTTGAATATTCGAATTATTAAATTTGAACGTATTCGAATACAGAGTGCACATGTATTCGAATATTCGAATTATTCGAATATGATTCCCAGCCTTAAGTAAGACATAAGCTCCTGATAGAAGTCGAATGCACGTGTCAACATCAGCTTGAAAATGTTTCACACGATCATTTAAAATAAATGCAACTGCCTCCATTGTTTTTAATCACAAATAATATTTTAGAAAGATGTTGACACTCGAAGCACAAATTCTTAAATAAAATATTTGGCTTACCACTTTACCACCCAGACTTCAGGGGGCTCTGGAGCAATAAAACATCTGTTATTGAGATGATTCATTATTATCGCAGAAAATGCGTCGGCACGTTCGTTGGTCGGCACTACCTATTTCACAGACATATAAACACTTCTATTTACTATCACTCACACTTCAGGGGGCTCTGGAGCAATAAAACATCTGTTATTGAGATCATTCGTTATTATCGCAGAAAATGCGTCGATACATACAGCTTCAATAACCGTGTTTGTACGGCGGTTATAACGCACAATGACCGTGTTACTATATGACGTCATTGCTTGTGAATTGAAAATGACCGGTCCAGTTACCGCTCATAACCGTAAGTAACCGCTCGCCAATAAGAAACGCCTTAGTTTTATTAAAAAAAAATAATTTAAGGCAGTTATGACAAATTACTAAAGACATTATACTGGGTGTTCTTTTACTGTATGTAAATATTTAAACCTGTAATACATCACCATAAACGGCAACGATTGAACTCATATGTCCTTAACAAAAGTTTTACACATTTCGAGAAAATCGCAGTTGAAAATCGGGCAAGAATTAATCGCACGTCTATGTCTTTGAGGTAGGTCAAGAAAAGGAAATTTTATTCTACCGCAGAAAGAGGCTGGTCTAAATATTACAACGAACCTGCCATAATACGCATGCGTAGCACAGCGGCGCCAGATATTTAAAATTCAAAATTGATTTAATGTTAATGTTAATGTTAATGTGATTTAAAATTCAAAATTGATTTAATGTAAGTACCGTTCTCGTTCACTATAGGAAGTGTACGGTTTTATAAAATCTGGAGTTTTAACCATTTTTCGCATATAAAATAAGAAATTTGAGAATCGTGCAGTTATTATTTTTTTAAAAATACATTCAATAAGTACATTTAATTAATTTTTGTTTTGACATCTATAATTGTAAATTGCCAATAAGTACATAATTCAAAAGATCGCGACATCTTGCGAACACTTTTTGACCTAATTGCATCGGGATTACAAATTGCAGCTATAATTCGTTCACAAAAAAAATTGATTTAAAAATTACAATCTAATTGGAGAAATAAGACCTAAGACAGTCAGAACGTATTTATTTACATATTGTTATACAAGGTAGGTAATGATTACAAGTCATGCAGAAAATGCTTTTTCTCACATGTAGGCAGGTAATGTTAATTAAAAAAAAAACAACTTAAAACGATTTACAAGTTCAATTAATTACTATATAACAATGAAATTTAAAAGTTAAAATAATAATCTATTTTTTCTTTGATGGGAAATAGGTCTGTAGTCTGTATTTCCGACTTCCGTTTTCTTGCCTGTTGCAGTTGTGTACCTTTTTTCCTCTTTAAAATATTATGCACCGTGTTATTAAATGTTTTAAAATCCAAGCCATTAAGAAAATCAACCCCTTCTTGAGTTCTAAGGCCCGTATTCATAAACAAAACTTAGGCTATGCGTTCGATAATAATTCGCTTGTAATTCATGATCTGTACGCATTTCAACGTGTTGCGGGCACACAACCAATATGGGTTTAAGTATAGTTTATCAATTACTTTCCATAAAAGAAATTTTTGCAATACATAAATAGATATTCGCAAAGTTTTAGTGAACGCATAGTGTAAGTTTTGTTTATGAATACGGACCTGTCTTCTTACTGTGTCTTCATTACTTTCATTAAATTCTTCACTACCAGCTTTCTTCAATAAATTTCTGAATTTCTTGTTTATGATGTTCTTTCAGAATTATCACCTTTGCTAAAACAGAATTACACCCTCCTCCTCGCTCATACAAACAAATTAAATATAGATATTTACAAATTGTTGTCTTCACAGTATATTGTGGACAGTCACATTTATACCTATGAATACAGATTTTACAAACTCTGCAATATAAAGTTTTACACTCCTTTTCACAAAGTTCACTATAATTTACAGAATAAGTATTATTAGTAGATTGTACCTGGAATTGTCCAAACCATGTCTCTTTAATACAGTTTCTGTCCATTTTCTCTGCTTGCTTGTGTGCTTTTATTGTTATTTGATCTTGGTAATTGTTTGAATTTGGTCTTTTGATATTTAAAATTCTTTGCCACATTTTTGCATCCACCAAGTCTTCTAGTTTATCTAATAGTTTTTCTACTGTCATGTTTGTTTTTCTCTTGATTTGATTTGTCTTCAGTAAATTATTAAGACTCTCCAATGCCATATTAGTATTTATTCCTGCATATGTCCTAAAGCAGTGTGCCCACGTGTGGATTCTTTCTTCACTCTGAAAGTAGTGACTGCAAAAAAAATTAATACAAAACACCTACATACTTTTACACCATACACTTTTTCAAATAGTTCAAAAATTTATCTTCACCAGCAGATTCCAATTTTTTAAAGTAATCATCCTTTAAATGTAAAAATCTTTCCACTCTTGTCTCATTTAAAATCCTCTTCAGATCTGTTTTCATTAGTTTTTTCACTTCTTTATTTTCTATTTTACTCTTTCCTTGAAAATTCCAGTTTTATATTACATACCAAGTACACAAAAGTCGTCGTGGTTTATTATTCATAATCTTAATCCAAGAATTCTAATACTTAAAATCATCATCCGACATAAAATAGAATGGATTGATGTCACAATTAATCTTGTTCTTCAAAGCATTTACAAAATTTTCTTGAACTATCTGATCTAATCTATTTGTTAAAGCATTATAGTTAAATCTAAGCCCCTTTTATTTGTGCAATGTATACCATCAGTAGTAGGGATAGGCCGATTCTGGAGCCTCCTCCGACCTTGACGGAAAAATTCAAGGTCAAGGTCGGAGGAGGTTCCAGAATCGGCCTATCCCTGACGTGACCTTCACCATAACCTCGACATGGAGGAGGTTATAGATTCAAGGTCAAAGTCGGAGGAGGTTCTAGAATCTATCTTGAAATGACCTTGAGGTGACCTTGAAGCGACCGTAAGGTGACCTCGAAACGACCTTGAGGTGACCTTGAAACAACCTTGCAGCGACCTTGAAAGGACCTTGATGTGACCTCGAAATAACCTTGAGGTGACCTCGAAATAACCTTGAAGTGACCTCGAAATAACCTTGAAGTGACCTCGAAATAACCTTGAGGTGACCTTGAAATGACTTTGAATGTAACCTCGAAGTAACTTTAACATGATCTTCAAACGACTTTAACCTTAAAGTATGTATCATATATAAGGAGGTGTATAAATTCGTACCTACAGATGAAGTGTGACACTCACGTTGAGTTAACCTATTGTATTGAACGTGATGGAAGTAATAGTTCTGAAAACCTGTTTGAGTGTAATCAGTGCGGAAAAGAATTTACGAGAGTTTATAATAAGAATCGACACATGCGTACAGCATGTCACGGTAAACGTTTGAAATTAAATGAAGCCGGTCCATCCAAAGTTTTTGACCCCGTGAACGTCGTGAAATGTGATGTGTGCGAAATATACGTTAACAGAAAGTGTTTGTCGGCACACCTACGTAGTAATTCACATAAAAGCAATGCTTTTGTAATTGTTGATAATGGTGTAGAAGAAATAGCGGGTGCATTCGGTGATAAAATTGTTTCGTATCGTATCACGAAACTCTACAACTATGTGGACGTTGACGACTTTACGTATAATATTCAAGAAAAAGTATTAACTTTGGTTCAGAGTATATTGGATATTCATAAAGCGTTAAAATGGAATGTGGAAATTTTCGGAGTGTATTTCTTGGATTCTAAACAAAGTACCGAGATAAAATCTTTCAATACCAGAAATAAAATAACTTGTTTTGGAACGGATATATATAATATATATCGAGACTTCGTGAACGAAATTCATGCTAAAATGTTAGAGTTTCAGGAGCGAGATTCAGGTAAAGAAATTAATTAATACATTCTTTTGGAATAATGTATAATGTTGTAAATATTGTTGCAGGGTGGACTTTGTGCAGAATTTTGTATATGGAAGTCAACATTAATAAATATAATCCTTTGAAAGCATCCAGCTTCATGTCATTACCGGTTTCAATAAGTGCGAAAAAAGCAGTCATAAACGTTAGAAATAATGACAACGCTTGTTTTGCCTGGACGATAACATCAGCGATGTGTAAACCGACAGGTCTTCCTCAAAGGACATCTTCGTATCCCCATTATAGCACGGTAGTAGATTTCACAGATTTAGAATTTCCACTGAAAATTTGTGATGCGAAAAAATTTGAAACAAGAACAATATTTCTATAAATGTTTATGTATTTGCTTCCCATTATAACGGTAACGTTATAGTCTATGAAGTTGTAGGACCGCAACATTTTACTAAAAATCGAAAAGATATTCATATAAATTTGTTATTGGTTGATGACGGCAACGAAAATACTCACTATTGTTAGATTAAAAATTTATCGCGTTTAGTGTCAAAACAAACGTCACACCACGGCCACGAAAATATATTTGTGAAGGATGTTTAGTATACTTTCCGTGTGTAGAAAAATTGCAACAACACGAAAGAGAAAATTGTAAAATTATCAAAACAATTTTACCATCAGCAGAGTTAAAAATAAATAAATATGGTGAATCTATCCCAGAAAATATATTACAATTTGAAAATTTTGAGAAGCAATTGAAACTGCCCTTTGTTGTGTACGCTGATTTCGAGGCTTTACTAAAACCATTAGATAGAGTTGAACCAACTCCAGATAAGTCTTTCACAGTTAAATGTTATGAACACGAACCTCATTCTTTTGCGTATTATATTAAGTGTAGCTTTAATAACAATTTGTCAAAATTAAAGTTATATCGCGGACAAAATGCTGCTACTGAGTTTATGAAATCGTTAGAAAAACATATTAAAGAGATTTATGATAAATATTTAAGTAAAATTAAACCAATGCTTGATTTAACACGAGAAGAAAAAGAGGTCTACGACAGCGCAACGATGTGTCATATTTGTGAAAGACCAATATTGGATGTTAAGGAAAAAGTCCGAGACCATGAACATTTAACTGGAGCGTTTAGAGGAGCTGCTCATTCGGTGTGTAATGTTAATTTTAAAATACCAAAATTCATTCCAGTTTTCTTTCATAATCTTTCTAATTATGATAGTCATTTATTTGTGAAGACGATGGCATTAGAAGGAGAGGACGTTGATGTAATCGCACAAAAAGAAAAATATATATCTTTTTCGAAATTAATACACGTAGGGGATAAGATAGATTGTAAAGGAAAAATGCGCAAAGTCTATTTCAAAATAAGATTTGTAGATTCTTTTCGTTTCATGCAATCGTCTTTGGAAAAATTAGGCTCATACTTGGAAGATTGGCAATGTAGGGAAATTAGGAAATATTTCAATGACGATGAAATGTTTAAATTAGTACGGCAAAAAGGGGTTTTTCCATATTGTTTTATTAACTCATTCGAGAAATTAGATTATCCCACCTTACCTTCTAGAGAAGAATTTTATGACGTGCTTTATGATGAACACATTAGTGATGAAGATTATGAAAGAGCACAGCGCGTTTGGAATTTATTTAATTGTAAAAGTATGGGTGATTACAGCGATATATATGTAACATCAGATATTTTATTATTAGCAGACGTATTTGAAAATTTCAGAGATCTTTGTATTGATAATTATAAACTTGACCCTTGCCATTTTTTCACAGCTCCGGGATTAAGTTGGGATGCAATGTTACGAATGACGAAAATTAAGTTAGAATTATTACAGGATGTTGATATGTTACACTTTTTCAGAATGGGTATTCGTGGTGGAGTGAGCATGTGCACTAAAAGAATTGAAAACGCTAATAATAAATTTTTACAGAGCTTTGATTCAAGCAAGGCAACTAATTATTTACTTTATCTTGATGCTACAAATCTCTACGGGCGAGCGATGTGTTCGAGATTTCCATGGGGAGAATTTACTTGGTTAAGCAGAGAAGAAATTAACTATCTTAACATTTCAGAATTCGAAGAAAATTCAGATGTTGGGTACGTATTCGAAGTAGATTTGGAATATCCGACTTATTTACATGAAAAGCACAACGATTTGCCGTTTTTTCCGGAAAACATAATTCCTCCAAAGTCAAAATATAGTAAACTTATTCCAAATCTCTGTAACAAAACCTACCGATACATAATTCACTATTTAAATCTAAAGCAATGTTTGGAACATGGTTTGACATTAATTCAAATCCATATAGCAATTAAATTTAAACAGTCTCGTTGGTTAAAAGTATATATAGACTTTAGTTTGCAGAAACGAGCTGAAGCGAAAAACGAATTTGGAAAATTTTTTTACAAGTTAAATAATAATAGTGTCTTCGGTAAGACCATGGAAAATGTTGAGAATCGCGTCGACATTAAATTAGCTACCAGATGGGAAAGTCATAATCGGAGACCGGGAGCTGAATCATTGATTGCTAAACCGAACTACAAATCGAGTAAAATTTTTAGTGATCACCTGGTCGCAATAGAATTAACCAAAGTACAAGTAAATTATAACAAACCTTTATACGTAGGATTTTGTGTTTTGGAAATATCGAAAACAGTAATGTACGAGTTTTATTATAATTTCATAAAACGAAAATATAACAATCATGCAGCTCTATTATATACCGATACGGACAATTTAATATTATCCGTTAATACTGGTAATGTGTACGAAGATATAAAGCAAAATTTAAATAAATTTGATACTTCAAATTACCCAACAAATAATATTCATGAAATGCCTCAAACTGAATCAATTATTGGAAGATTCAAAGATGAATACGCCGGACAAGTAATAGAATTGTTCGTTGGTACAGGCGCGAAAGCCTATTGTGTAAAGCTTACTTCAAAATGTACTAAGAAAGCGAAAGGTGTTAAAAAATATGTTATAGATAAATATTTAACTGTGGATGACTACAAAGAAATTATTGAACGAGATGGTTTCATTAAAAAAAAAATGTACGTGTTTCATTCAGATTTTCATACGGTGTACACAGAGTTGAAAAATAAAGTTGCATTATCATCGAAAGATGATAAACGTTATATTCTGGATGACAAGATTCATACTCTCGCATGGGGTCATTATAAAATAGCTGATATAGAAAGAGATAGAAAACTGAAAGAATTAATTGAAGAATTAGAAAAGGAATTAGAAAAAAGTAATAAAAATAGTAAATAGATTAAATATATATATATGTTAGTTCATAAAATATATTTATTGTAAATAATGTATGTTTCTAATTATAGTTAATAAAAAGTTATTATAAAACATTGCGTTTTGGTATCCAAGCATTATGTTTAGAACTTAATCCTAAATAACTAACTAGTGCTTTATTACCTTTTTTTCTCAACACATTAATTAAATATACATCAGGATGTTTCACTTTTTGTAATTCGTACTCATAAAACCCACCAAGTATAGCTTCACCGTCAGCGTCTTTAATTAGATATGTTCGAGGATTAGTATTCTGCACTGATGAAATTGTAAATATTTCGTTAGACCAATTTGGAGTGTACATTTTCGCAAATGCTTGTCGATATTTGCTGATGCGCACATGATCTCCAACTTTAAATTTTGCACTTCTTGGATCCACAATTTTAATATTGCTGTAGACGGACTGTAAAATAGTTTTCGCATTTCTTTGATTTATCTTACTAGGTTTGTAACCCGTCGTACTGTGAACTGTGTTGTTGCATTCTTCGATTAGTTGTGGTAATAGCTTGAACCAGCTGAAATTTCCTTGCATGCTAAATTCTTTCCACATTTTTTGTTTAATGTTCTATTAAAGCGTTCAACTATCGAACTTTTTAAATTAGAATATGTGCTGTAGTGATTAATTTTATACTTCTTCATTAAATCTTGAAAGTTTGCATTGTAAAATTCCTTTCCGTTATCTGTTTGCAGATTTCTCGGTATAGAATTTCTACCTTCAGATAAGATTGTTTGAAAAGCTTTGGTTACTTCTTTACCTGTCTTGTTTTTTAATGCTATTCCCCAAGCAAATTTAGAAAATGTGTTGATCACAGCCAGAATGTACTTGTATCCTTTGTTTATCTTTGAATAAGGAAGCATTTCAATTAAATCTGCTTGGAAGAGATCTCTGAGACCTTTTATTATAACTCGACGACGGCGAAAGTTTTCCCTTGCTGGTTTGTGCAGTTCATCGACAACATCACGTTTACACTCGATGATAAATTAGACATTTTCAGTAGAACTCGTTTCCTTATAATGAATTCAACAAATAATGTAGTTGCACAAACTACAGCTGTGCAAAGAAAACGAGTTTATCTCCCACATTCAACGTTCTTCCAATTAAAGTATCAGTACAATCCTTGTACCGTTGATATATACTTTCCTGTTCCTAGGTTTATGAAAAAATTACTTTTAACCACGCAAGTTTCTTGAATCGTATACGTCGTTTGATTACCTCTATTTGAAAGAATAGAATTCGCCTTGGGCATTTAACTCGTCACTTCGAAAGTCTAATAATGTTTCGTAAAATAATTGTCTAGAAACAATATGCGAGAACTGTATGTTTAGTAATGTGCCTTCCAAACTTATCAATGGACATCGTGAACTGACCAACAAAGATGTGAAACTGAATAATGACCTCGATATCATCCAGCTAAATACTTAAAATTTCCTAAATAATTTTGGCTTCTTTAAATTCTTCGATAATAGCTATAATCTCACTGGTATGTCCTGTATGACCTGCAGATTCTGATGCTTTCAATAAACGTAATCGTTCTACTAATTCATTAGCATTATCCCAGTATAGATACTGTGTACAACTGTTGGTATAAGTTCTTTTTCTAAAGCTCACCTGTTTTCCAGCTTCGAGCCCACCAAACGTTTGGTGGTTTCCTACATTATTGGTTTTATAATATGTGTATACTTATATCCTTTACTTGCAGATATTCGGCCAGAAGGATTATAATTTACTTTAAATGCATGAGTTCTTCTCAATATGTCTCTATAGTCACGTACATCATGAAATGTAAATTTCTCGGAGCTTTCTTAAAAATCAGTTCATATAAACCTTTTGTACCTTTATATGTTAAGTCTCCTACTACAAGATCCACGACCATCAAACGCAACTTCCGCGCACCAATAAACAATTTCCCATCATGTTTTCTTATACCGTATTTGGTGTCAAATTCATTTTCCACATCAACATTAAATCGTGTAATATAATCACGTGGTAACGGATCAATTTGTTGTAAAAGCAGCCTGTACCTCTGGTGATTGTAATTTAGATTGTAGTATTGATTTCCGTTCTTGTAAAAGAGTACGAGCATGAGCTTCGGATTCGTCTAAAGGGACACTACTGCTATCTGTATGAAGCTCTTCAGCTTCTTCATAAGCAGATTTTGATGGTGGAGATTCAGGTTCTCCATGAGAGATGTCGTGAATTTGTTCTTCTTCTTCTAAGATGGAAGGTTGTTTCTTTCCAATTTCACGACCAACTGGTGTTGAAGTACTCACATCATGCTTTTCTGACCATGTAATTTGTGATGAAGGATCAGATTTTAATTTATAAAGAGGTCTTTTTCGTATGAAAGAACTTTTCGGGTCCCCTTTAAATCTTTTTTCACTGGCTTCGTACGATTGTTGCTCTTCTTTTGTAGGTAAAATACTGCGAACAACATCTAGCTTATTGACAATATCTCTTAGTGGTTCCACAATAGGTGAATAAGTCGCCTGAAGGTATTTTCTTGATTGCTCAATATGATGTTTTGATCGTTCGATATCGGATTTAAGTGTTTTTAATTTAGTACGCAAACTTTCACGTGCAGTAGCTAATTCAGCTTTAAGTTTATTACTCATAGCGCATCCGTTTCCTTTAACGCCTTTTACAACACTGAAGAACAATGTTAAAATGTAGTGGTTTTAAAGGTTTATATAATTGTCGAATCCTTTACGATATCTACCTCCGTTGATAGTACAGTCAGTATCAATAACTAAAAAACCAAACGGTTCCTTCCAACAAGCGTAGCACGTATCACGAAACTGGTCAAAGGTCATGTCTCCATACACATGGTCATCAAATACATGCTTTAGATTTGTAGAATCTTGCCGAAATAACACTAAGAAATTACAATTATCACGAATCATTTGTTTTGGAATTGCACTATAAGTTTGACTTAAATAGAAACAATCGACATTTTTATGGCGTCCAAAAGAGAAGTATTCTTTAATTACATTTTGTGTAGTACATTGAACGTCATCAAAAACATCAACTGAATATTCTTTTACATTTGCAGGGGATACCATCTTATCAGTATCAGAAATTTCAAAGTAACCTATCTCCGGCACTGTAGGCAGTAAATGTCTAAGAAAGTTATACTTTTCTTGAGATAAGGTCTTACAACAAATGTATAAATTTTTGAAACGCAGCCCATTAGCGTTTACCAACAAAGACACTATCAAATTACTTTTACCACTCCCACTTTTACCACTGATTATGGCACGTTTAGTTGATCCTCCGAAAAGAACACTGTGACGTTTAAAGGTTTCGTTTATGATTGCATCATCAAAATTTTGTATAGGTAACTTTAGAGACTGTTGTTTAAACTTCATATTTCTAAAACAGTAGTTTTCTGATACGGTACTTTCACTCTTTACCAAATGCGACACTCTGTTATTATGTTATAGTTATTAATATCATCTGCTATTTATAGTAAAAATGCGTGTTGTAATTAAATTATTTATTTAACACTTAAAAACTTAAACTATAAATAACAAACTAAACTATAAATAACAAACTATAAACTATAAATAACTTAAACTATAAATAACTTAAACTGTAAATAACTTAAACTAACTTAAACTAAAGAGCGCGTCCACCGTAGTCTCGCCCAACCGACAGGGCGATCTACCGCTCTATCTAATCTAATCTGGATCACTCTAGAACTTATTCTGGCCAATATGTTGCTGTAAGAGGGTGCTGCGGCCTTCGAAATCTCTTGTCCATCCAAGTTCTAAAGTGATCCAGTTTACTGTCAATCTTCACTGTAAAAGTAATGTTATTAAAAATGTTGAAAAATGTAATAATAAAAAAACAAACCCATGACTCATCCATCTCGGTGGATGACGGTGCAGCCTCCGCTTCCACCTGCACAGTTTTAGGCGCTGGTGCAGGGAAGAGCGGCTGAGGCTGCGACCCCAACACAGGCGGCGCAAATATACCTCGTTTAACAACGCGCCTCAAGCGGATGCGACGTTGAGGCGCCGCCACTTGCTGCTCCGGCGGTGGCCGTTCCGGCGTCGCCGGCTGCGTTGGTGTTGGGGTCTATGTAGGTGAGATGGGTGAAACCTGCGGAAACCGCAACGAACAATAATTGATTGTTGCGGTTTCCGCATTTAATAGTGTTCCAACTGTTAACTGGATGAGTACAAAAATTAATATACCTGTAAACTGTAAAACTAAAAATAATTGACTCACTTTCATTTCCACTTGCTGCAGCACAATGGACTTCATTGCTACTTCACTATTACTGGAAGACGACATCTGTAAATTGAATAACATTAATAATACAGATGTCTTATTAGGTATACTTTATACCTAATCTATCTCTTGGGAACAACTTCATTCGATGAACAATCCATTTAACAACAATTTAAACACAGACATATCGCTGCCTTGGAGTTACAAGGTTCTATGTTATGTATGATTGATAGATATAACATAGAACCTTATAACTCTAAGGTAGCGATATATCTACTTTATGATGTCTGCAGCAAGATTATGAAATAAATCTTTGATCAGACTCAGACGGTCGCGTACAAGCGAAATTTTATCGTATTGTTCGCTCAAAGCCCGGTCAGTCGGAGACCTTGAGCGAACTATACGCATAATCTCTTCGCATGTTTCTAACTCGTCCGTGACTTTTCTAAGATTTCTCTCACCCTGTAAACAATAATTCCTTACTTCAGGCATTATTCCATCATAATAATTTTGGACTGCTGTTGAGATAATTTTAGATAAATTGGAAAAGGGTTCTTGTAAAGGAATAGAGGGTAAGGGTTCTTGTAAAGGAATAGAGGGTGCTAAGCGTTCTTGTGAAGGAATAGAGGGTGCTGGTGCTTGTGAAGGAAGTGGTTGTGAAGAAACGATAGGTGTAGACATTCGGGGCTGCAGTGGTTGTGGTGGCATTTGAGGTTGAGGGGGTGGTTGAATCTGAATATTGGAAATAATGTTAGAATTAATATTATCCCCAATAGGTGATTGAGCTGGTGATAATTGAGATACCTCCATTGATCGGTCTGATATATTAATTATCTCAGAATCATCAGATTCATTAGGATTTATCGGGATATTATCTGCAACAACTCGAAGTTGCGACTGACCTAACAACTCCGCACTGGACTTTTGCTTAGACAAAAACATTGAGTCTGAGTCATTTTGCGGCGAACGTAAAGATGAAAGGATAGCTGCTCTTCGATTAACTATCCTAGTCATCCTTTGTTGACGCCTAAATAACGCATACTCATGCTTAGGCAACCACAAACTTTCAGCGGTCCTTAGATGAGAAGATTGACTACCTCTGGTACATCTGCGACTACCCCGCGTACATCTGGATTCACGAGATAGAACGTTATAAAGTTCAGAAATAGAAGCAGGTGCAAGTGTAGAAATAGGAGCAGGTTTAGAAATAGGAGCAGATTTAGAAATAGGAGGTTTAGAAATAGAAGCAGATTTAGAAATAGGAGCAGATTTAGAAATAGGAGCAGATTTTGCAGTAGAAGTATTTGCGGTGGAAGTAACGATAGGAGTAACTATTGATTGTTGGGAAACTAGTGAAAGGGATTGAGTGGGCTTTTGGATAGGTTTAAGAAAAGATGAAATAAGGGGTTGTGGGGCTTGAACGGAAACTGCTTGGGGTTGTGCGGGTTGAACGGAAAGCTTTGAAGGAATAATTATAAATTGTGTTTGCGGATGTGTTTGCGGAATTTGCAGAGTTTGAAGGGGTTGTATTTGAGTTTGAAGGGGTTGTGTTTGAAAAGAAGTAGACGGGGTTACTTGAGTTTGAAGGGGTTGTGTTTGAAGAGGAAAGGATTGAATTTGAAAAGAAGTAGACGGGGTTAGTAAATTTTGTTGAACAGGTTGAATTTGAAAAGAAATATTCGGCGTTAGTAAATTATTTTGACTTAAACGACCTATCTCGTCACCAAGTACGGTCAAGGCAGAATCAACTGCACCTTCCTGGAGGAATAAACCATTATCAAAGTCTTTCAACCAGGATGGTACAGCATTTGCCTGAGTGGTAACTGCACTCTGAGAAGTTTCTGGAAGTGCAGAAACCACGCTAGTAGTAATTGAAGTAGAAGGGTTTCTATCCTGCAAAAATTGTTGCAAAATTGAACGTTCATCATTTCCGCCACGTTCATCATTTCCGCCAATATTCGACATTACTGTTATGTAAAAACACGGGTGCATTAAAACATATCATTTTAGTAATCGTATATAAAAAATACAAAAATACTCACTATTAGATTGTAGAAAAAAGAAAGATGAAGATATGAATTACTATGTTAGATCTACAACAAGAAATAAAAACAGTATTAAATTAAGGAACAAAAACAGTATTAAATTGTATTATCTTCAATTGTATAAAGAATTAACAGCATTATATTAAGATAAGTAATAAAGAATTAAATGAGGACTTACCAGTACTGTTGTAGAAAGCACTTATGATGTTAACTGAACGGAAAACTTCTTATATACCCGAAAAGTGAACGTTAAACCTTCAGAAATGATGTAATGGAGATTGCTTCATATTTGTAGGAATTGTTTAACATTTGTAATATCGAAAGGTTACATAAATGATGTAATAGGAAATTTCTATCATGTATTTCAATAACATCTAAAGGTTACATACCAGACGGGTGTGGGAATTTTTATGATATCCTGTTTCCAAGGCAAAACAAGGAGAAATGGGAGGAGACTAGCCAAGGGGAAATGGGTGGAGACTAGCCAAGGGGAAATGGGAGGAGACTAGCCAAGGTGAAATGGGAGGAGACTGATCAAGGTTTAGTGGGCGGATTCGCCGCCCCCCTCGCTGACCTTCTGTGCTAAGTACCATTTGGGAAAATAAATTAAATCCTTGTCTGGAATATCAGTGAATGAATGGTCCGTCTCGTACTTCTTCATGACATCACCAACCTTTTCTACTGTGTGTTTTATAATTTGCTTGCAAAAAAGACGTCTCAGCGAATCCATCGCGAAGCTGGACTTTTCTTTCAATAACTAAGAACCCAAGTTCCCTCACACTATATCACAAATGCTTCTTGAAAAATTACGTTTTTGTAACTGGTTCATTACAAAATAATATAGATCATACACGTTGGTTAATGCGCACATACAAGTTCTTCTTAAATGAAACGGACACTTGGCTTCGGACTGTTGTAATTTTTGCACATTTCCGTAAATTTCACTCAAATCCATTACAGGTATTACACATGTACTTCCTGTAAGAATTCCACGTACAAATCGAGTCTTCTCCGTTCCTTTAACGTATACAACTTTGGCTGTACAACACAAAGAATTGATAATTGCATCAAAATCCGATAACGGAACGAATCCCGTATTCCAGCTAATGCAATGGTGATTAGTCATTAACCAGTTTGCAACATTCTGATATTTTCTGGATACTAATGACAAACTGGTGTGAGGTTGAAACATAAAATGACTTACTTTATTTTCACTATCGTAAGAAGCCAACTCTTTCGGTATAAATTTATTATCTTCCACTTTAAATTCTTGGATATCAATGATAATAAACTCTTTCATGGTTCCGTTGATGTTGCTTCTTACAAAATCAAATTACGTTTAGCTCATAGCATCACTTTTAATAATGTTATTACGCTTCAACGTTTACATCAACTGACGTACGATTTTTGTGAGAGGTAAATAAGAGAATGCTTTGTCGTGCAGAATTAAACAGTATGCGATAGTATCTGCCTTGATATTTTCTTTAGTTGTAAACTCAATTCTGATTTCTACTGCACTTTTATGCATCGTATCTTTTTGAAACGTGCAGTCAATTCCTATTAAAGGACATCGAGCTAATTCCTTTGGATTGAACCAAGGTTGACTACTTTCACGATGGTAATATTTTTCTTGAAATCTAGAATACATATCGTATAGGATGGCGTATTTATTATTCTCAATGTCGATGTCTAAATTATCATACGGATATCGTTCACCATTTAGAAATACTGTTAAAGATTTTAACTTAACATCATCAAGCAGACTCATGTTAACACCGGCAACACCCTTTCTCTTAGTCTGAAAAGCAATAATTATATATCTTGGCGTTTCTAACTGTGGAGCAGTTTTTACAGTCCATGAATGATTTGTACTAGTTCGAATGGAAGGGTACTCGTGTAATTCCCAGCTCCTAAAAGGGACTTGTATTTCAACATCTCTATCTGTTATCCTCGTTAAAACCAATTGCTCTCGCAATCCTACTGATACATGCGGCATCCTCCATACAATTTTATCAATTGTTAGTTTGATTTTTTCAGCCGTATTACTTTCATAAATTGCGTCAACGTCATCATTCGTTCTGATCAACACCAGTTCCTGCCTCATATTCAAGATTATCTTTCTATAATCTTCCCCAAAACCTAACAATGTCTTTAAAGGTACGCTTGCTGCGAAATTTCCCTTAACGTCGAGTACATTGCTTATTCTTGCTTTCTCCTGAAGCCATCCTGCATTTTCCAATTTTATTGTTTCGTTGGGAGTAAAAGAAAAGTAACCTTTCATCGTGGACGTTATCCCAACATTTCTTACCGAATCCACCTGCACTCCATTCAGAAGATATCTAATCTCGCTAAACATATAAGCCACTGGATTATTTATCAACTGTGCTGTAGGACTATGCTTGGTATTATCGCTAGCCAAACGAAGTCTTCCTTCTACATAAGTAGTAATACTAGAGGGATCCTGGGACACTTCGATGACATGTCCATCCGAAGTGACCACCGTTGAAGGTCATCCCCATGTTTAGGGATTGTCTTTAGTGCTGAAGAAGTAATTGAGGGGTGGTTTTTCATGCAGATAAAGTAACCCCTTTGGTTCTTGTAGCTGAAGACTTGTCTTCAATGACGTAATTTTACCAGAGGAGGTCGCTGAGGATTTTTTTGGTGGTTCTTGTGAAGAGGCGAAAGAGAGACCGTTGACAATGACCAGAGGTGGTCGCTGAAGAATTTTTTTTGTTTGTTCTCAAAGAGACCGGTCGTCAATGACCAGAGGAGGTCGCAAGAGATTTTTTTCTCCTGACGGTAGTTCTTGCGTTGACGTAAAGGTCGTCTAGCGTGCGGCGTGCTGACCGTTGTACTCTCCTAGTACGAGCGGTATTTCTTAAGCGCGTCACGTTTCGCAGGTTTTAACAAAATTTTTGCGATACCTGTTGCAGGTGACACCTGTTCGTGTCTGTTTTTTTTTAATTGCTTACTGATTAAAAAAAAGCAAAAATGTAGATTTTTAGGAATCTATGTTCGAACGTCAGACGAGGGGTCAGACGAGAGGTCACGTAAAACGATAAGAGACGCTAGGTCAGACGAGGGATCAGGAAACTGATAAGACGCTTCTCGTTAGAATGTAATATTTTATTTCACGCTTGTTCTAATAACAAATGTTACAATTTTTACAAATAAGAAATTTAAAAAAGATGATATTCACATGTTACATGATGAAGTACTTGTTACAGGTTTAAGTTCAGTTTCATCAGAATCTGAGTCACTAAAACTACAAATACAAAATTCTGATTCGATAATATCGTACAGATCTTTTTTACATGTGAAACAGTTTCCGATGTTATTGAAGCGAGAGATTCGATTTACGTTTATTTGATGCCTATCTTCGGTTGACCACACCGTATCGAATTCCATCAGACGTAAACAGTCACTTCTTTCGACATTCCAGAATCTTTCACACATATGCGAATGACCAGTTGTCGATTACCAAATAATTGATAAGCGGAATGCGCTCGGGATACAACGCAAACTTTGTACTCAGCCATATTTTTATATAATGAATGAATGAATCGCTGAAGCTAATTTATACATATAATCATTTCCACCACTCAAATAGTTATTTTTTTTTCTTTTCGGATAAGGTTTTCTTCAGAGCTTGATTGTGAAATCTTTTCATTATATTGTAGGAATTCTAAAAACGGACTCTTACTCAATGGTGTTTTTTCATTGTTATCTTTGATACTAGTAGTAGTAGTGTGTTTTTTTTATACAATATTTAGACAAGTTTACTAATTAATAACAAACATTCTAATTACATTTAAACGTTATAATTGTTTAGGGCTTTTGAATATTTTTTCATTACAATATAAATCGCTATTTTCCTTGCTGCTGTTTGTTATCGGTTTTAATTTTATAAATTGTTTCTTTTTTATTGGTTCTCCTATTGCAGCATGTTGATGGTTTACAATAGAATTTTTACAAAAACAAAAATACATTTTACATATCTTGCAATAGGAACTCATTATTATTATCGAATACCAGTCGATCCGAAACTGCTGTCACCTCGAGCTGTTGATGATAATTCTGTGACTTCTTCTAATTCAGGATAGTAAATTCGTTGACAGATCAACTGAGCGATGCGATCACCGCACACTATCTCATACGGTACGTCGGAATGATTAAACAGGACGACTTTTATTATTCCGCGGTAATCTTCGTCGATGACACCTGCACCAACGTCTATAGAATGTCTTAATGCCAGTCCCGACCTTGATGCTATGCGACCGTAACAACCTTCGGGAAGTTGAACCTTGATGCCGACGTCTATAATTTCTTTTCCTCTCGCAGGTACCAAATAATTGTAGGCGCTGCGTAAATCATAGCCGGCTGCCTTCGCCGATCCTTTCGTGGGTGTAAAAGCGTGTGGGACAGCTTTCATAAATTTTAACTGCTGTTTATGGTTTGTGGCTACAAATAGGAAAAAAAATTAATTGTACAAATAAAACAAATGAAAAACTTACGGGTAAAATCGTTCTGCAGAAGTGAAATAATTGAAACTGTTCATAAGTTAGTTTTCAGATAAAAAATTATTCATTTTTTGATTTTTTTGTAACCCCAGGGAAACGTATCAGTGTAAATGAAATTGATTATTCTTTTGTCATCGAATGGACTTAGGGCAATTTTTCTTTGCTCAATCGTGAAAACCTCATGTTTTTGTGATCTGATGAGGTATTGTGTAGAATTATTGAACAGAGCTTGGTAATAGTTTTCAAACGAAATCGAACGAAGTGCTGAATTTTTCACACCTTTTGCTTTTTTAATGACATTATAATTTTCAATTCTTATTGCGTACATTTTTGACCTGAGTCCGATAAATTCCAACATTAATATTCCGTTATTCTCATCTTTCATTAATCCTAAAACTTTTTTATTTCGAAGAGGTATTTGATACCTGTTAGTGGGTGAATAATCAGATGTACCGAATTTTGAAATGTCTTCTTTAATGTGATCATAAATGTCTTCAACTAAAAAGTGATAAATTAATGAGTCGGTATCGGTATAAAGTAATTTAGCGCTTTCCTTAAATTTCTTTTTGATGTAACTGTAATGGAAATCGTACAGAAACGTTTTCGAAAGATCTAGTATGGTAAAGCCTACGTATATGGGTTTATTAAATTTGATATCTAATCGTTTCATTTCGATGATAAGCATGTCATCATCGAAAATCGTACAACTATGAAAATTTGGTTTCGATATGTAATACTTTGCTCCGTAACGGCCTTCCCATTTAGTAACCAGTTTTACATCTTTATATTTCGTAACGTTTTCCATAGTTTTTCCAAATACTGAATTGTTTATTAATTTATAGAAATTTTTCTCGAAATCATTTTTACTTATTTTACGCAAATCATTATTTAAATTTATGTACGATGCCATCCAATTCGACTGTTTAAATTTTAATACTCTTAATACTCGTTCAACTTTCAATCCTAACTGGATTGCCTGTTTTAAATTTCTGTAATGAATAATGTATTGTTTTTTATCAAATAAAGTGGTTAATAATTTAGGAATTTTTGAAGACGAACACGGTGGTACTAAACGTTCAGGACAAAGCGGTAAATCTTTATGTTCTTCAAATACTTCTTCGGGATAGTGTAAATCGCATTCCAGAATGTAGCCAAATTCAGCATCGTCCAACACGTTCATAATGTCTATCGAATAAGGATCAATCCACTCAAACTGCGCGAAAGGTAAAGGTAAACACATGGCTGTACCGTATAAGTTGTTAACATCAAAATACATTAAATACGAAGACGGTTCATCAATGTTAAAATACCATGTACTTGTTATTCGCTTTACCATAACGATTTGAACACTGAGAAACTCCACCTCTGATACCTTTTTCGATAAACATTAACATATCTATGTCTGTTAATAATTCTAAGGTAATGGAAGTTGTCTTCAGCATGCTGTCGAAAGCTAAACCTGGCGCTGTATAATAATGTAAGGCATCTAACTGATAAGTTTGTAAACATGTTGTTCTAAAATTTTCAAAGATGTCCGTTAACAGCAAGACATCCAAATACAGCTCTGCATATTCTTGTAAATTTTGAATATCGAAGGTATTCCATACGTTCAAGGCATGTTCGTATTCGTCGTCCGAAATGTGAGATTGATTAATTTTATTAAAAAAACCACTTTTATAAGGTAATTTGGTATCCTGCAATTTCTCCCAATTGTCAAGATATTCGTACGGAAAAATTCCTTTCCTCTCAAGCAATTTAAGTTCCGTATCATTTTTACAATGTGATTTGGTAATAAGTTTTTGATTTCTGTCTAAATACGATGAAAGTTTGTCTAAACTACTGGGCATGAATCGAAACGAATCCAAAAACCTAAAATTAACATTAGTATTTGAAATATATTTAGAAAATGAAATATATTTTTCTTTATTAATCGGTAATAAATTAATTTTTCCTGGAATTTGTGTAGCTAACGCTTTTATTAAAAAATGACTGTCGTAACCTGACATATTGCGAAAAATTACAGGTATTGCATTACTGTTCTTATAATTTAGATTACATGCTTGATGACAACTTCCACGAAATTCTCCTGTCAGATGACAATGGTCACGTACTTTAATATCCCTAAGAATATCGAATGGTTTTAGGCAAACGTGACAATGCGTGGCATTTTGAAATTCATACTCTTGTTTTACGGTTAATTGTTCACACGGTTCCACCTTTGAGAAAATATCGTTAATTTCTAAACCGATTTGTTCTAATTCACTGACAAACCAGCTTACGCAATCTCTTCCGGTATGCAATCTGAATTTTGTAAGTGAAGGGTTATACGAGCACACCAGAAAATAAGCTATAGAAAATGGTTCGTGTTTTTGATACTTTATATTTTTATTGGAAGGTTTTAAATCGGTAAATTTTCTCAGTATACATTCTAAGTCCGTATAAATAACAAACGGAACTTTGTCTTTGTTTGTGAAATTTTTAAACGTTAAATATTTTTCCTTTTCGAGCGGTACAGTAATTTTAGTTTTATTTACGTCTTTGCACGCGATTACGTGCTTTTCTAAATTTTCTTGAGATATAAAATGATTGAGACAACGTTCACAGAACCAATTCTTATTATGTAAACTACCGGTTTGCCTGTGAAGTAGACCGGATAAATTTTTTATTAATGCAAAATGAAACGACGCTGTTTTTAAATTTATATGGATTTCATCATCTTCATCATCATCATCATCATCATCATCATTTTCTTCACAAGGTACCATTAATAAATTAATTCGTTTTGTGAATTCAAAATTGCTTAAAGAAACTGGTAATACTTCTGTTTTTTCCACTGTAAATACGTTAATCGAGAGCTCGTTCATTAATTCAAATTTCTTAACATCTTTTAAACTAATAGGAAAATTAATGCCTTCGAATTTTAAAACGTTTGAAAAATGAGAATAAGAGGAAATGCGTTCGGATTTTTTATGTGCGGGAGCAGGATGTAAAGCTGCCACGATCGACCAAAGAAAACAATATTCATCATTATTTTGCAAATTTAAGACGGATTTCTTATTTTGAATAAATTTAGGCATTTTCACGTAGGTTGAAATACCTCCATTAATAGGTGCATAATTATTAATGTTAACTTTTAATTGTAAAATTTCGTATAAAGCCCACCCGCTCTCTCGTTCTTGAAAATCTTCTAATTTTGATAAAATTTTACTTTTGACGTTCGCTTCGTACCATTCCTTTAAATTTGTAGTGTGATCTATCACCTGATTTCTAGTAGTAAAATGTTTAATGTCGGTTTCACCGTTTTGGGGCTTGATAAAATTGGCTAAAAATATTGCGTTTACTTTCAAAAGACTTTTTGATAATCCCTTTTTAATTTTATAGTAAAAATGTTTAAAAGATTTTTGTAAAAATAAATTTGGATCTTTAATGCTTAAATTAATTATTACACCGGTCCTCAGTCTATTTTTAAAACACGATTCTAAATCCTGCCATACCAAAGCTTTTCTTTTTTGATTTCTTTTTTCTCTCAGACGTTGCTTAAAAATTTCTCTATAATTCAATAATAATGATAAATACGATTCAATTTTAGCATAATTTGGAACTTTGTTATTTTTTAGTTTTAAATATTTTTTAGTTAAAAAAATAGTTTTCCTAATGAACTTTAACCACTTCACGAAATCCCTTTTGTTCTAACTAACTTACCAACAGTTTCAATTTTGTTCACAATTTCACCTAACTGTTTGTTGAAGCTCATAGCTTTTCTCTGTTGTAATTTACGCAAGAGATACTTATACACTGACGTCTTTTACGCTGATAAACAAAATTTTATTTGATTTGCGTCATCTAGAAACATCGATTATAAAAATATGCATGCGTTGTTATTGCTGTCGTGCTGTGAGTGTGTCTGAAAATCTTGCATCATGTTGTTTTCAACAGAATATTTTGAATAAAAACCTACACGTGCTCTTCTTTACAGACGTCATGTTTTTCAATCAAATATCTGTAAAATTTTTTTATAAAAATATGCACGCGTTGTTATTGCTGTCGTGCTGTGAGTGTGTCTGAAAATCTTGCATCATGTTGTTTTCAACAGAATATTTTGAATAAAAACCTACACGTGCTCTTCTTTACAGACGTCATGTTTTTCAATCAAAGGTCTGTAAAAATTTTTGTTTATTTCAAATTGCAAACGTAGTGCTTTGTCTTAAAATTATGTTTCTAGAAATTTTGATAATTTTTTAAATAGGAGTTAATATTCCTTCAATTTTTATTTTAAAAATGGTATATATATATAACAGAATTTAACAGATTTATTATAAGACTATTTTACTTGTGTACACGTGAAGTTCAGAATTATAAAAAAAAGAAGATGGCTACTGTACCCAGTTTTCTACTCATCGAAACTAAAGAACCAAACAACCTCAGCGTGAGAACGCTGTACGTTGTACTAAAACAATTATTCAGGTAATTTTTTAGTTAATTGATTCGTTTAATTATTCAAATATCTTTTTTTTTTTGTTAGGTTTGGTGTAAAAGATATCAAAATTCGGGGTGACATAGGCGTGCTGGTTTCCCTAACGTATTCACCGAGAAGAGAAACATTAAAGAAAAAACTTGAAAACCTTCCCGTGAATTGCGTTAGGTTGAACTTAGACAATGAAAATGATTTGCCTCTGTTAGAAGAGGCAATTGCAAAATTCAAATTTAATTTAGTAAATGATGAAAATGTACCCGAAGTAGAAAACGAACCGGCTCGAAAGAGAATTAAATGGACCCAAGAAAGTGACTTTGATTTTGATAATGAAGAGGATCGAAGAAAAATTAAAGTATTAGAAAATCGCATTATAAAACCTGGAGTTTCTGCTGCTGCTGCTACTACTATCGCAGATCAATATATAGAGGTATATGATGATGATGCTGATAACTTTTGTGCACAAAAATATAGTATTAAAAAAAGTTAAATAAATAGATTAAAGTATTTTAGTCTTTTATTGAAACATTGATATTCGTTCTTAACACATTTTTAAATGATTAATATATACATAAATATGAGCTACTTGTTAATACATTACTTATTTAAACGAAAAAACAATTCAAAATTTTTTACAGTCTCTAACAAACCACTGATATAATAAATTTACGTGATCTTTGGCACAATTAAATATGAGCTACTTGTTAATACATTACTTATTTAAACGAAAAAACAATTCAATTTTTTTTACAGTCTCTAACAAATCACTGATATAATAAATTTACGTGATCTTTGGCACAATTTAGAGTATTATTAACGTGTAAGTTACAATGATTTTGTGTATAATTTCGTTTCAAAATTCTCAAATTTGGACATTCAAGCTGATCTAAATCTATAATTTGATTAGTTATAATTTTATTTAACACTTTCTCCTTGTTGAGTCCCTTCACGAAGATGACTTTGTCTCCGACGATGGACTTGATGTAGTTACCGATGTTTTCCTGCGGTAAGTAGTAGTCGAGCGAAGTATCCCAGTCCAGACCGTGTAAATTCCTAGTTGTCCAATCGACGTGACTCCTCAATTTTCCATGAAACCAAGACGAAGTTTGCGGTGACGATCCGAAGGCGTGATGTATGAGTTTCGTCTTCATATCGAATATCGCCACTTCCTTGATTATAAACTCGCTGTCTTTGTACTGGAAACCTTGGATGTCGATTATGTACATTTTTTTTTCTAACTAACGAGTGCAAAGCTTCGTTGTTGTTTTTTGTACTAACAGATTACGGATGCTGACACCCTTATATACAGTTTTTTTAGCTTACGCAATGTTATTTTATCTTATGCAACATTATTCTTATCTATCCAACTGTTATGCGTATTATCGAAACCTAACCATTTCACAAACACTTTATTTTTATTTCTTTTTAAAATTTTCTCCACAAGATAAACGTCTGGATATTTTACTTTTTGCAATTGTCTCTATAAAATCCGCCTAATATATCGTTTCCAGTTGCGTCTTTTAATAAATAAGTGATCGGATTTGTGAGTTGTACTTTTCGAATCGTGAAAATTTCGGTAGACCAATTAGGCATATATTTTTTATCAAAAATTCCTCTAATTTTTGAAATGCGTACGTGATCGCCGACATTGAATTTTTTATTCTTAACGTCAACTGACAATGCTGTTATACACCGTGTCTAATAATTTCTTTTCGTTTTCTTTTCCAACTTCAATCGGTTTCATGCCGATAGTTCTGTGCTTTGTATTGTTGTATTTTTCCACAATATATTTTAATATGTTTACCCATTTGTAGTTACCTTGCAGACTAAATTCTCTAAACATCGACGATTTTAAAGTCCTATTCACACGCTCCACTATCGACGCTTTTTTCTCACTGAACACACTATAATGATTGACGTTGTATTTTTTTATTAATTTTTTAAATTCTTTATTGAAGAACTCTTCAAATCCGTTTGCAGATTATTAGGTGCCTGTTCCTTGAATACTTTTTCCATGGCATTGCTGACTTCCGAGCCGGACTTGTTCTTTAGAGGAAACGCCCAAACGTATTTAGAAAAGCAATTAATCACGATCAATATGTATTTATAACCGTTATTTTCCTTAGCGTAAGGAATCATTTCCACCAAATCAGCTTGATACAGATCGTTTAGAGATTTAATGATTACTTTACGCCTTTCAAAATTAACTCTAGCAGGTTTGTGAATTTCTTTCACTACTTGTTTTTTAGCATCCGTAATTAGATTTGTCATTTTTTTATTCGATGATTCGGGCTTCTTTCAGTTCCTCGATTATCGAGTTTATTTCATTCGTGTGACTCGTATTACCTGCCGTCTGTGATGCTAACAATAACCTCAACCTATCAACAAGCTCGTTTGGATCGTCCCAGTGAACGTAATCCGTTTTATTATTGTTTACTTCCATAAACATCCCACTACCTGTATTAGTACGCATCAGTGGAGCGATAATATCTTTATACTTTGGCATTCTACTGCCAGCTATTTGTTCATTTGAATTATAATATCGTCGATTAGCGTTAGTCCTAAGAATAATTTGTTTATAATTTTTGCCATCCTCTGTAGTATAATTGTGAGGAAACAGTAACTCGTACAAACCAGGAGTATCTTTGTATCGTCTATTTTTAATAATAGTATCAGCGTCGTCGAGATTTAACCATGAATCACCGATTTTTAATTTTTCCGTAATTTTATCAAGTCTCACTCCATATTTGTGATCGAATTTTTTATTTTCATCGTCCGTGTACATTTCTTCGATGCATTTTCTAGGTAACGGATGATATTGATCCAAATAAATGTTGAACGATTCCTCACCGAGGTTTTTAAATCGGTTATCTTCTGCTTCTCTTCTGATTCGATACTTTCTAAAATCGACTCTTTAAACCTGTCGGATTCATCAGCTTCGTTTGTCGCTTCAAAGTCACTTATCAAACGTTTCCTTACAAAAGGATATTTATTTTTAGGAGTTATCAAGTTATATTGCTGTGACGTTGAAGGTAATTCCTCTTTTTTTAAATTTTCACTTTTTTGTTGCAATTTACTTTCAATATTTTTCAAATGTTTAGTGATAGGATCGAACATTTTTTCCTGCATTATTTCACCATGTTTTAAATAATTTAATTTATTTCGTATATTTTTACGTTTTAGTAAAAGTTTCTGTTTTAAATTTTCATCGTCCATCTTGATGAGAGGTAACGGTGCGTATGATACTCCGAACATTAATAACTATCATATATATGTTCATCAAAGATATATATACTGATCAAATCCTTTTCTGTATCTTCCATCGTCGATTCGATTGTCTTTAAAAATGGCTACGAATTCATATCGACCGCTTTTCCAACAGAGAGAACAGATATCTTTAAATATCTCAAAGTTCATATCCGTTCCCACGTGATCGTTGTAAACGTGTTTCAAGTTTAAATCGTCTTGTTTGAAAAGTATGAGAGAATTAGCGTTGTCTCTTATTAAATGTTTAGGTATTTTCGCATACGTTTGAGACAGGTAAAACGAGTCTATGTAATTATGTCTACCCATACTAAAATATTCACGAATTATGTCTTGGTTGTTACACGCAACATCATCGAAAATAAAAATAGAATTAGGTTTCGTCTCCGAAGGTGAAAGTATGTTTTCACTGGCACTGTACGCAAAATAACCTATGCCTTTGATGGGTCTCAATAGTTCTTCTAAATAAATATACTTGGGTTGATTTAGAGATTTCGAATACACGTAAATGTTTTCAAACGATAAACCATTTTGATGCTCAATCAAATTAATGATAAGATTTGTTTTTCCACAGTTCGAGGGTCCTACAATGATACATCACAAGGTCGAAGGAAATAATACACCATGTCTTTTAAAACGTTCATCTTCAAAATTATTATTCTCGATGTTAAACGTTGTTTTTTGTTTAACTAATTTCATGCTGAAGCGTTACGATTTGAAATGTCGTGAAATAGTCTCAACGTGTGAATTTATATTCAGTTAGAGAATTGTCGTTTAATAAATCACATGGTGTTTTTATTAGAATGAAGTGCTATATAGGAGACGGTTTATTAAATACGGCCATCAATAATTTGCCCTTCGAACTACACATACCTACCTACAGATTTTGCGGACCCGGAACCAAACTTCAAAAAGATTGGCACGCGGTGACGTCGGTATAAACAGTTTGGATGAAGCTTGCAGGGAGCACGATATAGCATATTTTCAAGAAAAAGATGTAACACGTAGATATATGGCCGATAATAAATTATATAAGAGTGCAATGGAAAGATTTCGATCCAAAGACGCTTCGTTCGGCGAGAAAGCGGCAGCGTTAGGAATTGCAGGTGCTATGAAAGCAAACGTAAAATTGGGCATGGGAATCGGAAACATAAATTACAGAAAAATTATTAAAGAGCGTCTAAAAAAATTAGAAAAAACAAAAAAAGTTACGGTATCTTCAGTTGAAAACATCGAACATTGTATAAAAGTTTTGAAGCAAAACAAACCAGTACAAAAGAAGAAGACGACGACAACGCGACAAAAACGTGGTTTAAAGAACAAAAATAAAATTAACATTAAAGAACGAATAGATCGTGAAATGGACACAGACATTGCAGATGATTATCCGATGAAACCGAACAGAGATGAAAAGGTAAAATTAGAAATTTTAAAGCAAAACGAACCAGTACAGAAGAAGGAAAGAAAACTAAAGACGAGGAAACAAAAAAGTGACTCAAAGAACGAAAATAAAATTAAACTTAAAAGAACGAATAGATGATAAAATAGACGTAGACATTGCAGATGATTATCCAATGAAACTAAACAGAGCTGAAAAGAGAAAATTAGAAACAGATGATTTTAATTGTAAAAAAGTGAAACTAAACAGAGATGAAAAGAGAAACTTAGAAATAAATGACTTCATTAATCGTAAAAAAATGAAACCTAATAGAGGGGAAAAAAGAAAATTGGAAATAAATGAAAATGCTTCAACATTGTCAATGATGATGTAGAAAGCTGTGCTAAAAAAAGAAAACGAGAATCGTTTGATGATGATGATATTATGATTTAATAAATTTCTCACGTATAATGATTCAGTATGTAATTGAGATTTGACGAGTAAAGATGTCAAAATTACGTAAATCGAAGACGAATCGAAAGAAAAATACAAAGAAGGTACCTCTTTCGAAATCAATCAAGCAAATTAAAAAACGCATACTTAAAAAAAAACCTCGCACTCTAAGTACTGCGGTTAAAATAGCTTTAAATTCATCCAAAAAATTTAAAAATAAAATAATACCCACCGAGCGCATAGTTAAAGTTCCTAAAACAGGTGGAGTATTGCCTTTGATACCAATTTTTGCCGGCTTAAGTGCATTGGGTGCTCTGACCGGAGGTGCTACCAGCATAGCGAAAGCCGTAAACGAAGCGAGAACTGCGAAAGAACAATTGAAAGAATCACAACGTCACAATAAATCGATGGAAGCGATAGCAATGGGCAAAGGATTATACTTGAAACCGTACAAAACTGGACTTGGACTTTTTCCACAAAAAAAAAAACTACAAATTTTAAATAATCAACCGATGACTAACATTGATTTAGAAAAATGCGCGAAAACTATGAAAGTTCCACATTTCCGAGGTGTCTTTATGAGAAACGAGTTACCTAAAAAAATTAGAAAAACTGAAAGAGGAATAATTAATTTGGACAGTGTGAACGGTCCCGGAACTCATTGGACGGCCTACAAGAAAATCGGATCTCAAGTGATTTATTTCGATAGTTTCGGAAATTTGAAACCGGCTCGAGAAATCGTAACGTATTTTAATTCGAAAGATTCCTGTAAAATTGTTTATAATCATCATCCTTATCAAACTTATAACAGTTCCAATTGTGGACAATTATGTTTATCTTTCCTTTCTAAATAAATTCTAAGTAAATGATGTTTAGTCTTTCATTCGCTTGGTAACCCCCGAACTAGTGAAATATCGTTATATACGTTCACGTTATCAGGCAAAGAGTCTGTGCTGAGTGCGCAAATATATCCGCCAATTATACTGGATAATGAGAAGTCATACGTTCTAGGACTGATTGATTTTTATTCGTTCAATGCAATTCCTAACATCGATGAAACGAACAATAAATTTTTATATGAAATAGTATTATTAAAACAAAAACTTATTGAAGCTCCTATTTTGGCTCATTACGATCCGAAATTAAAAACCGAACTCGGAGTAGATGCTTCATCTAAAGGAATTGGAGCTGTTTTATTACAAAATTTTGACGGAGAATTACACCCTATTGCCTATATCTCTCGAACATTAACAGAAGCAGAGAAAAATTACTCAGTATTACATCTCGAGGGATTAGCCATTATTTGGAGTCTCAAAACACTCAGACATCTAATTTACGGAAAACCTGTAGAAATTATAACCGATCATCACGCATTATGTTTCCTAAAAACTCTAAAAAATCCGAAAGGAAGAAGCGCACGATGGATACTCATATTGTCCGAATGCGATTATAAAATAATTCATAAAAAAAGACGATTAAATCAAGATAGTGATTGCCTAAGCCGTTGCCCTGTCAATGAAGCCTCATTAGAAGATGAGCAAGTTGATCAAGATTTACCCATTTTTGTTTCAATCCCTGAAAATTTTGTATCCTCACAAGACTCTGACACCTTCATTAGTGAAATTAAAAATGCTCTTTTAAGCCCAGATCAAGATTTAACAGCAATCATGAGAAGAAAAATAAAAAATTTTGTTTTAATTGACAATATTTTATATAAGAAAAATCCTAATGCAACGGGTTTCGAAAATTTATTGGTAATTCCCGAAACATTAAGAGAAGAAATATTATTTGCCAATCATAACGAACCTTTAGCCAGACATTTAGGATTCGCTAAAACTTACCATCGTATTAAAGATCGTTATTTCTGGATCGGTATGTTAAAACATATTAAAGCCTATGTTCGTGGATGCCCAGATTGTCAAGCACGAAAAGATTACACTAACAAACCACCCCCAGGATTACTACAACCTATTCAAGTAGGTTTACCTTTCTACAAAATTGGAATTGCTTTATTAGGTCCTTTTCACAGGAGTTCAAAAGGAAACGCTATGATTATAGTAGCGACCGACTACGCCACACGGTGGGTAGAAACGCGAGCTTCACGACACGGTAAAACTAATTCAGTCGCTAAGTTTTTATTTGAAAATATAATAAGTAGGCATGGTTGCCCAAAAGAAATTTTAAGTGATCGCGGTAAAGTTTTTCAGTCGCAATTTATAGCTGAGTTGTTGAAAATTATGGGCGTTAATAGCCAATTTACAACAAGTTATCGACCACAGTGTAATGGATTGACAGAAAGGTTTAATAAAACCTTAGATGATATGCTCAGTTTGTATACTAATTCTCAGCAAACTGATTGGGACTTTTATTTACCACATGTAACTTTTGGTTACAATACTGCAATCCAAGAAACGACACGCATGTCGCCCTTCAGCCTTATTTATGGCCGTGAGCCAAAGCTTCCGTCTGAAGCTACTATATCACAGGATGTCGAAGCAACATATATAAAAAATGTACGTGACCTTATTTTAGCTATTCGGAATACTGCTACTGAAAATATTCTCACGATTCTCACCGTCATGTCGAAAGTCAAGAAGGTGACAAAGTGAAAGTTTTCACTCCTATACGTAAAGTCGGTAAAAGTGAAAAATTACTTTTACGCTGGTTTGGACCGTATTACATTACTAAAAAACATACATACGTAGATTACATTGTTCAGAAAGGTCCAAATAAAAATTCAAAAACCGACGTAGTACATGTAAGCAGAATAAGACCATATTATGAATCGTGGCAGCCTCCACAAAAGTAAAAAATATTTTTTTTATCTCCCATCAATTTTTAATAACTTCAATTACATTTGTCTTTGTTGGATATTTATAAATATGCATAATTTTTTTTATATGTTTCAGGATTTTCTTCATAGCCATTGGTTTATCGATATAATTCGGACACTTTAGTTTCGCGATAATTGCATATGATTGTGAAACTCCCACTAGTAACATGACAATAATATCTCTACGCAATGTAGCTGACTGTCCTGATTCCCTAAAAGATTACAACGCCACTCAACAAGAAATCCAAATAATACAACAAAACAACATACTTCAAACTACTGTCAAATCATGCTTTATAGAAATTTCTCGAAATATTGTCTATTGTGGCATACACTCCCACATTTCTGCAGTCACAAATGGCTTTTACAACTATATTTTACCTTTAACATCTAACGACTGCTTACAAATTCATACTGATAAATCCTATAACATTTTTGGAAAACATTTCATCACAAATATTTTACCAAATTCGGTGAATCATGAAATAACGTAATTGTTTTAGCTTCTATTAAAATTCAAATTTCTGAATACATTACCCCTATAAAAATTAATGAAAATGAAATTAATCTCTTTGGAGATGTCGTTTGCCCCTTTTTAAAAGGTTATTGCGTTAACCTGAATACAGGCTTATCTGTTTGAAACACTATACAAAACACCTGTTCCTCATCACATATTTCAATCTTATTCGACGGTACTGGAACTTTTGTTTCTGTTACAAAAAATAATCATATAATATAACGACACTACCTACTTATTTAGTAGTCGAACAAAAAAAATCTCATTTTCGCCCTTACTATTACTAAAACTACTACCTTTTGTCATCGAGTAACATTACAAACAGAACATCCACAAATATTAGTAATTCATAAAGCTACTTCTCCACCATTTCAGTTTTCCGAAACTAAGCCCAAACAAATTAGCGATATAAATTTAATAACCTACATTAACACCAAATTTATATATGTTGAACAATCAATGAAACGTATGTTTGCAGATTACCATATACATGCAGTTTATAGACGTTGTTTATTATATCGTGAAATCTTACAGAATCGTTTAATCTAATCCAGATAAATTCCAAAAGTTTGCTAACTCTGCGTTTACATTTTTCTGGAATATCTCTTTTCTAATAGGATTTTATATTATTTTTAAGATCATTAAAACATTAATTAGTATATAAATAAACGTCTTTACAATTTATCCCTCTACGGGGTTGAAATGGGCCCTTTTAGCCGCGTGTTGGGATAACCTGGTATTACTGTTATTAAACAACAAAATTCGCAATGTTCGCACAAACCAACCAAGCGATAATTCTGGCATTCAATCACTCTGAATAAGTTTGTTTTTGTAAACATAGAATTAAGATAAAATAAGTTTAAGAAGTTTCAAATTTCCTGTCGGCCCTGCCGAATTAATCTACACCATATATCTCAGTTCTCACTGCACTGTCGGCGAAACAAGTCAACAGGTCGACCATGAAAATTACAATTCAATTACAAGTTTAAGTAAATTAATTTTATATCATGAAAAACGTAAGTTTTTAGCTATGTTAATTACTAAATTCATGCATGTTATTAGTATAATATAGAATAACTCACCTAAAAATGTTTTTGCAAATAAGCTATAGAAAACACTAAAGTATATTTACATTATGTCCCACTTAAAACTATATTAAACCTACGTTGCAGTTTACACATCACCAAGCTCACGCAAAAGAGCGTCTATCTCCTCCATCAGACGCACATCGTCCAGTTGCAAAAAGGTGTCGTTCATACCCGCCAGGACCTCGTCCACCAGGTATGGACCTGTCGCCACCGGCTGTTCTGACCAGGACGGCGGAAAGCGGCCATTCGGGGGTGCCCCTATATTGTCCACGGTGACCCGCAGGACGTTGCCATCCTGGGTTACCCGACGCGACCCCATCACCCAAGGCACCCCTTGCAAACCGGACGGCCCGGGTTGGAGGGACAGAGGACGATTGGCGGTACCCATCGACGGGAAGGCCGAATATTGGACGACACCCGGCTTCGCTCCGCAAACCGTACCCAACGGTTGCGTTGCCTCCTGGACTGCAGAACTCCAGCCGCGGACACCCAAGGGCCCCATCGGTATTGCCTGTACCATGGCCCATATTCCCCGGAACGAAGGGTCACCACAGCGTCCATGTCTTGGCGCTGGGAAACCCGCCAACGCACAACTCTACAAAAACGCCGCACCCGGCGGATCCCGCGGCCCACGACGCTTCGTGACGCCACCCTATGCGACGTCAACAGGACGCTGCACACGAACGCCATAGCGTTCAGGCCCCACCGACGCAACGCCGGGTCCACCACCCGACCGAGGATGATGGAAAAAATTACTGAAACCCGCATGCTTCAGACCAATTGAAGGCTACCCTTCACCTAGTAGCTATTACGTCTTCCACAAAACTAACTTAAGACTTAACTCTAAGTACTGTATGCATTTTTCCTTACGTTCGCATTTGCTTCACCTAAACCATAAGCACACCTTATCTTCGACAAGATTCTTGTTTATAATTACCTTCTTAATATATAATAAGTCCTTTGTGAACGTTGCCTAACTACTCTAAACAACTTGATAATTTTTTTTTTGCGAGAGGGGAAAATGTAACAAAGGAAGCTTCCAGTGCAGAACTTTCGAGATTGAACTTGCATAAAGCGATTCATCAGGGTTCCGCGAAAAACATAAATAAATATAGAAATGCAACGTTGACGTTACCATATAAGCGCAATGCATCAAACGATTCGTCAATGAATCATATATCGCGACCCTCGCTATCCAAAAATAGTTGCCCCTATATATAATGTTGCCCCTATATATAATGGTAAATCATGTCGCACGGATTAGTATTAGATTGACTTTGAGTTTAGAGCGAACAGCTCTTGTGGTGTATATTGATAATGTAAGTAATTGTTAAATGTCTTGTTTTATAAAGTTGCGTCCCTATTTACCTTAATTCAATTATTAAAGTAACAATATTTTTATTTATACCGAAATCTTTTAGAATAGGTTACCTAACGTTATCGTCGTCTGTGATAGTCCGGTCTAGGCTCTTGACAGTAAATTTTTTTTTTAAA
This sequence comes from Dorcus hopei, assembly GCA_033060865.1. Classification (NCBI taxonomy): domain Eukaryota; kingdom Metazoa; phylum Arthropoda; class Insecta; order Coleoptera; family Lucanidae; genus Dorcus; species Dorcus hopei. The sequence continues at coordinate 73,195,650 of CM065426.1, read as the reverse complement.
AGGTGTCTTTGGAAATGGGTCTATGCAGGTCCGGGGTTCATGATTGAATTAGAAGCTCCGCTATCAATCAGGATTTGCAAATCTAAGTTGGGGATTGTTATAAAGGGTAGCTTAGGTTTACCAGTGATTGAATTTAGGTCGATGGTGTTTCCGAGGTCATTGACTGAAAATTTTCAGGAGCATCGAGGAAAGGTGGCTCATATTGTTCGGATTCATCGAAAGGGGTACTTTCATCATAGCCTTCTGGTATATTTTCGGTGAATTCGGATTCTTCTTCGACATTATGCAGTTCTTCTGCAACGAAATTGGGTGGTCCGCGTGATTGAAAGACATTTTCTCTACGATGGGGCGGTTTAAATGTGTTCCTCGTACTAATGGACATGGGAGTTGGTTTATTTTCCGGTTTCTTTCCAAATACTTGTGATTTAGTGGGGAATTTATTTTGTACTGGTCTGGTCAGAATATTTATAGGACCTCGTGGGAAAGAGTTCTGATTTGGGGTAGAAGGTTGAAATTTAAACTGTTGACCGAAATTGTCGGGGTACGTAAAGGGTACGTGATTTGATTTCGGTGGGGTGTATTTTGGTTGTTGTGGTTTAGTGTTATTTGTGGCATGAGTCGAGTTAGGTTTTTGAAAGCTGACTTTGTTGTTTGTAATTATTGTCGTGGTTGCGTAATTGGGTTAAACAGTCTTCCAAAGAAGCTACGGCTCAACATGAAATGTAGAATCTATGAGGTTCTAATAAACCTGCTCTAAATGTGTCTAGGGCTCTTTGAGCGTACATGTTAGCTTTATAAGTTTTGATGTTATTATCGGCTTCTCTTATATTAATGTGCTCTAATAATTGCTGTAACTTACTTTTAATTCGTTCGTAATATTGTTCGTACGATTCATTCGATAATTGATAACACGTGGTTAAATCTTTTTCTAATAGAATTTCATTCCTTTGGTCGCCGAAACGATTTAAAAGCGCGTCCAATTAGCACAATTAGATATGACCAGAGTGGCTCTAGCGGCACCTACTAATTTCGCACAACAAATTTCGAATAGCAAGCAGTTTAACGTGCAATGTTCTTGACCCTGCGTAACGACTTTATAAGTGTTTATAAATTTCTCGCATTGTTGTATGTAATATGACAGGTTTTTACTTCCTTCTTCGTATTGAGGAATCATCTTTTTAGCGATATTTGTTTCGGTAAAGTTAGCCATTTCTAATCTATCGAAATTACCAACGTTTTTCGTAAGAGGCAATCTATCGCGGATTGCGTGTATGTTGTAATGTTAAGGAATAGTAAAAAGGACTTACAGGATAAGCAATGTTACGAGCATTCTTCGGGGACTCTGAAGTGACACCAGGTGAGTGTCCACGGCGGTTGAGGTTCACTGGATGTCTTGGAGTCTTCGGGGTTGTGTTCGCTGATTTCTCCGGGTAGCTTTCTGCAGTTGAGAATCGTCTACGGTAGAGGTTTCTCGCAGGCCCAGTGGAATTCACACAACAGTTTCACGGTGGTTCGATCTTGATACCCAACAGTAGTGATGCGACGAGTCGCTGTTTTTAAGAATCGAGTCGACTCGAATACTTTTATAAAAGAATCGAGTCTTGACTCGAGTCTAGATCAAAAGATTCGAGTACCTGATTAAACTCGAATTGAACTCAGGAGTCGCCGTTTTAAAGAATCGAGCAAACTTGAGTATTTTTATAAAAGAAGCGAGTTGATACTCATTTTGCTAGATTTCCGATCGTCACTTGTTTGCTTTATTAATATAATCTGACGGTTCAGATGAATCTAAACCATTAAACATTTGTATGTAATATTATTTGATATGTCCAATATCGTAATATATAATAAAGTGTGAAGGCAGCGTGCAAAACATAAACAAAAACTTATTTACTATGTAACTGCATGTAACTGACAGCGAGTCTATCCGACTCGTTGCAGCGCTATTTAATTCTAAAATCAGTACTCGAGTACTCGAATTGAACTCGAGTTTCATTGACTCGGGTTCACTGCAATAGTTACTCGAGTAGAACGAATACCTTTGAGACTCGAATCTGATAGCGAGTCTGGTCCACTCGTCGCACTACTACTTCATTCTAAAGTCGATACCCGATACTCGAGTACTTTAATCGAACTCGAGTCGACTCGAGTATCGCTGACTCGGGTTCACAGAATTAGATACTCGAGTACAATGAGTACTTCAGGGAATCGAATCTCATAGCGAGTCTACTCGACTCGTCGCATCACTACCCAACAGAGATTTTAGAATCACCAACATTACGATAGAGTTGTCTGGATACCCTATTCGCAGCGCCAATTATGTTTAATACTCCGTAATATCACTTTCTAAAAACAATTTATTTTCACGAAAGTGACTACAAAATACTTATGATTAAAAATACACTAGAATACTGCTAATATGAATTCTTAATGCCTAAGGAAGGGACAAGTTCCCTTTATAAAGGTCGGTTCTTCAATGACGTTTTCTAATTTCTAGAAACGGAATGTTTCGTCAATGTCGCCAAGTTTTCTAATGGGCTTTCTATCATTAAGGACATAATTATATATATCAGTTAATAATAAATAAAAAAACAAATAAAAATGTAAAACCTCTTTTATTGCGTCCTGTAACAGATTATGCATTGTTTAAAAATTTTAAATTATTCAAACAATATTTTTAAAAAACATAGATAGAAAACTTATATTATACTGTATGTATCGTAACTTTTCTTTCTGATCCTGCAGGAGAGCTGTAACAACGAATTATTTAAATTTTCATAAATGTTCGAAAGTATATGCATAGTAACTTACATGATACCGTACACACTACGGAGTAGTGTAGTAGTCAGTAATTATGTGTATTTCTTTAGATAATAAAAATTTTTTAAAATAAAAGTTCGGATGCTTCCCGTCCCAAACTATAATAGTGTTCCACTAAAATAAAAAATAATAACATTATACTTAAATTAAATTAAAAGAAAAAAAAAACTTGAAGTTCGAGGTGAAGCCTCATTCTAATTTCTGACGCTATCCTCTCTGCGATTGAAACTCATGTTTTTTTTTTTTTTTAACTTTTGATGTATGTGTGCAAACTGTATTTATACTAAGTTGTGACTGCAATCATGCGATTTTATAAAAAAAAAAAAATGTCAGCATAATTGCATAAAAAATTCTGTTTACTTAAAATTATTTGATTATGCATTTGCATCATGCAATTTCAGGGAAAATTTCTGTTTATTTCGTTGTTTATGAAAACAAAAAGTTAGCATATTTACAGCTATATGCATATGTATTTAGCACCCTATAATTCTATACACTGTGGAACGAAAGTATGGAAACCTCTAAATATTTTAACAACGGTTAGGACTATCGAAACGAAATTTAGAACAGTTAATTTAGATGATAGTGCGGATGTCAAGATGGTGTCGGCGGTGTTGTCAATGTTTCAGATTTCACACCAGTGCTGCTAACTTTGTAATTTTAAATGAAACACCTAGTATTTTTTATTTGTTTAAATTGCTTAAATCATTATTAACATAATAACATGTAACATATCCTATACCTATTGTTCACTATTTTAGAAATATTTCAACATTTGTAAGTTCGTAACGTTATAACGCGCACGTTTGTTATAAGTCAGAACTTTCATACTAACTTAAAATTGACATTTACATAATTCTTAGTAAACCCCAACTTTGCTTTTACGCGTTTTAATGTTACGAACTTACAAATGTTGAAATATTTCTAAAACAGTGAACATTAGGTATAGGACATGTTACATGTTATTATGTTAATAATGATTTAAGCAACTTAAACAAATAAAAAAATACTAGGTGTCTCATTAAAAATACAAAGTTGGCAGCACTGGCCATAAATCTGAAATATTGACAACACTGCCTACACCATCTTAACATCCGCGCTATCGTTTAAATTAACTGTTCCAAATTTCGTTTCGATAGCCCTAACCGCTGTTAAAATATTTAGAGGTTTCCATACTTTCGTTCCACAGTGTATGAAAGAACAGAAAATTGGGAATTCTAATAAAACAACACATACATATTTACTAAATACAGCTTTTTATTAATAAATTTAGTATTTTGTTGAGCCTCCGCGTGCTTTTATTACGTCTTTTATGCGTTTCGGCATTGTTGTCACTAATTTATAGCAGACTTCAGGCGCAATGGAATCCCATTTTTCAACAATTTTCTCTCACAGCTGATTTTTTGAGGTACAGTGGTAATGGGCAATATTTCTTTTGAGTATGTACCAGAGATTCTCAATGGGCGACAAGTCGGGAGTCGAGACTGTTGTCGGTAAACCATCGCATTGTTGCTTGTGGACGATGACAGGTTGGTAGTAATAGTCATTGTCATCTTCTTAGGTGCCTGGTTTTGTAGTTAAGTGGTATTAAATGAAAAAAAAAAAAAAATGTCATCTTCTCCAAAAAGTTTGACAATTGACGGTTCCAAAGTCTCTTGCAGCATCGAGATATAGCGATCGCTGTTCATACGTCCCTTGCATAAAAAGACTTCGCCAACACCTGCCGCGATCATACAGCCCCACACCATAATGCTTCCGCTCCCAAATTTTACAGTTGGCATTAGGCAATCTGGGTTAAATGCTTCACCCCGTCTACGACGCACGAATTGTGGTCCAGGTCGCCCGAATAGCTGCACAAGGTCCGACATTTAATTTTTTTCTTTTAAAGGTAATGCATTGTGTAAATTATTCTCTTACTTAACAATGTATAACATAAAGACATTAAAAAACTTACCTCTATGTTTGACTCGTCTGAGAAAATCACACGCGACCAGTCTTCGACAGTCCAGCTTGCATATTTTTTAGCCCATGCGAGTCTATTCTTCTTGTGCGCCTCCGTAAGATATGGCTTTCGGCGAGCAATACGACCATGTAAGGAAGCTGCTATTAAACGTTTTCTGACGGTACTTGCTGAAATTCTCACCCCATGAGGCGTCCATAATTCGCTACTTAATTCTTTAGACGATTTTCGTCGGTCTTGTAAAGCCGTTCTTTCTAAAGCGCGATCATCTCTTACGCTGGTGTGTTGTTTTCGTCCCATTTTCGGCCTATTTTCATAATTTCCTGTCGCCTTATAACGTTTCAGCGTATATTGCACAGCACCTCTTGAACATTTGATTTTTTTTAGCGATTGCGACTTGTGAATATCCTTCCGTACTTGAAAGTACGATTTGGCTTCTTTCAGTAATGCTTAATTCACGCGTCTTTGGCATTGTTGAATCCAATAAACAACCAAAACAATCGCTTACACGATGTAACAGACGATCTGTTATTTTTATACAGTTTACGCGCACAAAGCTTACCTAAGACTGATGAGACTGGTAAGAATAATAACACGTTTTCGTACTAAAACTTCCAGGTAATACATTTATCTTTATTATCCTCATTTGAAGCTCATTTTAATCACAAGTGTAAACATCCCTCAGATCGATTTACCTGGAATCTGAATAGTATCAACAAATATGGGTTTTCTTAAAGGTGCTAAATACATATGCACATAGCTGTATGTGTGATTTGCGTCATCCTGAGATATTGATTATAAAAATGCACACGAATTGTTATTGTTGTCTGTACATAATTGCATAAAAGATTCTGTTTACTTGAAATTATTTGATTAATTATGCATTTTCGTGCTTGTTATTGCAATCACGCAATTTCAGGGAAAATTTCTGTTTACGTTGTTTCTAAAAACAAAATATCAGCTTATTTATGTGTGATTTGCGTCATCCTTAGATATTGATTATAAAATGTACACGAGTTGTTATTGATGTCTGTAAAAATCACTTTAATATTTTAGATTACAAGAAAAACTAGAATGAATAAAAATTAAGTGTAAAATTTTTAAAATTTCTTTATTATAATATTTTTTTTAGATTACATTCGTGCAATTTAGCGTACTAACCACTGGTACAACAAATTTACATGATCTTTGGCGCTATTTAACTTATTATTGATATGTAAATTACAATAATTTTGAACATAATTTCGTTTCAATATACTTAAATTGGGACACGTAAGCTGGTCTAAATCTATAATTTGATTAGTTATAATTTTATTTAACACTTTCTCCTTGCTGAGTCCTTACACGAAGATGACTTTGTCTCCGATGATGGATTTGATGTAGAGTCGATATTTTCCTGCGGTAAGTAGTAGTCGAGCGAAGTATCCCAGTCCAGACCGTGTAAATTCCTAGTTGTCCAATCGACGTGACTCCTTAATTTTCCCCAAAACCAAGTTTGCGATGACGATCCGAAGGCGTGATGTATGACTTTCGACTTCATATCGAATATCGCCACTTCCTTGATTACAAAGTCGCTGTCTTTGTACTGGAAACCTTGGATGTCGATTATGTACATTCTTTCTTGCAATAAACTAACTAACGAGTGCAAGGCTTCGTTGTTGTTTTTGTACTAACAGATTACGGATGTTGACACCCTTATAGATATTTTTATGGATTTAATAGTGACTTCTAAACAAGTAGAATTTTTCCTGATGCAGAAGAAAAGACACGTGGATGATCAATGTGATGATGTGCAGAAGAAAAGATTTCTGATTCAAACGCTGATAAACCAAAAGAACAGGATGAGCAAGATTGAACGAGTTTTAATTTGAAGTATTATTTCAACCTTTTTTCACGGATGAAGATTTTCGTCATTGTGATGCTAGCGAGAAAGCACCTTCAGAGATATCAGAAGTAAGGGAAAGTGACTGATGTGGACCAGTTACCACTGTTAGCTCAGAGTGTATATTTTTCAAATAAGAGCCGCACGAAGTGGGTTTGCGTGGGACTGTGTACCGAAACATTTTTTGATCCAGTAATACGCATTATGGGTACTAAAAGGCAGAGCACATCGTTTTTAGAAGAGAAATGGAAATAATTCTGTTCTTATAACCACACATTGAAATCATATTTTACAGAGAAGAAAACTGTTTATCCGGTAATGAAGATTAGTTCAGTAAAGGCATCTTTCGAACGTATCGAAGGAACGAAAATATTGAAATTAGAAAGAGGTGTGGAGACACTGTATAAATCTTATAAGGGTTTATTGGAATTATGGAAATTGTGTGATATTCCAACATGATTCCATGTGTGAGTGTTATGGATGGTGACGTGAAGGTAAGTGTTAAAGCATTTCTCAATAATGAAATATCTGAGAAAGGGACGATTACAAATGAATTAATAATGTTGGGAATTAATAAATTAATATTTGACATAAGTATGCATAAAGCCGTTACTATGTAAATGTTTTGATTCATTATGTACATATTACTTTAAAATTGTAAACATATGAAATTAAAGATAAAATTTTCTGACAATATCATTTACTCAAAAATCAAATTTAATTAAATTAAAAAGTAATATAATAATAATAATAATAATATATTTATTTTTAACCCAAAAACTTGATAACATCAATATAACTAAACTAAATAGAAATAACATGGGTTAATGGACTGTGGCTCAGATTGGTCTCAAGAGCCATCTGTTCTTGAATGCCACAGACCCGCAAGAAATAAGAAAAAATTATAATACTAGGCTAACTTAAAATATTAACATTAACATTAACTCTTAGAAAATATAAAACGGAAAAAAGAAAGGAAGAAAGAGTAGAAAAGAGAAGAAAGAAGAGCAGAAGGATAAGATGAATTTAACCAGATATCTGCCGCTCCCACACATAGGTTTTGTAAATTCGTTTAAAAGTGAACGCTGACCTACCTTTTAAATTTTCAGGCAAGGAGTTCCAAAACGCAGAAATGCAATATGAGAAGGATTTAGTGAATTTCGCAGTATTGTGTGAAGGTATAGTTATAGTATTTTTATGTCGAATATTGATGTGATGGACATCCGTGCGAAAAGAAATTTTATTGTAAAGATAAGGTGGCGTTTTCTCTTTAATAATTTTGAAATACAAGTTAGCAGAATGAAATCGTCGACGACTAGACATATTTAACCAATTACAGTCACATAAACGATATGTCACATGTTCATATTTTCTGATACCGTATATAAATCTGAGACAGGCATTCTGAATACGCTGTATACGTAAGATGTCAACCGAATCCAAGCAAGGACCATATACAGAATCACAATAATCGAATCGAGAAATAATTAATGAGTTGGTCAAAATTAATTTACTTTTTTTTATCAAGTATGCTACGATTAGAATACAAAATTTTTAAAATTGAAAATGATTTTTGTAATAGTTTATTAACATGGATTTTGAATTTTAGCTCATTATCAATCCATAGGCCGAGATTCTTAACAGACTGAAAAAACTGCAAAACTGTGTCATCAATTTTAATATTTAGTAAGTTAATTAAATCGGTTTTCTGTTTATTACCAAAGATCATAACCGAAGACTTTGCAGCATTTATTTTAAGACCATGACGTCTTGAAAGATTAACTAAAGACTGTATATCTGAATTTATATTAACATTAGTTTCAGCAGTATCTTTAGCTTGAAAGTGATAGTGTATAGCTGACTGTCGTCGGCATAAGTATGTAATTTACAATAACGAAGGCAGTTATTAAATGATGACGTATATATAACATAGAGTAAGGGGCCGCAAATGCTGCCCTGAGGTACACCTGAGGTTAAAATTCGCACATCTGATTTAAGGCCATTAGTAAGAACGCATTGTGATCTTCCTACCAAGTACTGACTGAAGAAATTAATTGCTCCATTACTCAGACCAATATAGTGCAGAATAGCCAACAGTAGATTATGATTAATCATGTCAAAGGCTTTAGAGTAATCAAGCAGTGTTAAAATTGTGAAGTTCCCTTTATCAGAACAACGCAACAATATCTAACAATGCGGTGTTGCAACTGTAGCCTGATCTAAAGCCAGACTGCGTAGACGGTAATATATTGTAAAATTCCAAATGGCTACGTATCTGCTTGTCAACAATTCTTTCAAGAACTTTGGATAAGACTGGGAGAATGCTTATTGGTCTTAAATCAGTAGGTTCAAATGAACGAGAATTTTTAGGAATAGGTATTATAACCGCTTCCTTCCAACAAGATGGATAAACATTTTCGCTTAAACAGAAATTGACAATATGAGTTATATATTTTAAGAGAAATGGGCAACATAATTTGATAAAACGTATGGGAAGATTATCTGCACCGACAGCATTAGAATTTATATTATGAAGAATTTTCGATATTTCTTCCATAGTTACTGGCATCAGAATCAGATTAACAAAGTCAGTTTTAGTATTTGAATTATAATAATCAATGAGATCATTATCAATAGGTACAGTTGATACACTATCAATGAAAAAATTATTTAAATCATCAGCAGAAACGTTTTCCGGTATGGAATATTTCGGTTTTCTAATATTAAGAATATTATTAAAGTTTTTCCAAAGCTTTCTGGGATTATTTTTATGAAAACAAGAACTTATATATGCTTTTTGCTCTTTCCTAATAGTGGTAGTTACATAGTTTCGAAGGGTTTTATAATATGTAAAGTGTACTTGATTTTGAGATTTTTTGTACCTTTTGAAAGCTTCATTACGTAATTTTATCATTTCCTTAATAGTAGGCGTAATCCAAGGCGCATAAGGACGAGTTATTTTCACAGTTTTGTCAGGAACGTGTTTATTAAATAATGAGATTAAATTATAATTAAAGTAAGTTAACTTATCATCAATATTATACATGTAAAATATACTATCCCAGGGAATAGATTCTAAATCGGCTAGTAATGCATTAACATTTATCCAGGAATAACAACGAATAGTTTTGTAAATGAGAAATTTAACGTCAATAGGTAAGTTTACGTTTCCATAAATTAAGTAGTGATCAGAAATATCCGAAAGCGGGATAGTACCATAATCAAAAATTTCAACATTTTCAGAAACTATAAGTAAATCTAGTAGAGTTGCAGAATTACCAGTTACTCTTGTGGGTGCATCAATAAATTGCTTCAGCCCATAAGTGTCAAAAAAAGATAAAAACTGAATAGTAGCTGGGCCATTAGGCTCAAGCAAATCTATGTTAAAGTCACCTAACAACAACAATTCATCACAAGTAGGAATCATATCAGAAATAATACCATCTAAGGATTCTATAAATTGATTATAATTTAGTGAAGGTGGACGGTACATGCAGCCTATTGCAAATGTTTTCTTGTTAAGTAATAACTTAATCCACGTTTGCTCTATATTATCATTGCCAGAAATTTGCATAAATTGTAAATTATTTTTTATATAAATACCTGTACCTCCTGCACGAGTTAAACGATCATTTCTTACGAAAGAATACCCATCAATATGTACATCATCATCCGAAATACCTTGGTGCAACCATGTTTCAGTAATTGCTATGATACTAAAATTACATGTGAGTATATAATTTTGAAAAAGACGAAAATGCGCCATCAGTGAACGTATATTTAAGTGAGCGACAGATAAACAGTTTTCATCCATGACAGAAGAGTGAAAAAGCGGTAGTACAACAGAGTAAGAAAATAAAAAAGAAAGAAAATAAAATGATTATATGTAACTGAAAGCAACGTGTTACTCTGATATCGAAAAAGAATTATGTTCAAACTAACAAATACCAAACATTAGCGCATAAAATAATCTAAATTCATCTACATAATAAGTTGGAATCTATTTGAAATATTATACCATTATTGTTAAGAAACGGAATGAAGTAGATACAATAATATTATTAAATAGCAAAAAAAAAAAACAATCGAATCGCAAAAGGAAATCGAATTAACTAATTAAAGAACTTTGATATACCAGAGTTAGTTTTTACAAAAATTGCACCATCCCGAGTCCAAACATTTCGCCGGCCGTGCTCCTGGGACAGTCGCTTAAATTCCGCTACCCGAAATTGTGTTAAATCTTCCTGGAGGATATAAGCGGTACCCTTAAACTTCTTCTTTAGGTTAAAAACTAGCGACTTGAACCTATGCGATGTGAATTTGATGATAACAGGACGGTGACTGCTACCGGTTCTACCCAATCTATGACAACGATCAATCATTGCTGATGTGATGCTCGCATCTAATTTGTCTTGAAGTAATTTCAAAACGGCCATTTCAGTATTTTCGGAGGGAGTTTCTATCAAACCAAACAAGCGTAAATTGTTGCGGCGGCTGTATTGTTCAAGGCAGTCATATTTTTGCTTCCAAGTTTTTTGGGCCGCTTCACCTTGATCCTTTACCTCGGAAATTTCCTGATTCAACTTATCTAACTTTAGATCAATTTCTTCTTTCATTCCTTCTAGTTGTGAGGCATATAGACAGACACTTATAAAATAATTTACGTAGTTACAAAACAGTGTTAGTTAGTTGTTGATTATAAAATGTCAAATTGAGATTTACATTAAAAACTATCCCAAGGTTTATATTTTGGTTCATTAATAACCGAAATACGCTACATTTTGGCGACCCTGCCAGGATTAAATTAATTTGGGGATAAAGAAAATGGCAGAAGATGAGACAGCACGTATTGAAGTGGCTATGCAGCGATTTCAGTTTGAGAAGTTTGACAAACTAACTGAATCTTGGGACATGATGTCGATTTGAATTGCAATGCCAAGCTAAAGGTTTGGTTGGAAATAAGGCAAGTTATGTGGAAGCAAGACGGATATTATTACTGGCTTCATTGGGTCCAGAACCATTGCATATAATCAGGAATCATTTCTTTCCGAATCCTGTCGGACAAATAAATTACAACGATTTAAAGACTGTCTTACAACAATATTATCAACCACGGCCAACTATATTTTCGGCTAGAATCGATTTTACAAAGAGAAATCGATTGGAGGGCGAAACGTTTAGTCAATATGCAAACGAATTACGAAAATTAGCGGAAGCAGCAAATTTCGATAAGGGTGCTTTAGATACACATCTCCGAGATCGATTTGCTGGAGGTGCGCGTTATGAAAAATTTGAGTTGGAAGTTCGTCAACGTTGGCCCACAGGGGAACTAAATGGAGCGACAGTGACGTTTGCACAAGTATTGGAATTAGCTGAAACATTGGAAAGAGCCGAAATAGAATGCAAGGCGAGCAAAAATGAAATCGCAATCAAAAAAGCATACCAGATTTCGAAAGGAAAACCTTCAAAACGAAACAAGAAAGATGAAAGATTGCAGGATCTAAATGATTCCAGTATATGTCAAAGATGTGGATTACATCACAATGATCCGAGCCATTGTCCAGCGAAGAATAAAGAATGCAATAAGTGTCATCGAAAGGGTCATTTTGCACGAATGTGCCGAATGAATTTTGCGAAGAACAAAAAGAAAATTAATCGATTAGAGGAAGAGACGTTGTCAGACAATACTTCTGAAGATTCCGATAATTCAGAAATAACGACATGTATCAAGTCGCTAAAAAATATCGGAGTATGCGCGAAGAAGGCCGTAATTCGGGTAGATGTGAACGGAAAACCATTGACAATGGATTTTGATACCGGCGCAAGTCAAACAGTAGTTGGGGTGGACGATTGGAAGAAAATAGGAGCACCAGCTTTGCAGCCGACGAAAACATTAAGATTATACGGTGGCTCACCAATCGAGACACTAGGAGAGGCGACTGTATATGTCAAAGCGTTTGGACAAAAGAAAAAATTGCGGTTGGTGGTAGTCAACGTCCAAGAAACCCCACTATTTGGATTTGATTGGACACGTGCATTCAAGATGGAAATCAACGGGGTAAAGGTGAAACACGTCAAACAGGATGTGTCAGCGAAAAACGACAAAGAATCCGACAGCATGACGAAGAAAAAGTTAAGTACACTTCTGGAAGAATTTGACAGTTTATTTGCAGGACAAGGCGGAGAAATTCAAGGTTATAAAGCGGTGGTTCATTTGCGCGAGGATGCGAAGCCAATTCGTTTCAAAGCGAGACCAATACCATTTTCAAAATATCAACGTTTTCTCTAGACATTAGATCCGTCAATTGATTTGCTGTATTAGTGAATGACCGCCGGAGAACTGATCTAGACTTCTTCGCGCGCTCCATTCCACTTATACTCCAATTACGAAAATTCAGTAAAACAGTCTGATATCACCGTCCCACAAATTCACAGTTCAACACACACACTGTCCTGTCACGGTCGCGTATTATGAAAAGCGGAGTGAGTTAAGTGTAAAACAAGGAATTATTTGGTGGAAGGGCCGAATTTTGATTCCAAGTTGCTATCGACAACGCATTTTAAGAATGCTTCACGATGGACATATTGGAATAGTTGCAGCTAAAGCGTTCGCACGGCATTATGTTTGGTGGCCAAAACTAGACAGCGATATAGAAAAATTCATTGCGCAGTGTGAAGAGTGTCAGCAAAACCGAAATTGGCCAACTGAAGTTCCTTTATATTCATGGAACATACCTGACGGTCCGTGGGAACGACTACACATAGATTTCGCAGGACCAATGGAAGGTCGTATGTGGTTTATCCTCATCGATGCATTTTCGAAATGGGTGGAAGTCAAACCAATGAAAAAAACATCAGCAGCAAAAGTGGTATCAACTTTACAAGAATGGTTTTCACGTTTCGGTTTACCAAAACAAATCGTATCAGACAATGGTACACAATTTACGGCAGGTGAATTCGAAGAGTTTTGTATAAAAAATGGTATTAAACATATCAAGACAACACCTTATCATCCGAAAACCAATGGATTAGCTGAACGCTTTGTACAAACCTTCAAACGACGTTTCAGTGCTTGCAAGGAAGGTGACTATCACAATCGATTAAATGAAGTGCTAAGAGCTTATCGTTTAACAACACAAAAAACAACTGGTCTATCACCAGCTGAAATATTTTTAGGTCGCCGACCATTTACAATCTGGGACCAAATGAAACCTAATATCCGAACCAGAATGTCGAATCAAGTGGCAGATCAAAAGATGCAACACGATATTCGAACAAAAGAACGTTCATTTACCAATGAGGATCAAGTGTGGATTCAAAATGAACGTGGCAAGGGTTGTGACAAAGGTACCGTAGTCGATCAAACAGGCGTACATTCATATCACGTCTTGGTGAATGGTGACATCAAACGAAAACATGCAGATCAGTTACGTGAGCGAATGTCGGAAAATTCAAGTAATATTGAAGAAGTTATGGAAGAAACGAAAAGTTCACCTGCACGGGAAAACGAACCACTAGAAAATCAGAACGTAGTGGTGCCAGTTCGGGTAAGACGTTCCGAACGAGTACGCAGAGCTCCAGACAGATTTGGTTATGAAAAGTATTGAAAAGTTCAATACTGAGGGAAATAATGAGGCATATAGACAGACACTTATAAAATAATTTACGTAGTTACAAAACAGTGTTAGTTAGTTGTTGATTATAAAATGTCAAATTGAGATTTACATTAAAAACTATCCCAAGGTTTATATTTTGGTTCATTAATAACCGAAATACGCTACAAGTTGCTTATTAAGAATAGTGCCGATAATTATGCCAAGACGCTCGATAAATGTCTCCTTAGCAAATGCGGCTAATATAACTTCTTCGAACTCTGTTTGCTGAGCACGAGACAAAACCATTTTTACTCAACAGTAGCACTTCGGAGCAAAATTACACTATCGTTTAACAAACACTGATTACACAAGTAGTTGATTTAACAGACTCAAAATAAAATAAGTATTATTTGTTAGTTAAACCACAAAAATTAATAAAATAAAAGCAGAGCAACACGTGCATGCAGTTTTACTCGCGCATGCCTATCTCACTAATCCCTCACTAATATATATTCATTTTGGTTGGAAATTTTTAACTAGTGACTTTTGATATATAATGTTTAGTGACAAGAGTATCAGAGTAATACACATTATCATCGTCAGCTGTTAGAAACAAAAGCCATAAATGTGGCGTCGCGTCAAGAGAGACCACATTTTGAGAAGTAGTGTAAAACGAAAAGGTCGTGGTTTACTTAATACGTTAATTAATAAACTGCCAATAGAGTTACATATACCAGGTTACAACTACTGCGGTCCAGGCACAAAATTAGATACTCGACTTAAAAAAAAGAGGAGACAGAGGTGTTAATGTATTGGACGAAGCGTGTAAGCAACACGACATTGCATATTCGTTAAGTGACGATTTAGATAAGCGTCACGAAGCAGATGCAGATAGAAAATTGTATCAAGCGGCAGCGGCAGTACGAAGAGTTAAAAGTTCAGAAGCGGGACTTGGAGAGAGGGCATCGGCATTATTTGTAGCTGCCATAATGCGAGCTAAGACTAAGCTCGGAATGGGGAACAGTGGGAAGAGAAAGCGTGCGATTAAGCGGAGGAAGCGCGGTGGTGAATTATCATTTCGGGAAGCTGTCAAGAAAGCTCGACATGCCATTTCATGCAGTGGTAACAAGAGTCTATTAGAAAATGTTAAATTGGCGCAGTCAGTGTTAAAGAAAAACCACAAAAAATAAGACCACCACGTCAAAGAGTGATACCAATTCCCAAGAGAGGAGGTTTTTTTTACCTTTAATTCCATTATTTGCAGCTTTGGGTGCAATAGTATCACCTGGCATTACATCACGTTGTAAAGGCTGCGAAAGAACAATTGAAAGAGGCAGAACGACATAATAGGGCTATGGAAACAAAAGCAGTGCGAAGTGGCTTTTACATTAAAACTTACAAAACAGGATGTGGGTTATATTTACGATTTAATAAAAAAACAAACAGAAATATTTGCCTCGGCGACCATTGAGTAACATTGACATAATAAAATATGCCAAAATATTTAAGTTACCATTTTTTCGAGGAGTGTTTATGAGAGACACATTACCTAAAAAAATATGTAGTATAACTGGCGGGGTTCTGGGACACCTCGATGGCCTGTCCGTCCGAAAATTACTTACCTGTTTAAACGGGTGTATTGAAGTGGTCGTGGTAACAAAGCAGAAGGCGCGAGCGTAATCGGAATGGTGGTCAAGCGAGAGTTCGGGGAGAATTGATAAAACGCTCGTTTTGAAACAACGTGTTTATTTAGAGATAAAGCTTGCTGATTAACAATAAACATACTAATTAAGATAAATATTTTTATACAGATATTTTAAATAACAAAAAATATTACATGTAAAGTATTTAATAAGACATTAATTACCAATGTTTTTTTCCATGAAGATCTTTTAACAATTGATCTGTAAGATAAGGTACACATTTATATCATGGTATATCGGTCTCCCTTTATATTTAGGGCAAACGTATTTTGTTGGAATAGGCATTTTTAGAACATTTTTACTACATTCGTGAGCGGATTGTACTTAACTAGTCTGTCGTGTAATATTAAATAATAGGCGCAGGTACTTGCGGGCACTTTTTACTGGTTTCAAATTCTAATCTGATGTCAACGGTTCCCGATTTGAGCGTTTCGTTTTGTCGACTACAATCGATCACCACCAACGGCGCTAAATCTTTAAATTTTGAAAAATTAAGACGGTTCGCCTGCAGTTTTATAACAGTAGGATTGTTGAAATTGAGCGTACATTTCGTATAAAATTGCGAATTGGTGTTTTTCAAAATTTAAATTTAGATTGTCATAAGGATAGACGTCTGAATTTAAATACAATTTTATGTTTGTTAAGTTACAATGATCAAATTGACTGATATTTTTTAGTATCACAAACTCTTTTAAACGGACACCAAATGGCACACAAACACTTAACGTTTCGCAGTCGTTCGACAGCTTCGTCAGAAGTGAAAAATATAAACTATGGATATTTTTTAGGGTGTCATTTTTTCTACTAGTTTGAAAACCTACAATAACGAAACGTGGCTTCTCTAATTGACTGCTCGCTTTGACGTTCCAGGTGTGCCTCGTCGTCTGTTGCAAGAGAGGTAGTTCTTGGAGTTCCCAGTTGCTGAAGGCGAGCTCGAGATCTCTTCCTTCATCGATGTACCTAAGTAATTGTAATTTTTCGGTGTCGGAAACTTGAACATGAGGAATTTTCCATAGTATTTTTAAAAGTTCGATTTTAGGTTTTTCCCAGTTCTTCGTGGTTATCGTGGCTTTGAGATCCGAAGAATTTCTAATGAGCACTAATTCCTGTCTCACGTTTATCAAATTTTTTTATAGTCTTCACAGAAACCGAGCAGAATTTTTAATGGAATGCAAACGCTAAAATTTCCCTGCGAATCGGTAATTACGGGATTTTCAAGGTGATTCCAACATGCGTTGTTGTATCTTGTGCAATCGTTGTTCGTGAAAGAGGCGTACCCCTTCAAGACCGATGTGATGCCCGGATTTCGAGCGCGATCTATAACCAATCCTCCTACTTCATATCTGATTTCGTCGGACAGGAAAGCAATACCGTTGTTAACAAAATTCAACGTATTGCTCACTTTACCGTCGTGATCGAGTATTTTACCTTCGATGTACAGGTAACTTTGAGCTGGTAATGTAAAATGAAAATTTTAAAACGAAATAAAAATAAAGTGTTTGTGAAATGGTTAGGTTTCGATAATACGCATAACAATTGGATAGATAAGAATAACGTTGGATAAGATAAAATAATACTGCACAAGATAAAATAACATTGCGTAAGATAAAAAAAAACAGTATACAGGATGTTTCAGTGAAGATGCACCAAACTCGGTGTGTCGGTAGATATCGTGAAAAGAAATAAAAGTTCTCTATAACTTTTTTTTAAATGAATAAGTTTTGAGAAAATCGAAGGGAAAGGAGAATCGTGTATTTTTAAAACGTACAATAGATGAAAACGGCCGGAATTCTTAACCTGCCTTAATGTTGAGTTTATTGCTTTATTACTCCATAAACTGTCGCGCCTCAGATGATATTGTTACGATCAAAAGATGTCGCTACTTGAAATGTTCGATAATAATTGAATTAAGGTAAATGAGGGACGTAGCTTTATAAAACAAAACATTTAATAATTACTTACATTATCAATATACACCACAAGAGCTGTTCGCTCTAAACTGAAGGACAATCTAATACTAATCTGTGCGACGTGATTTACCATTATATATAGGGGCAAAACTATTTTTGGTTAGTGCGGGTCGCGATATATGATTCATTGACAGATTGTTGAGGCATTGCGCTTATATGGTAACGTCAACGTTGCCTTTCTATATTTATTTACGTATTTCGCGGAACCCTGATGAATCGCTTTATGCAAGTTGAATCTCGAAAGTTCTGCACTGGAAGCTTCCTTTGTTGCATTTTCCCCCCTCGCAAAAAAAAAATTTGGGGCAGGTTGTTTTCTTATCTTTTTTCTTTGTGGTCCCGTGCTATCTTCTCGGATGGATAGGTGATCAGTTGTTTCGTCGTTTAGTACGGTGTTCTTGGGACTTCGTATGTTTTGCGTAGTACGAATATCGAACGGGGTATTGGCAAGAAAGGCATTGGACCGTCTGTTATGGATGGTCCAGTGCTATTGTCTGAGAGGGCGATGGTGGATTCCGCAGAGCCATGGTATGGATATTGTCCTCTCCTTGCGGGCAGGTGAATACGACCAATGATATAGATAGTACCGTTAGGGCCTTTGGGCATCTGCTGCAGTAGTGTTCCAATTGACGAAGTGGCGGAAACGTTGGTTGCGGCTTGCTGCAGGATGTCGTCCTGGATTAGTGGTCCTATTGGAGGCAGGTGTAGACCATTTGAAGGGGCTGATGCCAATCGTCGCTTTTTTCCACAACCCGGGCCGTCCGGTTTGCAGGGGGTGTTTCTTGGGATGGTATTGCGACAGGTGCACCAGGATGGTACCACGTTGTGGATTATTATGGGCAATGTAGGGGTACCCCCTAGCTTTTCGGAATCCTTAACAGAGTACAGGGCAGCCGTTGGGGTGTCGTTCCGATCTGCTAGATGAGGTGGCTTTGGCTATTGTGGACGACTTGTCGCTTGTAGAAGAAACAGAAATTATCTTGAGAAACTTCGGTGGATTGTGTGGTAAACTATAAAACAAAAAAAGTGTAGGGGTTTTCCCATAAAAAGTTTACAATCATTGGATGAGTATTTTTTATACTACCTTATATTAGTAGAAAGTGTGAATTTAACAATTAATATGAAGAAAAACCTATATTTTTTACAAAAACAATTCACCTAAATATTTAATTATAACTTTCATCTTTGTTGTGCAATGTGATAACTATTGAATACTGAATGTAGAGTACAATCAAAATTTGCAGGATAGCAAGAAGTTAAATAATTTTAACAATAATCTTATCTTAATTATAGATTTACTAAAATAATTTCATCTACTGAGTTTCAATGATGGTGGTCTCTGCGCAGAGTGTGAAACGTTGTGTTGAATAACAGTAACACGAGATTATCCCAATACGCGGCATATAAGGCCTATTTTACACCCGTAGTGAGATAAAAAGGTGTATATGTCTATTAATATACTATTTAATGTTTAATAATCTTAAATATCTTATTAAATATTAATTTACATCAAATTACTATATATTTGTAAATATGTGTTATTTAGTAACTCTTCATATCAACAATTAGTTTGTTGAATGTTTAATGCGAGTAAGCTCACTGGAGAGTTCAAGATTGCATTATATACGGATTACTCATACTTTATAAATAAGTTTATTTGAAAATAGAATTGGGGAGCAAGAAAAAAAAAATTGGTCGCCGTATGCATACGTAATACTTCGCGAAGTAATTTTTATTTGTGATGGATTGTGTGCATATCGAAATCTGAAATCTTTCACATAAAAAAAAAATGTTCTCATAAATGTAGGCCGCCTCTGCATAACTGCATCAATAACTCAATGGCTACGAAGGAATTCCTGAAACATACAAGAAATTTATATACATATTGATATGTACAAGGTGGGCCAAAAGAAGTCATCCGATGTTGTTTGGCTCTCATTTTTTTTCTAAATGAAAAACTTCGATTCTGTTTTTTGATTATGTTTATTTGAACCTTTAGAATTTTATTGGTCAAGTCGAGAAGATGATATCGGCCAAATGGGCGCCGTCACAATTGATTGCCATACGGGCTCGTTTTATGGCATTTTTCATCACTTCGGCGAGAACTTCGGGCGACAGATTCTCGCACTCGTGTCGAATGTTGTCCTTGAGGGCTTCCAGGGTCTCGGGCTTGTTCACGTAAACACGGGACTTCAAAAAACCCCACAAAAAGAAGTCTGGAACGGTTAAATCTTGCGGGCCAGTGCAAATCGCCAAAACGAGAGATGAGGCGACCCGGGAACGCCGCCTTCAGAATAACTGTTGTGGCTCGCGCAGTGTGTGCCGTTGCTCCGTCCTGTTGGAACCACATGTCCTCCAGTCCTAATTCGTTGAATTGCGGCAGAAAAAACTCGGTTAACATGGCCCTATAGAGCGCACCGTCCACTGTTGTCGTTTGACCAGCGGCGTCCTCGAAAAAAAATGGCCCGATGACTCCTCCAGCGTGAACAGCGCACCATGCAGTCACTTTGAGCGGGTGTAATGGCTCCTCATGCATCACTCGTGGATTTTCGGTGCCCCAGAAGCGATAGTTTTGCTTGTTCACGTACCCGCTGAGGTGGAAATGAGCCTCATCGCTCATTATGATTTTGGTCGAAAAATCGGGGCGTACCTAAACTCGTCCCCAATTTTAAAATTAATCTCTTGGCCAATTTATTTTCTGAAAGGGTATACATAAATTCGTCCCCTAGTAGTGCAGGTCGACAAAAGTAGGTTCATGAATTCGTCCCCGTATTTTTGAATATTTGTACAATTTGTTAAATTGATCTTTTTACGCACGTCATTGACAAATGGCACTAGTGAAACCAATTTTTATATGTAACTATTTTATCTTGGGCACATCTCTCGTTCGGATTGAAAAAGGAACGTTTTTATACGAATGCTTGTAAAGTACAGCTTACGATTTATTACTTGGCTTGTGTTTCATACGGATAAAATCAATGACGTGCGAAAAAGATCCTTATAACAAACTTTATGTTTATGTGTCAGTATCAAAGAAAGTTATTCTCTCGTCCATCTCTCGTCTTTTTTTAAATGAAAAGATACGCAATAATACAAAAAATATTTTATTGTGAATTATAAAATTGTACAATGATACCATATATGTAAGTTGTTTATAGTATTTAGATTTCGTTAGTTTAAGGCTTATAAAAATATGAGATACATTTAACGAAATCAAGCCTTGATGTAGTTCCATTTTTAAATTCTTCTATTTTATTACCTATGCACTGCTTACGTCGCCGTACGGCTGGATCACGTATTCTTGAATTTTCACCTAAGCTTTGTATTTTTATATAAGTATCTGTTTGAAACTGCTTCAAAATCTCAATAAATGTAAAAATTGTTGGGTGTGTTGAATAAAAGCTAGCATTGAATTTAGCGTGGAAAGATTCACGTGCGTTTGTACTTCTTTCTAAGCTATCGTTGAGTTCGGCCCACAAACTTGGTGGAAAAACGGCTTCTTCAGTAATGTAATTGTCAACCAAATAATCTGCAAACTGTGATATGCGATCGTCTTCAGGTTGTATTTCTGCGAAATCGAAAGCAAAACAATTGCCCACTTCCGATGGATTCAAAAATGGTAAACCAAATATATAGCGCAGCCATTTTCCAACTGCACTGTTTTCATCTTTATAATCAGGAACAAGGCCAAGATTTTGAATTTTGCGAAACCAGGCTTGTGCCAAATGAAACCTGCAGCCTATTAATCGGGAATTTGGAAACACCGTTCTTATAGCATTCTGAATGCTAATTTCAAAATCTGCCACAATAACTTTTGGGTTCAGATCTAAATCTAAACTGTGACATTTGTTTAGTAAAATTTCAAAAAGATTTTTGTAGGAACACTCTTGCTTATTCGGCAGTAAACAAAATGCCAGTGGAATATAATAACCATTATTTAGTACATGCGATGTGAATAACTGCAAAAAGTGATTGGCACAGTAGCTAAATGTACCGTCAACATATAATTTTTCACTTTGACACATAACAGTGAAGTTTGTTAAACACGAAAATACAACAATTTCTCTAACATCGTCGATAATAAACACAAAATTTTCTACTTTTATTGTCTTTATACTCATTGTTTTTAAAGTTTCAATAACATCTGCTCTATTTTTTGGTAAGGGTGGTAGAGTTATTCGTCTTTTATTATAAAGATTGTTGCGAATATAATGAATGTCTTTTACTGAGATGGTATTTGTATTTAATTGGTCGGTATGTTCTTTTAAAGCTGAATGTATTATTTTAGAAGGCTTCTCACAAATTTCATCGACTGCTTTACGTTTAACAGTAGCACTTATTATCTGTCTATTTAACTTTTTAAGGTTTTTTTATGATTATGTTGTATTTCACTACGTGAAATTAAATTTTCTGAGCCCACAGTATAAACTTTTGCTTTACAAGAACGATCAGTACATCGCCAACATATTTCTCCACTTTTCAAGACTTTGTGTTTGGTAAACTTTACAG
This sequence comes from Dorcus hopei, assembly GCA_033060865.1. Classification (NCBI taxonomy): domain Eukaryota; kingdom Metazoa; phylum Arthropoda; class Insecta; order Coleoptera; family Lucanidae; genus Dorcus; species Dorcus hopei. The sequence goes on along the minus strand of CM065426.1, from coordinate 73,173,214 downwards.
AATCCACTATTAACACTTCTTTTCCACGTTCACTTAAACTTACAAAGCTTTCCATATTGTTAAATTTCGTATAAGCACGTACACGAGTCGTAGGTTATTCTGGAATAATGGTTCGAGACAAACTAAATTCAAATTTTGGAAAAATAAATGTTTATTGGGCGCCCTAATCAATACAATAATTTCTAAGAATAAATAATCCCTTGCTGGGGGTCGAATTTAGTTGTCTAATTAAAGACAGTTACTTATGAGGGATACGAATTTAAGGGTAGGATTATCGGTTAGTACCTGCTCGGGGACGAATTCAGGGCCGCCCGAAAAATCGTCCACTTCGTCCTCGAGATTGAGGATGGCTTGGGCGTAGGTTACACGCGTTTGGCGGTCGACAGGCAGCAGCTGATGCACGGACTGGACTTTGTACGGGAACATGCGCAGGTCTTTGACCAAAATTCGCCTTAGGGACGACCGGCTGATGGCTAATTGCGAGGCACGGCGTCTGGTCGATGTTTCTGGCGACAGCTCGACATCATCGGCAACAGCGGCGATATTCTCGGCAGAACGGGCGCTCCGGGGCCGGCCACTCTTGGCAACGTCTCGTGTGGTCCCATACTCTTCAAGGTTGGTGGCCAAACGGCGCAGTGTTTGCGCAGTCGGTGTCGGACGACCGGGGAATCGGCGACGGAATTCGCGCTGCGCCAACACCACAGACGAATTGTTACGCAAAAAAATAGACACGATTATTCCGCGTTCTTGGGGAGTGTATCGCTCCATGGCTTATTCACTTTTATTCTACATCTGTCTAGTTCACAACTGTCAAAACAGATTTGACATTGGCCGCCATTTGCAAAAATAAGAGTATCTTCCAATAGGGTGATTTCTTTTGGCCCACCTTGTACATTTAGTTATTTATTTATAAGTAACTAAGGGAAGCCAAAAAAAAATTCTTACTTTTGTGGAGGCTGCCACGATTCATAATATGGTCTTGTTCTGCTTACATGTACTACGTCGGTTTTTGAATTTTTATTTGGACCTTTTTGAACAATATAATCTACATCTGTATGTTTTTTAATAATGTAATACGGTCCAAACCAGCGTAAAAGTAATTTTTCATTTTTACCGATTTTACGTATAGGGGTGAAAACTTTTACTTTGTCACCTTCTTGAAATTCGACATGACGGTGAGAGTCGTCGTATCGTATTTTAGCTTTATTTTGTAACTGTTTAATATTTTCGGTAGCAGTATTCCGAATAGCTAAAATACGGTCACGTAAATTTTTTATATCTGTTGCTTCGACATCTTGTGATAGAGTAGCTTCAGACGGAAGCTTTGGCTCACGGCCATAAATAAGGCTAAAGGGCGACATGCGTGTCGTTTCTTGGATTGCAGTGTTGTAAGCAAAAGTTACATGTGGTAAGTAAAAATCCCAATCAGTTTGTTGAGAATTAGTATACAAACTGAACATATCAGCTAGGGTTTTATTAAACCTTTCTGTCAATCCATTACACTGTGGTCGATAACTTGTTGTAAATTGGCTATTAACGTCCATAATTTTCAACAACTCAGTTATAAATTGCGACTGAAAAACTTTACCGCGATCACTTAAAATTTCTTTTGGGCAACCATGCCTACTTATTATATTTTCAAATAAAAACTTAGCGACTGAATTAGTTTTACCGTGTCGTAAAGCTCGCGTTTCTACCCACCGTGTGGCGTAGTCGGTCGCTACTATAATCATAGTGTTTCCTTTTGAACTTCTGTGAAAAGGACCTAATAAATCAATTCCAAGTTTTTGGAAAGGTAACCCTACTTGAATGGGTCACAGATTACACAGGGATAGATGGCGAAGTCCCTAAGTCGGTTTTGGCAACAACTTTCAGCGCCATCTGTAGTTACCGCGCAGAACTTTCGCATTTCGGAAGAAGCAAAAATTCAGAAAACTGTAATTCATTACGCGGGAGACTTAAATAAAACTTTCTGAATTGGTTCCGGTCTTTCCATCTCCTGATAAATTTATCGGCCAGATAATATCTTAGGAAACCATTATCAACATAATGGTTTCCAAGAATATACCTAACAGATAAATTTATCAGAAGATGGAAAGATCAAACCTTAATCGTTTTCTCATTGTTTTCCTCACATTTGTTGAAATCCATTTCAAATAAACTGATGATCATTATCTCGATATACGTGAAAAGGAAATTTTCATGTTGATGTTTTTATATCGACTTACAAAAATATCCTAAAATAAAATATATTACTAATTACTTTGATACAAAATAATACACAAGTAACATTAAAATTTATTTCGGATGTAAATATATTTAACAAAATAAGACCTATAAATAGAGGTAATCATGAACAAAATCAAAATAAATATTTTAATTTTATTTTACTCTTATAAAACCAAAAGTAATTAAATGTTAGGAACATGAAATGTGGGCGCAGAGACGTGGGGTAGCTGCTAGTTGTCTAAAAAGTCGAATTACTATTTACATCATCTATCGTAATAATCAGACAACAGAGAAACTACACCTATATAAAGTGACAATAAGAAAAAATACATAACTACTGAACACAAGATTGACTAATTTTATTCAGCTTTAATATCTAAAAATTGATATGATACAATATGCATAAAGAAATCAATTTTACATTTTGCAAGTACAACTCTGCACTGTTGTAACGTATGCGTACCGGCGAACAGCTCATTGGATTAACATAAAAAATTATGACATTTTAATCTTAAATTTATTTTAGGGACAAACATTTTTATTTTGTTAATTAATAGGGTGGGTCATTTTTGTATGGAGAAAAACGAATATTGCGCTTTTGATTTTTAATAGCAAAATTATGTTGCCTTTACATGAAAACAGTGTAATGCTAGAATTTAAAGTAAATAGCACCTCATCTTCAGGTTGCGCTTTGCCTTGGAAATACGAATAACTTGAATATATTCTGGTAGTCATATAAAACAAATGTCTCAAGGAAAATAGGGTTTTTAGAATAAAATAAACATTTATTAATAATTAAAAAAATAATACAACAGAAAAATTAATGAAAATCATTCAATATTGAAGTCTTTCTTGCTATCGAATTTAGGCATCGCTGTGAGATTCGAGTTTTAATTTTATACACCTTCTCTTGCCCTTTTAGTATACAGTTTTGATGATAACTCTCTTATTATTATTATTACAAATACGAATTTTTCATGGCATACTATATGGCCTTTCTTGTATAATTTCAAAAATTCAAACGTAAAGCGCACCCTCTAAATATTAATTAAATTCAAAAATATTTCGTAGGTGTCATAATATCACTAAAAGACAACATAATTTTGCTATTAGGTAAGATTATGTTAAAGTTTGGTTTTTCGACCCACCCTATTAATTAAGTAAAATCTTTATATTTCATATTATTCAAGATACAATTAAGAAACAGAATAGACTGCTTATTTTTTCTTTATTCGAGAGTTATAAATTTATATTCATCTAACATGCTTCTTTCTATATTATAGTATATGTAATTATAGTATATGTATACATATGTATACCGCTTTCTCAAAGGTAAATACTTGAAGAATATTGTTACGGTAATAATTTAAGTAACATAGATCAAGGGACGTAGCTTAATATAAAAATCATTTATTAATAGTAAATTACAAGTCATTACAAGTTCAATTACTTACATTGTATTTTGGAGCACTCACGGACAACTAGACTAGATAACACTCTGAAGGGATTTGTTCTAATTCTATTCTAACGTGCGTTCTGTCGCCTTGTGTATTGGGGCACTAAAAGACAACTAGACTACATGACACTCTGAAGAGATTACTTCTAACACTCTCCTAGCGTTCGCTCTATCGGCTTTTTATAAGGGTTTTGTGACGTCAATTATTGCCTTGACATTTATGCATGTGATCCCTCGCTAGATTTGTGCCTGCAGATGATTCATTACACGGCGCGTACGAGTGCAGCTGCATCGGGGCTGAGTCATACGTTAAATAATTTCGACGGAGGCATCTTTTGTTTATATTATCGTTTTTATGTTTACGATATGCTTGACTTAATCTCAACTGTACATCTTTGCTGGTTTTCTTATCCTAGTTACATTTTCCCCCCTCGCAAAAAAAAATTTGGTACATAGGCAAATGTGAGGATAGGTTACTGAGTTCTTGTTGCGCCAGAAGGTGCAAAGCTTGATCGATTTCTCCTGTAGGTTATTCGTTGTTTCATCGTTTGGTACGGTGTTCTTTGGACTTCTATGGTGTGTGACGAATGTCGAACAGGGTACTGGCAAGATGTGTATTGGATCTTGTATTACAGATGGTATGGAGAGTATCGTTGGAGTCTTTGGGCAGCCGTAGCAGAGGCAGTCCAATTCGCGAAGTTTTTTGAAGCGTGAAAAAAATGACATTGAATAATTTCGTTGTTACAACGTCAGTGATAAAAAATGATATGCTTGCTATTGGCATGTCAGACGGAATGTTTGAATTTTATCAACTTATAAAGGAAGAGCACAAGTTGAAATTAATAAATTGCGGAGGATTCTTCAATTTGCGGTCCAACAGCAAGGCGACGCATCGGGTTGGCTCAAGTGACCAGACATAACCGCAGAAGGTCGGCAGGAGGTGGCCGTCCATGGGCGGAAGTGCCGATCCTGATGTCAATAGTGGAAGGTGATCGTTCGGGGTCACCTCAGCCAAGATCTTCCGGGACCCAGGGGTTGAACGACTGGTGGCAGGATCTTGAGCGGCTCAAATTAGAGGATTTGCTCCTTGCTTTTGAGATTGAGGCGATTTTTGGCGATCTCTTTGAATAATGTGCTTTGAGACTGTAAAATACATTGTTAGGGTTAGCTTAGAACAATAAAGTGCAAACACGTTCATTAGTATACTAATTAAATTCGTAATAATCTTAAAAATAACACTAAATCTTAGTAGAAATGAGATACATTCTCAAAATTAAATAAATGTGCCATAATGATAAGTAGTGTTGCATGACCAACAAGATGACGGATTTAAAAAAAGATTCATGTTTATTAAATTTAGTAATAATAAAGGCAAGTTTCTTACAATATTTGCGTGGGAAAAAAAAACAAATCCGCGTTTGATTTTGTTGCCACTAAACAACTGAATGTGTAGTGGAAAAAGTCAAAGCTGGCTGGTCAAGCGAGCTAACGTTGCACTATATTATCTTATCTTATAATCATAATAAGCTAATCTTTTTGCGTTAATTGAGAAGGTACATTGGAATGTGAACCGGTTCATGGGTGGTTTCTGCGCTTTAGCAGAATTCCTATTTACTTACAAAAATATAAGATTATTTCAGCAAAATAATAACAATAATTTTATCTTAGTTCTATGTTTACTAAAATAATTTTTTTCGAACGAGATTCAACAATGATGGTGTTCGAATGGTCTCTGCGCAGAGTGTGAAATGCGATATTTAATAACAGCAACACGAGATTATCTCAGTACGCGTTGTATAAGGCCTATTTACACCCGTAGTGACATAAAGAGGTGTATATGTTCATTAAAATACCAAATAATGCTTTTAATAATACTAAAAACAACATAAAGTTCTAATAAGACATAGGTGATTGAGTTAATATTTAAATAAACATTCAAATTACTTTGTAATTTATCCATTCTCTTATATGTATAAAGGTGTATATACAGAGGCTATTTGAAAATTAAAATTCTTTACAAATATTCTTTCGTCGTTAAATGCATTTCCTAATATACGTAATTCTGTTAGCAAAAAACATAATGGTTTTAAATTACACTTGTGTTTCTCTAGAAACAAGCAGGAGTCGGGAAATAGAATTTATCTATTTATACATAAACTTAAAGTAAACAGTTTTAATTTTGTGGAGGCTGCCACGCTTCATAATATGGTCTTATTCTGCTTACATGAACCACATCGGTTTTTGAACTTTTGTTTGGACCTTTCTGAACAATATAATCTACATCTGTATGTCTTTTGACAATGTAATATGGTCCAAACCAACGTAAAAGTAATTTTTCACTTTTACCGATTTTACGGATGGGAGTGAAAACTTTTATTTTATCGCCTACATTAAATTCGACATGACGGTGCGAATCGTCGTATCGTATTTTAGCTTTATTTTGTGATTGTTTAATATTGTCGGTAGCAGTGTTCCGAATAGCTAAGATACGATCACGTAAATTTTTTATGTCTGTTGCTTCGACGTCTTGTGCTAAAGCGGCTTCAGACGGCAGCCTTGGCTCACGGCCATAGATAAGGCTGAAAGGCGACATTCGCGTGGTCTCTTGGACTGCAGTACTGTAGGCAAACGTTACATGTGGCAGATAAAAATCCCAATCAGTTTGTTGAGAGTTAGTATACAAACTGAGCGTATCAGCTAGGGTTTTATTAAACCTTTCTGTTAGTCCGTTACATTGTGGTCGATAGCTTGTTGTAAATTGACTATTTACGCCCATTATTTTTAAAAGTTCAGCTATAAATTGTGACTGAAAAACTTTACCGCGGTCACTTAAAATTTCCTTCGGACAACCATGCCTACTTATAATATTTTCAAATAAAAATTTAGCAACTGAATTAGCTTTACCGTCTCGTAAAGCTCGCGTTTCTACCCATCGTGTGGCGTAATCGGTCGCTACAATTATCATGGTGTTTCCTTTTGAGCTTCTGTGAAAAGGACCTAATAAGTCAATTCCAATTTTTTGGAAGGGGAGTCCTACTTGAATTGGTTGTAATAATCCGGGGGTGGTTTATTAGTATAATCTTTGCGTGCTTGGCAATCCGGACATCCACGAACATAAGTTTTAATGTCTTTTAACATTCCGATCCAAAAATAACGATCTTTAAGACGATGGTAAGTTTTAGCGAATCCTAAATGACCTGCTAAGGGTTCGTTATGATTGGCAAATAATATTTCCTCTTTTAAGGTGTCGGGAATTACTAATAAATTTTCAGAACCTGTTGCATTAGGATTTTTCTTATATAAAATGTTATCTATTAAAACAATTTTTTTTATTTTTCTCCTCATAATGGCGGTTAAATCTTTTTCCGGGCTCAATAAAGCATTTTTAATTTCACTAATAAAGGCGTCAGACTCTTGGGAAGTAATGAAATTGTCAGGGATGGAAACAAAAATAGGTAAGTCTTGGTCTACTTGCTCATCTTCTAATGAGGCTTCATTTACGGGACAACGGCTTAGGCAATCACTATCTTGATTTAACTTTCCTTTTTTATGAATTATTTTATAATCATATTCGGATAATATGAGTATCCATCTTGCTGTTCTACCTTTAGGATTTTTTAGAGATTTTAGAAAACATAATGCGTGATGGTCAGTTACAATTTCTACTGGTTTACCGTAAATTAGATGTCTGTTTTTAGACTCCAAATAATGGCTAATCCTTCTAAATGTAAAACTGAATAATTTTTCTCTGCTTTTGTCAAAGTTCGAGAGATGTAGGTAATAGGGTGTGACTCTCCGTTAAAATTTTGTAATAATACGGCTCCAATTCCTTTAGAAGAAGCATCTACTCTTAGTTCAGTTTTTAATTTTGGATCGTAATGAGCTAAAACGGGAGCTTCAATAAGTTTTTGTTTTAATAAATCAAATGATTGTTGTTTTTCCTCATTCCAAATAAATTTTTCATCTTTCTTTAACAAATTATAAAGTGAAAAAGCAATTTTTGCAAAATTTGGAACAAATTTTCTATAAAAATTGCAGAGGCCTAGGAAACGTTGGAGTTGTTTTACGGTTTTAGGCTCTTTAAAATTTTTGACCGCTGTAATTTTTGATTCATTAGGACGAATGCCTTTTTCATGTATCTCGTAACCAAGTATTTTAACATTTGTTTGTAAAAATTTACATTTATCAGGGTTTAATATTAAACCGGCTTGGCGGAGTCGTTGGAATACTTTTTGTAATCGTTTCATGTGTTCTTCAAGAGTGTCCGAAAAAACTATAATGTCATCTAAATAAATTAAGACCTCTTTCCATTTCATTCCTTCAAAAACTTTGTCAGCTAAAGTTTGAAAAGTTGCAGGTGCGTTACAAAGACCAAAAGGGAGGACATTAAATTCATATAAACCGTCTGTTGTTATGAAAGCAGTTTTTTCTTTACTTGCTTCTGTTAGTCCTACTTGATAATATCCGCTAAATAAATCTAGTGATGAAAAATACTTAGCTCCTTGTAAACAATTTAAACAATCTTCAATTATAGGTAAGGGATAAAGATTCTTTTGACGAGTTACGTTATTTAATTTACGATAGTCAACACAAAATCGGTACGTATTGTTGGGTTTTCGTACTAAAACAACAGGAGATGACCAAGGAGACTGACTAGGCCTGATAATTTTATTATTTAACATTTCTTTCACTTGCTCGCTAATAATTTCTCTTTCCTTATGAGACACTCGGTATGGTCTACTAGAAACCGGACTCGCTTCCCCCACGTCAGTGTGTGGTTAGGCCAATTTGTGACATCTGAGGCAAAAGTATCTGTGAATTTAGCTAATAAAGTGTCGAGTTGACGTTCAAATAAAGGTTTTATATTTTTGCTTGTGGTTATTTGGTGGAAAAGATCAGAATTATTTTTTGTAGAATTTGGGAGTGATTCAAGGTATCCCATGGTCGTATTAGCAAATAATTTTTGCGGCAATTTTCCTAAATTAGTTAACTCTATCATAAAACAATTTTTTATTTGGAAGGGGTTTTTTGTGATTGTCAGACCTTTCGAAAGAAGAAAATTGTCACGAGGAATAAAAGTATTTTTGATAGGTTTTGAAGGATTGGGAGTGTTAGAAGTAATAACTTCAATAAAATTAGATTTATTTGGGTGTATGAACACATCTGTTTTAAGGTTAATTTTAGTGCTGTTTGTTTTAATGTCATTAATTTTAGTATTCCTATAATTTTTAGAGTGTAATAAGAAATTATCTAATTTAGTAATATCTTTGCATAATGGGACTCGTATATTACCGCAAAGTTCTAAATAATTTTGAGGAAAATTAATAATCGCTTTCGATTTCCGCAGGAAAGAAGTTCATAATATTAAGGGTCTTGGTAGATCATGTACTATAAGGACTTCTATAGGAAAAAGTGCCTGAGAAATTTGTAATTTAATAATAGATTTGCCGATTATTGTTATTGGTTCATTTCCGGCAGTAATTATATTTAAAGGATGTTTTAAAGGTGCGTAGTTAGATATATAGTTGGAATTAATTACATTATGTAATGCTCCTGTATCAATTATAACTTTTAAGTGTCGATTTTCTAAAAATGTAGGGATAGTTACAATGCCAGATGTAGAGAACGAATAGAGCCCTTTTTTGGCATAATTTCGGGCGACGCTAGACTCTATTGGCGTCGTCCCTGTACGTTTGGGGTAGATTGGTTTGTTGGAGTGAAATAACGATTTCATTGTTGTGAGGAATTCTGTTGGGTTGATTTAGGTTGTTGCTTGACCCACTGTGAAGATTTTGGGTTATTTGGACGATTTTGGCAGTAATTGTTGGGGCGATTTTGATTAAAGTTACAAGTGTAGGAAAGGTGACCCGGTTTATTACAAATAAAGCAAATTGTTATGCCATCTAACGTTCTGGTTTCGGTATGAAGTTGTAGGTTTTGCGGAAAACGATTTATTGGGAGAAGCGTGAGTTTTATCGTGTTTTTGGAAAAAAAAGTTCCGGATTTGCTAAATGCGAAGCGATTGCTCGTTTACGTGTTTCACTAAGTTTTGTGACAATTGTTTTTAAATTTGTAATAGTCATGTTAGGGGTTGTCAGTAAGGAGAATTGTGTTATATAAATGCGGTATAATCCATTTTCGAAGTAATCTAATATTTGCTCCATTGGCATATCTGGGTTTAAATCGTGGCACATTTCAAGAATGTTATACATATATTTTAAAATATCTTCATCTTCTCGTTGACTTCTTTTTAATAATCGTAATTTTAATTCGCGAATGTACGAATCTGCTCCAAATTCTTTTTTGAAGTCTCGTACAATATCGATCCCATTTATTATTACTGTTTTCCGCTGCGGCTAAATAAGAAGTGTACCAAGTGCTTGCAGCTCCGTGAAGGAAGGTTCCGAAAAAATTGATTTTGTGCTCGTTTGACCAATTATTAGTGGCGGCACATAAATCAAAACTTTTCAAAAATTGTATTGTATTAGAAGTTGCAGGAATAAAAATTTCGGGGCTTGTAAATTTAGGGAAGCGAGGGCTTTTATTCGCTTGATTGGCAATTTGAATTGTAACGTTTAAATCTTGATTTTCTGTCATATTTGCTGTAGTAGTAAGGATAGGAGTACAGATATTAACTTGTGAAATTGGGAGATATGTTGTTTTTTGTACTAAAACCTTAGAAGGAGGTAACTGATTTTTGATTTCGGGTAGATTTTTAATTAATAGATTTGGACTTGTTGGCACACTGCGAGAAATTTCTTCCGTTGGTGCTTTAGGTAGAGTAACTATTTGGGACGGGAGGCCGAAAGTTAAAGGGGAACCGCTTTGTTTGGCCGGTGAGCGTGATATTCGAGGACGACGGGAAAAGGGACTTTCTTCAGTTTCCGGAAAATCAAAACTTTTTTCGTGACAAGTTACCGGTGCTGAAAAAACTTCAGTACTTCGATGCTTAGGATCGAAGGAAGAAGGCGTTTTAGTGTCAATATTGAGTTTGAGTGCTTTTATTTTCTTGGATCGTGTTGAATAACCTTCCTGATCGGACATTAGTACATCTTAAAAAAAAAAAATAATAATTTATAAAGAAAATATGCGGATTAAGAGTTTACCAAATTTCTGGGTCGTATTATTAATTGTCGGCGGGATGGGCAGTTAATTCGAGCATGGAATTGATTACAAGGGTGACAAAATATTATTTCACTGATAATGACCTGATGTGTAGGAGTAAGACATGTGTTTAAAAATGCTAACAAAATTCCAACTATTAATACGTTAAGTTTTATAAGAAATAATGAAATTAAATTCGAAAAGAAAGACATTAATTTGCACTAGTGAAAAAAAAGAAAAAAAAATGAACTTGAAAAATTTGATTTGTGGACTTTAGGCGCCTCCACCAAAAATGTTACGGTAATATTCGAAGTAACATGAAATTAGAGACATAGCTTAATATAACAACAGATTTATTATAAATTAATTAACTAACAATCATTACAACTTACATTTTGTGTATTGGGGCACTAAAAGACAACTAGACTACATGACACTCTGAAGAGATTACTTCTAACACTCTCCTAGCGTTCGCTCTATCGGCTTTTTATAAGGGTTTTGTGACGTCAATTACTGTCTTGACATTTATGCATGTGATCCCGCGCTAGATTTGTGCCTGCAGATGATTCATTACACGGCGCGTACGAGTGCAGCTGCTTCGGGGCTGAGTCATACGTTATATAATTTCGACGGAGGCATCTTTTGTTTATATTATCGTTTTTATGTTTACGATATGCTTGACTTAATCTCAACTGTACATCTTTGCTGGTTTTCTTATCCTAGTTACAATATTTCTCGAATTTATTCTGTTGGGTGGATGATAACTACAGTTTGGAATAACCAAATTGGATATTCTAAATGCGGTCTTACAAAAGCATTTCATAATTTCACAATAAAGTTAATAAAGAAGAACTTATTATATAAAACTGAAAAGAGAAAACCTAGAGCAAGTACAAACATTCAAATATTTAGGATCTGCAGTAACACAGTAATGGATGAAGAAATTAGAGAAAGAATAACCAAAGGAGGAAGGCTATTCAACAGAAAAAACAAATACCGAAAGCAGTAAAAATAGAAATACATATAAAACTAGTGATCACGACGTTGACTTCATGCTTCAGAAACTTGGACTTTAACAGAGAAACACAAAAACAAACTAGAAGCCACTGAAATGAGATTCTTAAGAAAGATTGAAAATAAAACTAGTATGAAGCAAGAAGTACCAGAAATAAAACAATAGGTTATCCAAGGAAAAGCTGGCAAGAAGGAGTCAAGGTTTGTTTGGTGACAACCTCTTTGACATACATTTCTTATTAGCTAATATATGAACGCTTTCTGCATTTATGCGCCGTGAGTTTCTAGCTTCTAAGACTCTGTTAACGAAAATAAAACAGTGTTAATACAGTACGTTTTATACACTTCTATTTTGGTTTGATGAGTCTGACAAAACATTGATTTAATATCAGCATCCTGACATTTTAGCACCGACATCAAAGTTTTTTTTAGGCCATATGTTAATATTAACTGCGGAATGTTTTCCAACAATAATTTTGTTGTCTCTTGAAATATTTTTGTGTACTTAGAAGAAGGGTGCATCAGAGTAAACCCTTTATACTCCCTTTCGTATATTAAAGCATTCTCCTCTATTTCTTCATTAGTACACATTTTAAACTTGCACTGGTCACAACTTTCCGGTAAAATTCTCTTTGCTACCCAGCCCGCAACATAAGATGTAGCATAATCATTGACAGAGTTTTGTGACACATGAGGTGTTGCAAGAGTCAAATGTTCAACATACGGCGTAATATGCTGCGTGACATGCTGTACCAGGAAGGATCGCAAATTATCTAATGGGCCAACGGTTTCATCCTCTTCACAATTCGCACCCGGTGAGTGAGAAGATGTAAAATTGGTCACCATTAGAGATTTACATGAGGTGATAAATGAATAAGGACTTGGTCTTCTATTACAAACTCCGTGACTTTGAATGCATGCAAAAAAATTTTCAACGGGATCCTGATTGAAGCAACGTGGTGCAAAATACTTAAATTTCAACGTAAGCATTTTTTCACGTATGTAAATCATTCCACGAATAGAAAAAATCCAGTTTTTTTATACATGGAGGTTTCAATTTTCTGTCATCATTAGGTTTCTTGAAGTAAATTGTTTCGAGAATGTCTAAACTGGATTCCCAGAAGGTCTTATGTTGGGACATTCTCGACACCACATTCCTAAGCTGCTTTCCTGGTGCGGAAAATAAAGAACTGCCATTAACACTGTCAAATAATTCGTCGAAGAACAGTAATAAATCAGCAGTATCGGTGGCATTGGGATCTAAATAAAAAGTGGAGTTTTTATCCAATTCCTTGCTCGCTTGTGCAGCCACATGCATTGCACTGCCAACTGTATGACTGAATACTTGTGTACAAGTTTTTACTTTAATTTTTTTGGCTCCTCTAGGATGTATGTGGTCATCCGTTAATTTGATGAACTGACTGTACAGAGGTCCGCGTTTCTGGTCCATCTCATACAACTGGACAATATGTTGCCATGATGCAATTTTATGTTTGCCATTTTGAAAAAAGTGTAATGACTTGTCTAGGAGCATGTTTCGTATACATTTCATTAGATGTGGAAAGTCATATAAATGCACTACTTCACTCTTGCCAATAAGATATCCTTGCAGTACATTTCTTTTGTTCTTACGAAGGAAAAATTCGTTGGTGTCTGACAACAACCTGTTAATAGCTGCTTGATTTGTAGCACCTTGGTCAGATATAGTAGCTATCACATTAAGTCCACATTGTTGTAATTGAAGTACAATATTCCGAATCATTTCAACCAAAACACTTGTTGGTGTTGTTCCTTCACAAAAAGCAAAGCTCACAACTTGTTTCCATTTCCTATGTAACCCTAAAAAAATAACATTAGATTATATTAACAGTGCAAATTACTATTAAGTGTACCTTTTACAATAAATCTTTCATTTTTATCCACAGTAATAGAGTAGTGTAAAAAAATATGTCGTATGCTAAATTACACTTACTGAGATTGCGAGATTGCTCTTACATACATAGTTTGAATTATCCATAACAACAAAAGCATTACATATTTGCAAATCCTGTTAGACTTACTCTGAGGTAGATACTTATCTCTCATATTTTATTTTTGGTTTAAATTTATTTGATCGATTTAACCACATTTATGTTGAATGTCGCAGCCATGGTCTTTGGATAGAACATGTTATGAATAAACAACACTTTATTAATTTGTTGATTGTTTTATCCTCAACATTTTAATACTAAATTATAATATTGGTGAGGTAATTAACTTGAAAATGTATTAGTTAGTTTAAAATACGGGGGAAACATCAAATTAATTCTAAAATAAATTACTCGTAGCTTTCTAATTCTGATTCATCACTGTTATCTTGTGTATTAATGATTAAAGGTGCAACATCACCTGCATCCAAATGTTTTTCCCTGTCCCACCACTTCAGTATTTCTTTTTCTGTGTGTTTTGCACAGTTGGCCCATGTTCTGGAGTAACATTACCCACAGAGCAATGCAATGTTCTGTAGATCTTCCATCTCGTCCTGCATGTCTGTTATAATAAGTCTTAGCAATACCCCGTACATGTTCAATGGGATCAAAGATGCAATGGTATGGAGGTAAACGCAGCACTTTGTGTTCCATAGTTAAAGCTAATTTATCTGCTACGTCGATTTTGGAGGTTTATTTCTATAACAAATAAATTTCATTTGTTATTGAATATTTATTTCTTTAATTACATATTCAGACACTTTTTGTATCAGTTGAGGTTACAATAGTTGTGGTTCAAAATTAATTTGTTTTCTGTCAGCCAGTTTTGAATTGCAGCTTTCTTCCATGCAGAAGATGGTGTTTTATTTTCTAAAGTTGAATGATAAAGAGCATTGTCCATGACAATGATAAGAGGGTTCTTTTAAATTCATCAACAGTTGGTATTCAAACCAAGTTGTTCATTGTTCATTTCGCCATTGTAGTCCCCAGATTGAGACGATGAAGAAAAACAAGTTCAGCACCATCAATAAATCCATCTTCATTTCCAGTGTGAAGAATGATATATCGAACATATATCAAACATCTTATATTTCAAATAATTTATTTAGTTTATTTAAATTTGCCCTTTCCCATTTGTTTTGATAGTCTTAACACTTCGGACATCTTCGATCGATCGATTCTTTAACACTCTTTATTACTCAACAGCAAGTCAGCCAGTTACAGAGCAATTTATTACATACAATACAACATTAAATTTTAAAATTGTACATAGAAAAATAAGTAAATGGTGGATAAGACAAGGTTATCGCGGCACGAACCACGCACGAAATAGGTAGAACATTAATTAACACATCTAATTGAGATGACTCAGTGCCTTGGATACATCGTTTTTGGAATTCGGTAACTTTAAGTAAAATATGTCCAAGTCATTACAGTATTTATTATACGTATTGCACATCACAAACAGAGGTGAATTTTTCATATAATTAGTTCTAGGAATTGGTATATGAAATGTCTGCACATGTCTTACATTATGATTTGGTACTTTAAAATGTATGTAACTAATTATATCCGGAGCATCAACTAAGTTATTTACTAATTTATATAGAAAGCATGGACCAGCTTGTAGCCTACGAGAATGTAGGAATACTACTTTGTATAGGCCCAACAATTCATGGTAAGAAATATCTCGCGGATATATTTTGAAATCTATAAAATATTTTAATTTTAAAAACTTAAATTGAATACGCTCAATGCTCAATCTGTATTGAATGTAATGCGGAGCCCATATCACTGAGCAATACTCTAGTCTCGAACGTACATAGGAATTATAAAGAATATCTAAAGCGTTAGATGAAGTAAAACTTCTAACATTTCTGTATATGAAACCCAGAACTTGTACTGCTTTATTCGTTATTTGTGTAATATGATATTGGAAGTTTAATTCAGTGTCAAAAACAATCCCAAGATCTGTTATTATATTCAAACGGCTCAATTTTTCGTTATTCATTACATAATCATATTTTATGTTGTTTTTAGAACGGGTGTAAGTCATACACTTACATTTATTAATATTAAAGGATAAGTTATTTTTTATAGACCATTCCCATAATTTATCGATATCAGATTGAAGTTTTTGACAATCGTTAACGCAGTTTATAACAGAAAAAAATTTTACGTCATCAGCAAATAATAGAGTTTTACAAAAACTTAATTGATTAACTATATCATTTATAAAAAGAGTAAAAAGCAGCGGACCTAAGTTACTTCCTTGAGGAACGCCAGATGTAGGATGAAACTGTTTTGAACACAGGCCATTGATTGATACAAACATTGATCTTTCAGTAAGGTAATTCGCAATAAGTTTTAACAAAGACAAGCTAAAGCCCAAAGAACTCAGTTTACTTACAAGTATCCCATGATCTAATTTATCAAACGCCTTGCTAAAGTCAGTGTAAATTGCATCCACTTGGAACTTATTTCCTAGAGCTTGCATTGTGTACTCAACAAAATAGCAAAGATTTGTCTGTGTCGATCTTTTAGGGACAAAGCCATGTTGATTTGGTGATATAAGACATTTTACGTTACTAAATATGTGTTGTTTAATAATATTCTCAAAAATTTTTGCCGGCACTGACTGAATCGCAATAGGCCGGTAGTTTGTTATATCGTCCCTTTTACCGTTTTTGTATATTGGGCATACACGACCAAGTTGGAACAGTTGGAAACTTAGAGCACTTCAAGCATAAATTGAAAATATCAGTGAGAGGTTTACATAATAAATGTGCACAACCTTTATATATGTATCCCGGTATACCATCAGGTCCTGGAGAAAATTTAGTAAGCTTACTCAGCGCATCCTCAACGACAATATATGAGATTTGACTAATATCAGGTATGTTAAACCTCACTACATTTATATTGTGATTATTATAGTCAGCAATAGTACTCTCTTCATAAACACTACCAAAATATTCGGCGAACGCATCTACAATTTCCTGCCCTGAGTCATAAACATACTCCTTCCATTTAATTGATGAAGGAATACCAGAATTATTTTTTTTTGACTTAATATACTGCCAAAAATATTTTGGATCATTAATGATATTATTTTCACAATTTAACAGATACTTTGAATAAGCATTCTCAATCTCCCGCTTAATATCCGCTCTAAGTTCGCAAAATGCATTCTTTAACGCCGGAGAGTTTGTACGCAACATTTTTTTACGGATACTTTCTTTTCGTTTAATTTTCCAAATAATTGTCTTATTAAACCATAACGGATATTTATTACTCACGACTCTTTTAGGGGTGCAATTGTCAATGATTCTATTCAACTTAACATAGAATATTTCTACCATTTCATCAATACAGAGGGCGGGATGAAATGACCAGTTTTCATCATTAATCATATTGTATAATTTATGTCTGTTTTCCTAAAATTATAATTAAGATATTTATTTATACTTTCGTGACTGTTTTTTTCAACTGAGACCGAAAAATGTAGTGGCGGGTGATGTATGTCCTCTAATACTATACTATTTACAGCTTTTGATACCTCACAGGCCACATTAGTCAACACAAGATCTAAGACGTAACCATTATGGTTTTTAATGTGATTTAATTGTGATAAGTGAAAAAATGATGCAAAACTCTCTACTGATAGTGTCATCTTGAAATATTTATGTTTCATCAAGAAATACAAAATGATATAGAGCATCTTTTCAATTTTCGATATATGATCGTAAGAAACCTAAGAAACCTATGCGTTTAAATGCAATATGACTCAGTTCTAACAGACCTCTGCCAGGATTATCTTTCAACCATTTAAAGCCCAGTTTCTTCAATATTCTCCTGAGTGATGCTTCTCTGCCCTTAAATATTTCTTTATCGTAGAGTTTTGTGAGCAATGTTTTTAGAGTGATATGTTGTTCTAGAAAATAATAAAATTCAACGCCATATTGTTTTTAGGTATGTACTCCCAATGCTCACAATCATGACATACATTCAAATATGTCGCATGGAAACGTAACCTCCAAATATTGCAACAATTTATTAATGAATATGCATATTCAATCCTTTGTAAGCAAATACTAAGATATTAATAACGAGAGTCTAAATAAAAACCTGATCAAGTAGGTTGAGATCGACAGTTTATCCATTGCATTTAGATAACAGAATTACTAAATGTAGCCTACTTGACAAGGTTTTTATTTAGACACGAGTTAATAAACAACGTTTTGATAAGTACTCACCCCTGTTGGCCATGGCAAACTGCGATACACAAATGACGCCTCGTGCTGATCAAATTGTTTTTACGAATTTAAAGTGGAATAACCATCCACATTAAGCGTAGTGGAACATTCACAATCATGTGATACAAGAACAAACAACATAAAATCATATTTTGAACCTTATAATACCTATAAAATAGACACTCACAATTGTGACTATAGGGAGCGTAAGGGCTACGAAATAAAAAAATAACAAGATTTTGTACAAAAATGATTCATAGGGGAGACTGGGGTGAGTTGTAACGGGGTACTGTTGAAACACTGCTTATCATTCACAGACGATAACGCTAACTAACGTTTGTTTGAGAAGAGAAGTGTGTGCTTTCTTATTGAACCTGTTGATTAACCCTTAAACGCCGGCGTCCAATATTTATTACTCTATCGCTGTCGTGCGATCATCGTGACCGCTTCTTACTTTTTGGCTTAATTAATACACATTCTGAATGTTCATTATTTTTATGCAACAGATGATCCAATTGATATAAAGGGTGTCCCAAAATTTACGCAAGATTTGAATTAAATATAAAACACATTTATTTTTCTTTAAATTATTATTTTTTTAATGAATCATAAAGTACACACAATAGGGTTATGTATGAAATAACACATCGGGCAAATGCCCTCCACGGCTTTGCTGGCACATACGCACTCTTTTGTCGAAATTTTCCATGACAATTGTGCATAAATGTGGCCCAATTTCAGTAATGCAGCGTTGAATTTCCTCCTTCAACGCACGGATTGTTGTGGGCTTGTTGGCGTAGACCTTTGATTTCAAATAACCCCATAAAAAGAAATCCAATGGTGTTAAATCGCATGATCTAGGGGGCCAATTCTGATCACCGAAACGAGAGAGAACACGACCAGGAAATGTCTCATTCAGTAATTGGATTGTTTCACGGGCTGTATGGCATGTGGCACCGTCTTGTTGAAACCACATGTTCTCCACATCAATATCATCCAATTGAGGGAGAAAGAACTCTCTTATCATGTCGCGATATCGAGTACCAGTAACAGTCACTGCTTGACCAGCCTCATTTTCGAAGAAGTATGGTCCAATAATGCCTCCAGCCCAAAATCCACACCAAACAGTGACACGTTGTGGATGCATTTTTTTTTTCGACAATCACATGTGGGTTCTCTGAACCCCAAATGCGGCAATTTTGTCGATTAACAAAGCCATCAAGGTGAAAATGTGCTTCGTCGCTTAGGATGATTTTTTTCGAAAAATCAGGGTCCACTTGTTGATGTTCGATAATCCAATCAACAAACTCTCTTCGCTGGGCATGGTCATTAGGCTTAAGTTCTTGTGTTAATTGAACTTTGTAGGCATGGAGCCGCAGATCTTCAGTGAGTATACGCTGTAGAGAGCTTCTTGAAATTTGCAGTTCTTGTCCACGTCGTCGAATTGATGTTCTTGGGTTTTCACCAACACTGTCACGCACTGCTTCGATATTGACATCTGAACGGCTTGTTTTTGGACGACCAGAATGTTTAGCATCACCAGTAGATCCAGTCTTCCTGAATTTTTCAGTTACTCTCTTCACAGTTGACGAAGTTAAATGAACATTCCGACCGTATTTTGTACGAAATTTTCGAACTGTGGCCGCCAAACTTTCATTATTTTTGAGATATTCTTCAACAATAAAAACACGTTGTTCTGTCGTGTAACGCTCCATTTTTACTAACCCTAGACTGTCAGCTGTTAAACTGTTTATTTTTCAGGGTTGCCAACACTTTACTGCACAAATGGCAGCAAATTCAAATCTTGCGTAAATTTTGGGACACCCTTTATTAGGAAGTAAGAAAAAATAAAAAATAATAAAATTGTATTAACCCCAAAAAAAGTATTTCCACATTAGCTACGCATTTGGGTAGAAAAACGAAAAAAAATTTTTGTTAAAAAATAAAGAAAATAACAATAACTAAGTATTAATTTTCTGAAGCTAATAGTTGCGTAATTATAACAAAAACACCAAATTTTAGAAGAATCTACAAAATCACAAACGCCAAACATTATAGCTTTTCCTTGCAATTTATGCACAATTTTGCACTGCATTCTAAACATATAGCTTGGTGGCACAAGAAGCAAACATGGAAGGCCTTTCTTTTAATTCTGGGAGGACACGTATAGCATGTCATGCGCTTTTCTAATTTTTCTTCTCGATTATCTGAATGAATTTTCAGGAATTCCTAATATGCTTCTAATGTTTGCCTTCAGTTGACAAGGTATGTGAACATTTTGCATTTTTCTTTTGAGCTTCGGCCTTACCAACTGATTGGCAAGTAATTTGAGGAAGTCAGCTTTTCTAATTTTCGGTTATTTTTGTACGATTGGTGAAGTACATGTACATTGACACCACTAATATCGAGCAGACGAAAAAAAAAAAAACCATTGACCAGCGTTGTGTACGTCGACTAGTAGAGTGCTTCGCACATTTCTCGTCATGTGCAATTTCTTTTGTATGGTGCATTGATGAAACAAGAACTATTGCTTTGTTTCTCTTCGGCATGTTCTTTGTAAAATCAAATTGTGCTGATCCAATTCCTCTCTTTTTTTGGCTAAAAATTCTGAGGGAATTTCCCTTTTGTTATTCTTCAGAGTCCCTACATATTGCTACGTTATTAGTTGTTGTTAAATTCAATTTTGTTTATATTTCATCACGTACATGCAGCCTGTTTCAATGAAGATGCACCAAACTCGGTATGTCGGTAGATATCGTGAAAAGAAATAAAAGTTTTCTATAATTTTTTTTTCTTAAAGGAATAAGTTTCGAGAAAATCGAAGGGAAAGCAAAGTCGCATATTTTTAGGATGGATTTTAAATGAGAATGAATGGATTGTTTCGCTTTCTCATACGGATTGCTTTATTGCCGGTTTATTACTCTAGCTAGAATGTCGCCCCAGCTGATTCGGCAGAACACATTTAAAACATCGTGGTTGTTGGAAATCAATAAAAATAATAATTAGTAGTTTATTTTCCAGTCTCCATTTAATACGAATTTTCTAATTGTTAGGATTGTTCAAACATTTAGTAGTTTGCGCTTATTTAAGAATTTATTATTCACATTCAATGATAAACCGTTTCATGAAATCGTTCGTAGAAATTTAGCGCCCAAGTGCCGGGCGTAGACGAGTTCGACCATCTTACCTGAAATAATCCGCACGAGGCAAGGGTTGCGGATTATCTGCAATACGAGTTCGACCACCACCATCTCCTGACAGGTAATCTGAATCTAGGCATTAGAAACAGGAAGGGTGAAATAAAACAAACATGTGTTGAAAAACAAATCAATGTACTAAATTTTTAATTGATACACTTTTAACAAATTGCATTTTGGTAACAGATTTGTGAATGTAACATTTATCAATTTCCTGTTGCAAATAATCAATTTTTCTTTTAATATCCGGCCTAATTTTTTTAACAAAATTGTTAGCCGTATGTATTTTAATATATACTTCACTTTGAAAATTAACTAAAACGTCTACAAATTGATGAAAATTAGGATGTGAATTGTAAAAATTTTCATTAAACTTAGCATGGAATGATTCACAAGCATTAGTGGTTCGGCACATAGACGCAGAATTACATGCCCAAATAGCGGGAGGAAAAAGTGCATCTTCAGTAATATAGTTTTCTAACACATAATCACAAAATTCAATTACTCTTTCGTTATGAGGCATAATTTCAAATAACTCTAGAGCATAAAAATCACCGACATCTTGCGAATTCAAGTATGGGAGACCAAAAAAGAGTTTTAAAAATTGGCCAGTATAAGAGTTATCGTTCTCATAATCTTTTGACAATCCTAAAGCTTGAATTTTTTTATACCAATTTTGACAAAGATGAAATTTACAGCCATTTAAAACAACGTTGGGCCACGTTACCCGAATAGCATTATGAATTGCTATTTCAAAATCTACAACTACCTTTTTTGGTTTTAAATTTAAATCAAGAAGGGAACAATGATGCACTAATTTTGTGAGAACTTTTAGATAAGTTTCTGTCTTCTTGTCACGTAACAAACAAAAAACTAATGGTACATAGTGCCCTCCTTTGTAGCCATGGATCGTAAACATTTGACAGAAAAATTTGGAGCAATATTGGAATGTTCCATCTATAAAAATACTTTCAACATTACAAAGAAAATACAAATTTGTAAAACATGTAAATATTATATAAACTTGTCATGTTCATTTGCCTCGAATAGAAAATTTTCCTCTTTATTTGTTTTGATATCCATATTCTTCACAATCTCGATAGTCTCATCCAGGGTTTTGGGTATTCTTGGCAAAATAGAACGACGATGTTGGTACATATTTCTCCGTGCACACTGGATGTCCTGAGATGTTAAAGTTAAGATTTTGAACTTTTCTCTCCTAAGGTGGCGGTGAATTATTTTGGATGGCCTCTCCGATAGATCGTCAACAGCTTTACTTTTAGCCGAATTACTTAAAATTTGTCGGTTGAGAGTAATATCAGGTTCATGATTATGGTCTATATTACACATATTATTTATTACAACATTGTCACTTCCTTGAGTATATACTTTGGCTAAACACTGTCTCTGTACACAGCGCCACCGAACTTTGCCGTCTTTTGCAACATGTGCTTTTGAGAACTTAAAATTATTCACTAATAACATCACTTTTCCCTTTTCACTGTGCATTGTTGAAACATCCATGTTGACTGATAATTCGCAACTAAATTGGACAAGACAATTATTACAGGTATTTATTGTATTGAATTAGGGGTAATCATTATCGCATGTGGGCGACTTGCGATAATCCGGTGAAGGAAATTTGATGGTCGAACTCAACCAAAGGATACGGCTACCTGGGTTTCGTGGTTGAACTCGTAAACTCCGCAAGTGCCTGGGTTTTAACATTTCGTTCGCCGCACTACCCCAATTAAGGACTTTATGGTATTTTTTTGTGTGTACAGCAGGAAGGAGGCATTTTTGAACATTGTAATAATAATAATGTAATAAAAATAAGTTTTTATTTTTAAGATTCGACAAATTTTATTTTAATAACAATTTTAACAACAATGCATATTAAATGCACATTTTTGCATAGCCCCACATTTGTAATTTATTATTAAATTAAGTAAGTTTAAATATTCACGCGATTCCACAGCTGCTGCTGAGTTGAATGACCGAGCGAGTAGGTCAAGGGCAAAACGAAATCTAGTCATAAATTTCTTCCCTGTTTACGGCTGGCTTTATTGCCCCCCTGCAGCTGGGCACCATTCATAATTCAATTTACATCGCCGGTCTGGTTTCATAATTCCGCGGCGCTAAAGTATTTCAAGAAACATCGGCTCCAAATTATGCAAATTTCAAGTTGCTCCGATTAAAAAATTCTATTAAGATATTTTGTTTGAAATAATGTCAGAAACGTGTCCCTCAAGTTTGGTGCACCTTCAGTGGAACAGCCTGTATTTGTCTATAAATATGAATCTCTAAAGATTCAGGGCGTAAATCTTTTTCTTTTGTTAAAATCTATGAGCATTTTTGGGTTCTTTGTACGCTCGTAGATTGTTCTTATGCTCATTAATGAATTAGAATAACTCGGATCAACTTAAAATTCTTTATTAACAATTTCTTTTTATGCAACAATAGCGACTGTTTGTTTGTTTTAGCTGAATTTAATATAAACTAAGTTCTGCAATGCCTATTTGTTTAAATATTCAAAATGATTAAATTATTTATTGATATTATTTAAATTTAAAACTTTGTAAACGATTTGATTAATAATCTGTTCAATCTTACTTTTTATATACAGATTCCGCCACATTAAGTAGGTACACCCGAGTGCTCACGAGGCAGTCCAGTCTTAACAATGTGAGCGTGCGATCCTTATTCGAAACGGTCTGCGCGCGGCGGTCTAGAGAAAATCTCATTTCTTTGTAATCTGATACGTAATTACTTATAAACATATTAATAATTGTATATATTACATATTAATAATTGTATAAACATATTAATAATTGTTTATATGTAAATATTCAGATATTGATGCATTGGTGGGATGCAAATAATCTTAGTGAGTTATCCTAGAAATGAGTTTCGTTAAAATTACTAAGGCATTTCGTATCATTTAATAACAACTTAAGAGAATTATAATGAATATAAAATGAACAGAGTTTGAGTTTGTGAAATAATAAATAATAAACAACGTATCTAATTCAATGAAACAAATACTGAAGCATTGAATTCAATAAATTTTACGCTATCCTATTTAAATAAAATATTAGTAGTACATCAAAACTTAAAGAGAAATCCTAACAAAAGAGCACATAAATGCAATAAATCAAAACAAATGTTATTGTGCTGTATAGGAAATATTCACAGCGAAAACAACATAAGAATAATTCTTAAACTAAATAAAAAAGAAATAAAAAAACACCGAAGAAATTCTAAAAGGTCAACACAAATATTAATTCTAAATTATAAGATTTTACTCTGTAAAAGAGAACTGTAAAATAAATTAAATATTATTTCTAGATAAAAGGAATCTAAAACTAAAAAAAAATTCATATAATAGGTGCTCGACCCCTGCTTCTGCTCTTTATTATAATAAATGTTCAAGTCGCTTTCCTGATTCAAAAGAACAATATCCGAGCCGATCATAAAAAGCTTGCTGAGTATTTAAGAGCATTTCTGGGGTGACAGTTGCTAATGTGTTAATAATTTTTTGACGTAATTCTTTTGATTTCTCGCTCGTTGTTCCTGAAAACCATAAATCGTAGATTTTAAGAAGCCCCACAGAAAAAAGTCATTTGAAGCTAGATCAGGTGATCTAAGTGGCCAAAGAATAGTTCCCCAATTACTTATGCGATCTTCAAATATTTGGCTCAGATACTGACGTACCGATGCTGCGTTATGTTATAGCTATTTAGGATATAACTATTGCGGACCAGGTACATAACTGGACCTTCGACTGAAAAGACGTGATAGAGGCGTTAATTAGACGAAGCCTGTAAAGACCACGATATTGCGTATTCATTAACTAACGAGTTAGAAAAGCGTCACGAGGCTGATAAAAAATTATACGAGGTAGCAGTAGAAAGAGTTAAGAACAAAGAAGCAGGTGTGGGAGAAAAAGCAGCTACTCTATCTGTAGTAGCATTAATAAGTACAAAAAAAGAAACTCGGAATGGGAGGTCTAGGAAAAAGAAAACATATAAGCATAAACATAAACATAAGCGTCAAAAGCGAGGTGGCAAATTATCGTCATTTGCAGCGGCCGTTAAAAAAGCTCAACATGCAATTTCACATGGTGGTAAAAATAATCTCTTACACAATGTCAAGTTGGCCGAAGAGTTTTTGAGAAACATCACAAATGAATAAGACCACCACGTCAAAGAGTGATACCAATTCCTAAAAGCGGTGGTTTTCTACCTTTAATTCCATTGTTTGCAGCTATGGGGGCATTAGGATCGCAAAATCTATGCAAAATCTGCAAAAGAACAATCGAAAGAGGCGGAGAGGCATAATCGTGCTATTGAAGCAAAAGTTGTGGGAAGTGATTTCTACATTAAATCTTACAAAACAGGTTGTGAAAACAGGTTCAGAAAACTGAAAAATTTTACCTCGTCACCCGTTGACTAATGTTGATATAGTAAAGTACGCTAAAATATGGAAATTACCATGATTTCGAGGTGTATTTATGAGAGACACATTACCAAGAAAGATATAGTCGCGATGAAGGGCGGCTGCCTTCACCATGTCGCGATGAAGGGCGGCAGCCTCCACCATGTCACGGAAAGCCCAGGCCTCCACTAGGTCACGGCCCGGGGTTTTTATCCGTTGAGGGCGTAGGTAAGGTAATAGATGGTAGAGCTTGAAAACACAATGTTTTAAAAAAAAAAGAAAGTAATACCTCTTTATTAAGTAATTTAAATAAGTTTAATTGCGGGGGTGCGTCTCGTAGTTTTAGGGAATGCGGTCCTGGTGTCTAAGACGACGGTTGCTCACGTCTTTCCCGGGGTCGGGTGTTGTAGTCGGCCAACAGGTCTGCAGCAGCTCGCTGTAGTAGCGTCTACTTATCGGCCAGCGTCGTGAGGTGGAAGCGTCCTGACTGCGAACGGCGTCGGCGGCAGAGCGTCCCGATGCGGGACGGTCGTGTTGTAGAGCTTCCTTGACGGGAAACGGCGTCGGCTGCAGAGGGTCCAGATGTGGAACGGGTCGGGCTCCAGAGCGTCTAGATGGCAGGGCGGCGTCTCGATGGAGTGGCACTAGTGCCCACTGAGTCGGATGGTAGAGAGACTTGATGCGAGACGGTCGTGTTGTAGAGCTTCCTTGACGGGAAACGGCGTCAGCTGCAGAGGGTCCAGATGTGGAACGGGTCGGGCTCCGGAGCGTCTAGATGGCAGGGCGACGTCTCGATGGCGTTGGTACTAGTAGCCACTGAGTCGGATGGTAGAGCGACTAGTTGCAGGACAGCGTCCCGGCGCGCGGCGCCCCGGTGCGTCGGCACCAGTGGCCACGGAGTCGGTTCGGTAGAACGACTGACTTCCTAATTTTGGCCCGCATTTTTATACACCTTTTTCGGCTAGTCTGCATGTTGCATCTCTTTGTTCTCGCCCCGTGTTTTGCCCGTCGATTTCAATATGCACGGCCTCGTTTATCGAATTTTACGCTGAGTCTATCGTTGCGGAATTGGAACCGATTACCTAGTTCTTTCGACACAGTTGCGGTGCCCTCTTATTTCACAAGTTCGCGTTGCAATTCTTTGTTCGCGGAATACAACAAAAAATCCCCTCGCGGTTTTTCTTAGAAAAATCCCTTTCGTGACATTACCCCCTCCCTTAAAATTGCTCGTCCCTGAGCAATGTTAACATTCGTTGTGGCATGAAGTTTATTTAGTTATGATAGGTCGTGGAAGAATTTGCTGAGTCTACTTAAAGTTTTTTTTCGCGTACTCTAATGAATTACGCGCGCACTTGACATTGAATTATTAATAGTCTGTGGAAACAAAACGTAAACATAAATCGTTTAAGGATACCGTGGTTATTTCTTCTTTCCCATTTCGTATTTCGGCCAGGATTTGCGATGATATTTGTTTCTTCTCGTGGATCTTAAGCTTCGGTTGGATAAAATCCTTGTGGATTGATGCAGTGTTTCTGGTGTCCCCGGTTTCTTCTATATCTTCGTATATTCTTTCCGATGTTGATTTACTTCTTTCTATCGCGTATTCACCTTTGGGCGGTACTTTACTGCCTGGCGGTTCAAGGAGGACTTGGCATGATTCAGAGGGTCCGTTCCTTGGTGGTGCTGGTGATCGCTGTTTGTTCTTCGTTTCGCAGGAGGATTTGAACCTGTTTTCTCGTGTCTTTGCTCCTTTTTTCCTATCTAATAACATTTTTATCATAAAAATAATAATTAATGCAATCATACCGATGTCCTGCTTCTTGCAATTAGTTTTTCTTTTAGATCACCTTTGTCTTAGTTGCTTCTTCTATTTCGCGTAGGCACACTTTCTTCTATAACTTCATACACTAAATCTTCGTTTTTTCGAACGTATTTTTCCAACTTGGCTGGCTCAAGGATGACATGGCACGATCCAGAGGGTCTTTTCCTTGGCGAGGCAATTGGTTGGATCTTGTTCGCTTCTCTTCATGCGGACCCTTCCCACTTGGTGTCTCAAAGAGGACATGGCATAATCCAGAGGGTCCTTTCTCTTTGTGAGACAGATGGTTGGGGTTCATCCATTTTTTCCGCTGATGAGAATTTGTTGCAACTTCTTTTCTTCTTATTCTTTTTAACACTTGGGAGTCACATTCCTTAGTGACTGGAATACTGGTTTCATCCATGATGTTTTCTTCATCCCCAAAGATTTCGGTGTCCATCAATTCGGAGTATGGCTGATCAATTCCAATATCTTCTCCAAACTGAGACAGAAAATTTTGTTGAGATGACAGTTTTTCATCATGATAACCATAATACTAATTGACAGGTGTCCTCGGTGATTGCTTCATATAATGTTCTAACGTTATATTCATCTCATCTTTTTATTTCTTGAAACTCCTCTTCATTCTTCTGTAAATTTCTTGCTAATTTTTCATCTCGTATTCTTCTTCTTTCTTCGATTCGTGTGGGCATTTCATGTAGGTTTCACTTTTCAATGCTTCATCGAGCTACCTAACATATACAAACGTTTCATGTTCCTGAACGTTTGGTAGCCGACTTGATGTATTAGATAACTCGGTGTTGAATTTTCATTAACTCTATATCTGAAAAACTTAATTCAATTTCTTTCTTACTCCATTCCTCTTGTAGAGCCCTGATTTCTGTATCTAGTGCGTAACCAAGTTTTTCTACCCTTAAGATCCTTTTACATTCCGAGGTTGGATTAAGTCTGCATGCTGAATACTTCATATATTCTGGCTGAAATTCTGGTGATGTCCACGGTGCTTGATAGATAATTTTATATTCCACATGTTGGTGTAGTATTCTTAGTAATATTGTCTGTTGACTATATACATATCTAAAAACAATTTCTTACTATCTAATAACGTATATAACTTAGGGGTGGCCGGAGTCCTATCTGACGTCAGTGCCTGTGAAATTGTTGTATTAGCCATCTTCTTGTTTGTCTGCTCTGTACCCAATTTATTCTGGCCTTTTTTATCTCCTGTTGTTTCCTGAGCTGTTTCTTTCGTGGTAAGAATTCCTAAAATTTGTCTGTTACCTCGTAAATTTTCTGTTGTATTTTTTCTTTGTTCTGTCGGTGTGTTACTATCCTCCTCTGTTTCCTTTCTTGGTGTGTGTGGCGGTGATCTTGATAATACTTCTTTTGGAATAAAGACTTCTTTTTCTTCGTATCCGTATTCTGTACTGCGATGAGGGGGTTGAAATGGCGATTCCTTCGCTGAATTTGCTCTCGTCTTGTATGGACCTGGCATTCCTTAATTTGGGTCTTTTAGCGCCTCCACCATGTCGCGATGAAGGGCGGCTGCCTTCACCATGTCGCGATGAAGGGCGGCAGCCTCCACCATGTCACGGAAAGCCCAGGCCACCACTAGGTCACGGCCCGGGGTTTTTATCCGTTGAGGGCGTAGGTAAGGTAATAGATGGTAGAGCTTGGAAACACAATGTTTTAAAAAAAGAAAGTAATACCTCTTTATTAAGTAATTTAAATAAGTTTAATTGCGGGGGTTCGTCTCGTAGTTTTAGGGAATGCGGTCCTGATGTCTAAGACGACGGTTGCTCACGTCTTTCCCGGGGGTCGGGTGTTGTAGTCAGTCAACAGGTCTGCAGCAGCTCGCTGTAGTAGCGTCTACTTATCGGCCAGCGTCGTGAGGTGGAAGCGTCCTGACGGCGAACGGCGTCGGCGGCAGAGCGTCCCGATGCGGGACGGTCGTGTTATAGAGCTTCCTTGACGGGAAACGGCGTCGGCTGCAGAGGGTCCAGATGTGGAACGGGTCGGGCTCCAGAGCGTCTAGATGGCAGGGCGACGTCTCGATGGCATTGGTACTAGTAGCCACTGAGTCGGATGGTAGAGCGACTAGTTGCAGGACAACGCCCCGGTGCGTCGGCACCAGTGGCCACGGAGTCGGTTCGGTAGAACGACTGACTTCCTAATTTTGGCCCGCATTTTTATACACCTTTTTCGGCTAGTCTGCATGTTGCATCTCTTTGTTCTCGCCCCGTGTTTTGCCCGTCGATTTCAATATGCACGGCCTCGTTTATCGAATTTTACGCTGAGTCTATCGTCGCGAAATTGGAACCGATTACCTAGTTCTTTCGACACAGTTGCGGTGCCCTCGATTTCACAAGTTCGCGTTGCAATTCTTTGTTCGCGGAATACAACAAAAAATCCCCTCGCGGTTTTTCTTAGAAAAATCCCTTTCGTGACAATATGGAAGTGTGAAAGTGGCATCGTAAATTTAGATAACGAGTCTGGAAAAGGAATACATTGGGTAGCATACTACAAAAGGAACAGCGCGAGAAAGTATTTTCAAAGTTATGGAGATACACAGCTTCCAGTAGAAATAGAGAAATACCTTTCGTCGAATGGGGTAGGAATTATTACGTACAATTATAACAGATATCAAAAAAAAAATTCAGAAAATTGTGGACAATTGAGGCGTTGAGAACCAGAGTAGCCTAACCCTAGAATATGACAACAGAGAAAATTGAAACTATTAAATGCAAGACTCAAGCTAAGATGGAAAAATAATATTTTTGTACAAAAAACGGATTTTGATGTGGATTAGATCTCCTTTGAAAATTAAAAAATGTTAAATTTTAGTAGCACATTTATGGTCTATGCCACTGAATACTACTCCTGCGTAACGCGGTGCTGTGTCTGCTTGCCAAACTGCTGGGAGATCAAAATACAGATGCTTTCCCTGTATTCATGTTCCCTGAGTTCTTGTGGTTCTTAGTCGGCCGGAAGATTTTCTGGACAGAAAAACAATTCGTCGGTGGACTTCAAACTTCCGTCAAGAGGCGGCACATTTGTGTAGTGAGTGTTTGAGAGTTTTTGGTCGGCCAGAAAATTGTCGGTTAAGTATTGAACCCATTCGGTAGAAGTTTGAAATCCACCGACGAATTGTTTTCCCATCCAGAAAATATTCTGGCCAATCGAGAACCACCGGAACGTAGGGAAAAGTGAGTAGTAAAAGTAACTGAACTGCTATCTCCCAAGAATTCGGCACTCAAACATGCAGCTGCATTTTCAAAAATTAAAGGTTTATTTCGTTATCTTTGGTTTTTATTCACCGCCCAAATCGGACCAATCATTTTGCTACACCCTATAAACATTCAAGTTCAATAAAACTCTTTGTTGTTTTCAGTATATTCATGTCCCAACTCGTCAATTGCTGTGCCAGACGTCTTTAAACCTTCATAAAAGAAGTGATGGATTGGAGGAATATAGGGCAAAAGTTCAATGAGATTGTCTTTTTTCTTTTTTTCTATCGGTCTTCCATTTGGGTACAGTAAATCTAAAGAATCTACTGCACTAGACTTTTTACGTTTTGCAACGTTGACTGTGTTAAATAGAACGTCTTTCGAATTTGAGTATTTAAACTGAAAACGATGTTTAGTCTCAAAAGTATATCTCAGCCACTGTATCTTCATCCATTGTACTTTACTTCCTTCTTCACAAATTTTCCGGTTGGTTATTTCATTTTCTAGTTTCTTTGTTGAAAAGAAATCATCTGTAGTCATTTCAATCACTGTAAAGGGCATTTTCTTCCGAGCGGATTTTATAACAGTGACCCAGTGACTTGGTATGAACACGTCTTTGTGCAGTTTTTTTTCTTTTTCTATAACCCCGAAATCTTGGTCACAGGGCAGATAGGAATGGCCCGACACAAGAAATTTGTGATCTATTTCACAAATAGAGAATTCTTTTGATGTTGTTATGAAGTCACAAATAAGTGCCATCTTGATATTCGTATTTTGCCCTCCGCATTGGTCACTGTACATAATTAGCTTTTCTCCAGATACAAAATTTTTACAGTAATGCATTAGACAGGAACCTGGGGACCCCTTGACTCTATAGACTCATTCCAAACGTAAGTACTATCGCTGACACTATAAACAGAACGATTGAAAATTTGCTTGGCACTAATGCCTCTTACGACCTAGCGAAATTGAGCCTTATAGCACATTTTATTGCAATACCTGCCGGTGCAGGGGTAAACATCTGGAGTATTCTCTTCTGGTTTGCTCATTTGAAATTAAAATAAGCAAATCAGTTGTTTTCCTATATTAGAATCCTGTTAGAATTAATTTTCTGATGTTAATATTATAATTATTCGTTTTAAATAATAAAGTCATTTTCAATTAATTTATTAATATTTCATAAATATATAAGAATTCGTTTATATTCAGTCAGTAATGAAATGGACAAATTATGTTAGCCAGCATAATACTATAAGCTTAAACATTTCGGAGCTAATTTTAAGAATTTAAATAATTAAAACCAATGTTATAATGATTAGTAAGCCAGTGACTATACTATTTTCCAGTTAAATATATACTTAGAAATAATATTTATAGTTAGTTTCTGAAACGGCACTCCATTTTGATTTATTTAATGCATATTAAGCATTTTGCAAAAATTAGGATAGCCTGTAAGTATTATGTGGAGAAGAAAACAAATTTTTATCCAGTAAAACTATATTTGTTTAAAGAATTTACAGACGTTTTGTCAAAATGAATAAAGCTAAATTAAAATATTAAGCTACTAAATTTTGAAAGTCTTTGCGAAGATACTGTAGGTAATATTAATTAATCTCAGTTATACAAATATTTAAAAAACAGCAACAATCAGAACAGACAAAAAACTAGTAAACAATTGTTAAATACAAATGATTATTATTGTAAAATTTATTAAACATCAATAACAATAATCAGTAAAACATGGAAAAGAAATAACTATCCACTTATCCAACATTTAGTTGAGATTTTGAAATTTTGTTCATACTGACAAATTTTTACTCCATTAAAAATGGAGTTGCTGGTTCTTGGCGACGCACTTCCAGTGGAAAATAAAACTTCTTATCGTTATAATAATAATAATAATGTTTATTTGATCTGCTGAATAAAAACAAGTAATTCCAGAGACATGTTCAGTAGTTTCATACGTTAAGCTGTGGAATATAATTTTTAATTTCTAATTTCAATATTGTTCTTTTGTTTAGAAAGAAAAACATTTCAAAATAACTTTCTTTATATAACATATAATACAATTCGTTTTTCCATAAATACTTGAAAATATTAATATTTATTTCTTTAAACGATTTCCAAAAATATAAACAGATTTAGTATTATTTACAGTATAAGCAGACCCAATCTTTCTCAGAAAAAAAATAAAGTAAGCACTATATAAGGAATTCTCACATATATGTATGCTAATTTTGGTGTAACAAAAGAATTTGATCGTAGTTTACTTATCCGAGAAAAAATAATAGTACAAAGTAATGACATCAAATTTATTATAAAAAATAAATCCTAGAAATATTTATTTACAAAAAAGGAATTGTTGAAACCGAAATTATTTGTGTTTGACTGAATATGCAGAAATAAAAGATACGAACATGAGACCCCAAATTTATATTTCAATATTCAATTTTAATACCCGTTTCCTAAAGCGTATTTTTCCTGTCCAAGATTTATACCTGGCATCCTAGATTAACACATTTTATGACCTGAGCGTAAGGCTCACATCATGCCGGTGCAATAAGGTTGAGTTTCGCACAGTTTTATTGCTTCTCGTTCTGTTTATAGTGTCAGCGATAGTACATCACTGCAGTATTCCTTGCTAGATTGTGGATTCCTGACACAAAAATTCTATTTAGTTAATACCAACATATCTAGAAACACCTTACCTAGACAGTAAGTCCACAACTGACGCTTGTAATAAGTTATCCCTGTCGAAACCAAAGGGGTAGGAAGTGTTTTCATCAAATCAAATGAAATTGCGGTAGTATTATCTTGCAAAGTTGATTCTGTTCCGTCTTTTTTCATTTCTGTTCTTGTCAGTTCTGCTTTGCGTAGGTGTAGCTCTCTTTTCGTCTCTAAAGCTTTATTTTCACATTCATCACATTTCCGGCAGCTATCGGTGATTGGTGCATGAAAATGCAAATTAAACTCTGTATTAAAAGTATTCCTGAATACATAATTACTAACAGGTGAAATAGTTTGCTGCTTGTAAAGATTGTACATGACTGAGATATTTATATCGGGTCCTAAAAAATAAAGTCTTTCACCGCTTTTCTGTCTAGCATAGTGTGACTCATACACAGGGAACTGATCTATGAATTTCTTAACTTCTGTAACTTTTAAGTTAGGGGTCTTATTAGCTGCCGAATGTCTCCCTCTTTTATCTTTTGGTGGAATGCCATCAATTTTGTTTCTTAAGACTCTTGTTATTCTGCCATCAGAAGTTTGTAACGTTTGCTTAAAAACATCTGCAAACTTTTACGTCTAATCGATTTTCATTAGGCAAGTAATAGAGTCTAGTAAAATGACGTCTACTATTCTCATTTGAAGTGTAAACTCTTAAGTTTATTCGTAACTTTTATTTGCTCAAATAGGTAAGCAGATTGCAAATCAAAATTTGGCTATGTTATGGAATTTTTCAAAAATTGCTTTACACTGGTCAGGATTTATTTTTTCCATGCATTTGTTGTTACATTTGCAACACGGATTTTTAAAAATCTTTGCAGGAACAATATTTTCTTTTGAATTTTTATAAAGAAGTCCGGAAGCTCGTTTAAACTTGCGTTGATTACACGCCAGTTAGCTTCTTTTCTAATTCTCTTCCTGCCTCTTTGTGTTCTTGTTGTATGGTCGTCGTCAGATTCTTCTGATGGTTGATATTCGGCTCCTTCGTCTGTCTCGAAAGGATCCGGAATATCTGAATGTCGTAAAATCAATTTAATACGCACAGTTTCTAATGGTAATCGTTTATATTCATACGGCTACTGCTGAAAAAGGCTGGTATAAAATTTAAAGTGGATTATTCAAGTTTTCGGTTAACCATTGGAAAATTAATTCGTTCCATTTAAATAATAATAAAAATGTATTTATTTCGATTAAAAAAAACAGTGACACCATATCCGTCTATGAAATTGAAATAGTCAAAAAGTAACAGTATTTCATTTCCAAATGACGTAGCACGTAACATGTCTCTCACAGTAATAAAAACTAAAGTAAATAATTATAAATTACAAATCTGGTAAACCAGTTTTTTAAGCGCCAATCATATGATAGTAAGAAATAGATAACCTCAGAATTATTAAAACAGTCATTTATTTTTTAATTTAAAAATAATAATTAGAACATAACATACCTTCCGCTTCCATGACATCCATTCTAACCACTGTGAGTCTTGGAGCAATAGTATGAGAAAACTTACAGTAACGTGATATGTTGAAGCCAACCGTATGTCATGTTACTAAAGTATATAAGTAATAATGGCCTAACCCACTTTAGGCCACTATAGCATGCAATCAAATGTGAAAAACCGTTATTCTAGAACAACATTTACAGTTCCATCTCTGGACATACTACGAAAATAAAGTTAGGCTGGTCTAGTACTAAAAATATAAACAAAGGACCATCATTAGACACTGTAATCAAAAAAAGGAAGATTTTGTGGCTTAGGCCACTTTAGTTCTCAACGCCTCAATTATGTTCACAATTTTTAAAATCCATGGAAGTTAAGTAAGAATTTAGTTGCAGAAAGGTGGGCAACATGGAATCGTCACTGATTTCATACACATTTACCCTGACGGGCGATGAATTGGTTCTGAGTTGTGATTTTAATCCACCAATGTATCTTCCTGAAGATACGGCGCACAATGGGACGAAATCAAAAAAATCTGGCCAAAAATCAAGATTTTGGTAGATTTGTATGAAACTTGGTACAGAAGGATTTCAGAGATCGTTAAGTACAAATATGAAGTCAGAATTTTGAAAGACAAAATAACGCAGTCAATATGGCAGCCGTGTGTACTAAAGGTTATTGGATTTTTATGAAATTTGAAAGAAGGGGACTTTTGAGGTCGCAGATTACAAATCCTACGTCAAAATTTCAGAAAAAATGGTGGATCCAATATGGCGAACGACAATGCTAAAAAGTTCTTGGGTTTTTTTTTTGAAACTATAGGTATAAGCGAATTTCCGAGATTACTGATTACGAATCTGAAATCAAAATTGAACTTTTAAAATAATGAATGTAATGTGTCAACCGCGTAGGATAATATTGGATGTATTAAAAAAATTGTAAGGCTTGAAAGATTATAATTAAAAATAAAAATAAATAGTACTAATTATATAAATGCTTCTTATATTAATCGACAGTATTTATATAATCATAATAACCACACAAACTAGATTAATCAAGATATTCAGATTCATCGGAATAATTTGAAGAATCAGAATATTCTGGATCATGTAAATGGTCTTGTGTTACTTCAGGTGAGAGTAACAGCTGAAGAGCTTCTGGTAACATAGTTTTTAATCTTCTTTGTGGCAATTTTCGCAAACAAGAAATGTAAGGATCGGAATTGATTAAAAGGCGTAATAAAACGTCTTCCATAGTTTTGACTCTTGAACATTTTCGCGAAAAGTCATGTCGAAATTTTTTGATGAATTTATTTGAAGCTTCTTGCGCTTCTTCAGACATTTGCCCAATAGGTAATAATGCTGATGAAATAAGTAGAGGTCCGTGAATCAAAATCTTGTGCAATGTAGTGGGCATATAATACCACGGATACAAGCAAACAAAAAGTCGAGCTGTACCCAAGGCATATTCCTGAAATTTCTCAATATTTATCGCATAACCACATGATAGTACCTGCAATATAACATGAAATCTTTTTATTAAATTATCATCGACTCCCGTTATTAAAGCAGATATTGATGAGTTTGCGAAAAAACGCCGAGCCGTATTCCCGTCATTAGTATTTCCGCAACCTTGCTTTGGTTTATCTACGATGAGCCCTAATTGTAAGCGGAAACATTTTTGAATACTTTTTTTGCGTTCATCAACAGATTTCTTGTCTTTATCGGTGCGCGTTTGCCAACTTTTACAGTCCAGTTTGTATGATACATGCAAACAGCATTCGAATAAACGAATCCATGCATGTAGAGTCGATAATCCAAAAGCCAAATTATTTTCATTGACTTTTCTTTTTAACATTTCATCGATGTTGTTAAAACCTTTCGATGTTGCTTGACATAAGTAGCAACGTTGAGTAGATGTAGTAGACGTGGCTGAGTTGCACACTTTACCGTCAATCATGGTCAAGGCAAGTGTATATAAAACGGTGATTTCCTTTTCGTCTATAATCGTTTGAAAAGGAACAAGTTTGCTCTCTTGTTCTCTAATATCATCAATTTCTTTGACGGTTTCCTGTGTGTTTTCGTGAAGAAATTGCAACCTTATAGGTCTACAAAATCGAGGAGATGACGGTCTCGGATTTTGCCACACGACAATTTCTGTTTCTGTTTCCTGAATCACGGATATGAGCTGCAGAGGCACGACTGATGTGTAGAAAATATCAGAATCTGATTTGCTTCCATCTTCATTTGTAAATTTTTGCTTATACAAACTTTGGCCAGAGCTTTCATCGCAGCCCCACTTGCAAATGAATCTCATATTCCTGCAGTGTTCGGAACCCAAAGTTTGAATAACACTCTTTTAAGTGAGTAAAATTTTTTGAACTGTGTGAACCAATAAGGTTTGTAATTTTACTTCAGCTTTGCAATCTGTTATGACAATATCATGTTTAGGTGGATAGCAAGCTTTTCTTGCTTCGGATACTGTTCGATATGAAGGGTACAGGATGCTGTTATTTTCTTTACTTGCCGCTCGTATTCCATTGTATTGACTCAGATAGTTTTTGTTCAACTAAACGTGAAAGAGCAGCTTCATTCGACATCGTTGTTTCTGAAATTTGTTTCAGAGATTTCCGGTACATTGATGCTTTCGAAGGATTTCCTAACGTCACATCTTGTACAACTTTTGTAGCATCCAATTTACCTTCAGCACGAAGTTTCATGTGAGTAGCATATGACAATTGTTCAAGACTTGTGCTTGATCGCATAATTTCGGTCTTCCTTCGTTTTGATCTCTCACTCGAATCCGTAAATCCTAAGGAAGGACGACCGCGACCTCGTCTCTTTTCTAAGGTTTCCAAAATGTCATCAGATTTTTGAAAAGTAAGTTTAGTGCTCAGCCACGCGGAATGTTTTTCGAAAAATCTGCTCTCTATTCTTTGAACTCCTTGCCATTTCGTTCGAAATCTATAGATTAACGTACGCAATGTTTTTCTCATATTTTCAGTTAAATTAAAAGAACAGTTAAAATTTTGGGCCATAACGTCTTCAAATATTTCGAGAATTTCATGAATTTCCTTATGCATATCTTTTTTCAGTAGAGTAAAAAGTTCCTTCTTTGTCAATTCAATCTCGCCATTAAAACCTAAAACATTAATAAGTGTAGAACGTCAAATTATGTAGTATAATAATCCGTTTTTATTACTTCTACGTTCGCATTGAACATTGAAATAAGTTTTATGAAATTTTATGAAAGACGCGTTTGTTTTTAAAGAAATAAAATATTTATAATGACATAAATTCAAACATAAGTTAGTTAAAAATGTAACATGCTATTTAATATTTTAATTTATTTTTAGAGGATATTAGTTTTTATTAAAAAAAAATGCCTTATGTGTTCGAGGTTATGACACATAGAATTACTTCAAAAGGTGCAGGTTAGAGCAGCTATTTTTTCTTGATTCTGGTAGATATGAATATCTATTAGAACTGTATAAAGGCCATTTAGCTGAAATCGGTTGCAATCAAACTGTAGCACTTCATTTTTAAAAGCCTTACATAATTTTTTTCTGTTATTTTCTTGCCCGAAAAGTTCAAAAATTAACACGCTTTACGTTTTAATTATGATTTCTTAAATGGATATATTAACTGTACTTACCTCCAGAAGCAGCCTCCATTTTTCGAATTAAAAATGCAATTTCCCCAAACTTATGCTATTTTAAAATTAGCGATATCTGTCAGGTAATTTCAACGTCAATTACGACTTAATCGAAGGTAGCTTTCGAAGTAAATCATAGACCAGGGTAGAAACACTTGAAACCCCTACCTTCCGGCATTTAATATATTAATTATCTGTAGATACCACGAAATGATTGATAACTCCAAATTTAAAACTTCATTTTTCATTTTTTGACCGCCTTTTTGTGATTCCGTCCCACTGTGCGGCGTATGAAATGTGCATGTTAAATTTCAAGACGTTTAATGGAATGCTTAACATAGACGAAAGCAATAATTTGATACATTACCAAGAAAAACATCCGCTTGGAAGGCCATCGAGATACCTACAGGGTAGGGATGGCAAAAAAATTATACAAGGTGTTTCCTTGAAGATGCACCAAACTTGAGGGACACGTTTCTGACATTATTTCAAACAAAATATCTTAATAAAATTTTTTAATCGGAGCAACTTGAAATTTGCATAATTTGGAGCCGATGTTTTTATAAATACCGTAGCGATTTAAATTTCTGCCGCTGTGAAACAAGTCGAGCGATTTAAATTGTTTTATGAATGGCACGCGGCTGCAAGAAGACAATAAATATCTATCGTAAACCAAAAAATTTACGAGAGGCTTTTAAGTTTGCCCTTGACCGCAAGACGTGTTAAAGGCGAACACTTTGAAAGAAGCGTGCATTTTCGTCGCACTAACATTTATGCAAACCGTAATTACATCAAATTTGCCGAGTCTTAATAATGTACGATAATTAACGCTTGTAACGGGTTTTTATTTATTCCTGCATCCAACGTGTACATAATAAGATGTACTACACAACTAAGTAATTGAACAGTTGACTACAATCGGTACAGTTAATAAATTGGGAAAATTAGTAACTAGAATTATTGCTTCCGCCGCGCCGGTCTGCCAAATTATTTGCCTATCAGACTGAACTGACAAATTCGAAAGCGGGCGAGTTACGAAAACGGCAATTACCTTACAACATGTGTTCGAATAATCTGCGTATTCTCGAAATATGAAATCGCCCATCGCACACACCAATACATACACAATCACACTTACATAATAAACTTAAAAATGAAAAGTATAAACTACACCAACTAATTACTCGTCACTACAACGTTAACCAGAACGAAGTGAACGAACTACAACCGATTTCTCTCTGGTGTCTTTCGACAACCAAGGGCACCCAGGCGTCAGCCTATCTCCCATTGAGAAATGGCCAGCGGGACGCCGTCCGGCACGGTACTAGTGAACGAACTACAGGGCGATCAATGTCAACTGTCCTGAGTTGGCAATAATTAGTTTCAGGTGGGATCCCTGAAAAATTGGCTATCGTGATACACCTCGCTGTCTGGTTTTAGAAAGGTTATGTTATAGCATTACATATAACCTGTATGGCATTTGTACTCATTATTTTCGTTTCACAAAACTAAGGGATATTGTATATTAAGAAACAGCGAAAATCCATTTTACTTAAAAAGTTTTATTAATGCTTGCAACAGTGAGTGTAATATGATAGAAAATACAGAAAAGTACATGCACAAATACTTTTTGTAATTAAATAATTTTATCACAAATTCTTTGAAATGGACACTGAATATGCGCACTAACACAAAAAAAAAAACTTACATAATAGTTGATTTTATGAAAACTTCATTTGTGAAGTACAAACGAAAATAAATTTGTTAACATGTGCACTAATTAGAGTAACTGTTCGAAATGACCACCATCGCACTCTAAACAGAGGTTGACACGCCTTTTCATATTATTAAAAACAGATATTAATGTCTCTGGTGAAATATTATTTACTTCTTCCATAATTGCAGCTTCCAGTTCATCTAAATTATGTAATCGACGGCTAAATACTCTGTTTTTTAAATGTCCAAATAAGAAAAAATCTAATGGTGTCAAGTCGGGTGAATTACCTGGCCAACGATTCGCACTGATAAGACGCTGATCGTAGAATTCTTCTAAATATCTTATCGTAGCCCGTGCAGTATACGGAGGAGCTCCGTCTTGTTGAAAGTATCCATCTGCTATTTCATCATCGTGTAAGCTATTTAGAAAAGGTTCTAGAAACAGTTCTCTGTACCGAACTGCATTTATTGTTTCGTAGAAAAATATTGGTCCAATAATGCGTCTTCTAGACATTGCAATCCAAATGCCTACCTTTATAGGATGAAGACTGGATTCAACGAACACATGGGGATTTTCAGTTGACCATGTGCTGTAATTTTGGGAGTTAATGTATCCTGATAAGTGGAACCATGCTTCGTCTGAATAAAATGTTTTATCCAAATCTTCGTCACGTAATGTGTCATTGAACCAATGGCAGTAATTTCTTCGCTTCTCAATATCAGGTGCACGCAAATGTTGATGCACGGAAACATTGTAGGGATGCATATGCAACTGCTTTTTTACGACGGTTTGAACACTGCCATATGAAACTCCTACAAAAACATAAGTAAAGAAAATATACTGTGAAAATAAAATTAGCTATAATACCTGTTTGAGCAGATAATTTTCGTAAAGATTTGTTAGGACTAGCTTCCATTCTTGCCCTTATGTTTTCAACAACAGGTTCTACCAATACAGTTGCTGTTTTCTCCCTTTTTCTTTTTAAAACGCTACCAGTTTCCAAATATCTGCTGATTAATCTTTAATCTTTAATCTTTAATCTTTAATCTTTATTTTCATACGTGGCCATTACAAGAAAAATGGATGTACATGTCAAGCGAGAAAAAGACTAATATTAACTAATTCAAGTACTTAGAACTAAGATAGCTAATTCTAGTACATAGAACACCGGAAATAAAAGAAAAATCATGAAAAGAAATTTTCCCTTACACTATCTTCAAGAAATTCTGATATCGAATAATAAGCCTTTCGGGCAAAGAAGTATTTTACCGTACTTTTAAATGAGAGTAAACTTTTGCTTCTCACCGCCTCAGGCAGTGCATTGAACAATTTGATGCCCATGTATTCGGGTGATTTTTCATATTTAGCTGTTCTATGATCATGTACCGAAAGGGCATTTTTTTTGCGAGTATCATATTCGTGAAAATATGAATTTGTGTAAAATTTACCCTCATTTTTTTGACATACACCAAACAACTATACATATATATAGCCGGAAAGGTCATAATTTTGTATTCCTTAAAAGTACTCCTGCAAGATTCACATGAATGTAGATTAAAAATCAAACGAATAATCCTTTTTTGAGCAACAAATATCCTCTGATTATCACGAGCATTTCCCCAAAGTGTTATGTTGTATGCCAAGATACTATGAACCATTGCATAATAAACCGAAAGTAACCTGTCACCTGGTAATATATTTTTAAGTTGCCGTAGCGCAAAATACGCTTTATTTATGCGTAAGCTTACATACTCTACATGACTGCACCATCTCAGATCCTCGTCAATCAATATTCCAAGGAATTTAGTACTTTTTACTGATTGAAAATTGGTTCCATTCAGGTTATACATTACCTGTCCAGTAGACCGTCGATTAAAAAATTTAATTATAATAGTTTTTTCAGTATTTAGTATTAATTTGTTGTTGAAACACCAATTACTGAATTGTGAGTTCACTATCGAGACTTTTTGCTGGAGTTCAGCTAGGGTCTGTGCCGAGACAATCATTGAGGTGTCATCCGCAAATAGCGTTAATCTTTCAGATTTAACATATTTTACAATGTCGTTGACATATAGAAGGAAAATTAGTGGTCCCAGCACCGACCCTTGGGGAACTCCAAACTTAGTTTCGTACTCGGAAGAATAAGTATTACCTACTTTTACGTACAATTTACGGGCCGTTAGATATGACCGTATCCAGTTTTGTATCACACCCCTTATTCCCATAGCATTCAACTTAGTGCAAACAAACTCAACGTCCAAACAGTCAAATGCTCGAGATAGGTCAAAAAAAAGCCCGGCAATATGATGCCCATTGTCAATGTAATTATAGATATATTGAACGAGGTCAACAGCAGCGTCCTCTGTTGATTTGCCCTCGCGAAATCCAAATTGACAATCAGATAATATATTACATACATCAAGAAACTTTTTTAGTCTAACATAGATTACTCGTTCGAAAACTTTGGATAAAGTATTTAAGATTGAGACAGGTCGATAGTTATTTATATCCAAACTGTCGTTTTTCTTGTAGATAGGTATGATTACAGCAATTTTAAGTAGCGATGGGAATATACCCACTTCAAAAGAGTGATTAATTATTTGGCTAAGAGGTTCTGATATGATATCTTTGGTTGCTTTTAAGATTTTTGTCGATATATTATCGATACCCACACTATTAGTATTTTTAAGATTTTCTATGATTTTCATAATTTCTTTTCCATCTGTAGGTAGAAAAGCAAAAGACTTTGAATTAGCACTGTCCACTGTACATTCCAATGAGAACATGTTACCATAGACAGAATTTAGGTTCTTTTCAGTTATGCCAGAAAAATGTTCAGCAAAAGCTTCAGATATTTCAGAATGACAGTTTAAAGATTGATCATCAATTTTGAGTCGCATATCAGTCGTTTTAGTGTTGCGTCCTAGATGATCATTTACGAGATTCCATATAGTTTTTTGCTTGTTCAGTGAACTTTCTATCTTTTGGGCAAAATACATTTTTTTTGTTTCATTGATAAGCTTGTTATGAACTTTTTTTTGAGTTCTATAGCGTTCTATACTATCATTATCTTTTACATTACACATGATCCAATAAAGTTCTTTTAATTTTATGCTCGATGACCTTACTTGTTCATTAATCCAACCTAAGCTATTATTTGTTACCTGTGTGTTTAGCCTTACCAAGGGGCAGTTCAAGTCAATGCACCAGAGCAGCAGTTTTGAGAATTTCGTAAAAGGTGACTCAGAATTATCGGATTCATCAAAGATATTTAATTGACCAAGATTAAATTGTAGACATTCCCTTAACTTGGAAATGGATGAACTATTTACCCTTCTACGTTGCTGATACTTGTTGCTCTCTGTATTCGAACAATTTACTTGCAGAGAATAGTCCATTAACAACGCTAAGTGATCACTTATGTTTGGCTGTATTACTATTGTTTTAGAAAATTCATGTCTACCACTATCGACTATTATATAATCTAGTTTCGTTACAGATTGGTGTGTACAATTTGTGGTAATACCTATTCTAGTTGGTGAACTTGAAGTGCACTTTAGGTCGAAGCTAGTAAGTATATCACAAAATAATTGTTTACCCAGTGTTGAACCTAAATAATTTATGTTATAATCACCACATAAGATGAGGTTATCTGTAAATTTTTTACAATATTGAATTGATTCCACAATTCTTTGGTGGAAATAGTCAAGACTGCCACTTGGGGGCCTGTAGATGTTGATAACAATACACTTAAAACTGTCTGACTCTATTTTTAGTAAGCTAGACTCAAAGTGCATTTCATCCGTATCGTTTCTATTAGGCAATTCAGTCAATTTAAAGGGCATGAGTTTTCTTACATAAATTAATGAACCACCATGTATATGATTATTTCTACAAAAGCTTGCTTCAATTGTATATCCTGGTATAATCATAGTGTCTATACTCACATTGGAACACCAGTGTTCAGAAACACACACAATATCTGGTGAAACTTCGTTCAAAAGCACTTGCATTTTGTTTAGTTTATTTGACAATGACTGAACATTAATTTGTATTATACGCAGTTTATTTTCTATTTCTTTCTCGGGATAGGTAGCGAGGCCCTGTCCTGAAAATTTTCTTCGGGCGGGGACTTTTTTGGGAAATAAAATCTTCGCACAGCTACTCCAGAGGGCCACAACTCATGATTGTATACTTTGTTGAGATGTTCCATGGGGAACTCAACCTTAAATGATGAAGAAGTTTCCGTCCTTTTTAAGATTTTGCAGTTAAATCCTATATCCGGGGCACTTCGTTTTAGGTAATCATTCAAACCTTTTTCTGTAGTATTCGGCTCTAAACGATAAACATG
Organism: Dorcus hopei; assembly: GCA_033060865.1. Lineage (NCBI taxonomy): Eukaryota > Metazoa > Arthropoda > Insecta > Coleoptera > Lucanidae > Dorcus > Dorcus hopei. The sequence continues at coordinate 73,128,615 of CM065426.1, read as the reverse complement.
CAGGTATCCAGATCTCGGTATTGCAGCGACAGTACGCAACGTACTGTTAGAACCAATAACAGCTTTCCGTTTAGTATTTCTTTGATTTAGTGGAGGTTTATCATTGGAGTTGGTTTCAATTATTCTTTGCTTAGAATTACATTTAGATTGGTTTTTAACCACATCAACATATTTCACTGCATTGGATGATAAGATGTTTTCAACTTCATTACTTACAATATTTTTGGTATTTACTGTACCTGGATAATTGGGCGATTCAGAGTAATTCTTGAGGTGATTAGCGTTTTTTGGAATAGTTTTAGATGATTTGGTTTCTCCGCGTTTTTCCGCAATCGTTTTAGTTGGAGTTTCAGTCTTCGCTCTGGTTTGACGGCTCTCGCTTTGCGATGCTAATAATTTATTTAATAAGTTTATTTGCTCCTTTAAAGACCAAATGTTGTCTTTAAGAGCGGATATTATGCAATCCTTTTGTTGCAGTAAATTTTTGAGATAAAATACTTCAGTATTAGGGATTATTTTGTTTTCATAATCCGGAACACCACTATTAATAGAGGCATTAGGATCGTTATTCGCTTGTTCATCGTCGTACGATTTCGTATCGTCACTATTGTCTATATTAATAAGGTCGCGATTGCTGCTTACCGGTGCATGTGGGTTGGTTTCGATGCACACCGTAACCTCACTGTTATTTTCACAACAATTTACACGATTTTCGTCAATGTTTATAATATTCTTTATATATTTAATGCAACCAGGGTGTATTCTAGTACCACAGTTGATGCATATAGGGCCTTTCGCCGCTGCTATATTACATTTTTTACACTTTTTCGTTGCACTGTTTTCACACGTGTCAGTTTGTATTGTCGCCATACTCAACTGAATCTATCTCGATGTCGAGCAAATGTCTCGAGAGATACTTCTTCATCAGGGTACTTTTCGGAGAATTGCAAAAGACATGATTGTAATGAGTATGCCCAATCTTCATTCCTGGTTTCACTTCGAAAGTGTGCCATAACAATAAATATATCGTGCTGTATCGTAAACGGCATTGCCTTAATAAAGACAGATTTTTCTCAATAAAAGTTGCAGCAAAGTAAAAATCCGGAGAAAACAGTAAAAACGATCAACACTATCACCACAAATATCACGTTTGACAATTTGTCGAATGTCGGTCAGTGGGCGGGAATAAATATCATGTTCGTAAACTATCAAACATAAAAATATACTACTGTAGGGATTTTTTTGCTTCCAATCCCGGACACTTGAGATTGACCACTTTGTAAATGTGTTTCATCATATCATCTGAGGCGCGACAGTTTATGGGGTAATAAAGTAAAAAACCGAACGTTAAGGCAGGTTAAGAATTCGGGCGGCTCTCATGTATTGTACGTTTTAAAAATATACGATTCTCTTTTCCCTTCGATTATCTCAAAACTTATTCATTAAAAAAAAATATATTATAGGAAACTTTTATTTCTTTTCACGATGTCTACCGACATGCCGAGTTTGGTGCATCTTCACTGAAACAGCCTGTATATCGATATATCGACTCATATGATATATCGTTAACCATATATCGATACATTCGATATATAGTTAGAAATATATCGATATGTTCACACATATATCGATATATTTAACTGATTGTTAAAAAAAGGTAAATAAAAATAAGTCTCAGCATATTTAATAGATTTCAATTTATTAGTAAAGCAGATTTTATCTTAATATACTCGCACAAAAATGAATAACATAAGAACTAATAATATTTACTAATATTATGAAGTAATAATAAAATTCTACTAACGTGCTAAGGCAAAATAATGTACTGACAAAATTGTAATTTTGAAAACTGCACTTCAGAAATCAAATCGTTACTTCCGCAAGTCACAAGAACGACTGGCTCACAAAGTTCTTTGGTTCTTTGTGTCGGCCGTTTATAAAACCAATAATGTAATTTGTTCGGGGATTTACATAGCTAATCTTTAAAAATACCTTCTATGGGGATGCATGATTGTGGGTTTCTGTAAAAGTTCAACGTAACTTATTTTCTTTACTACTTACTAGAGAGCAGGGCAGGCGTAAAATGAAAGAAGTTAAAAAATATTTCAAGTATTATCACTATAAAGATACCGGTAACAGATTTCATTGTTCTTTAAAACTACACAAGCGAAAGAATATATCGAAAGGTTATTTGCAAAATATATCGATATTTTTACCAATATATTGAATTATAATCGATATTTCCATGAATATGTCGATATTTCCAATATACAGGGTGTCCCAACAGCGTGTTCTCGGGCCATATCTCCATAACTACTGAAGATACAAAAAAATTTTCAACACAATTTCGTTTTTAATTTAAGGGATCTACCACACAAAATTATTTTCATCTGTACAGAGTGAATCAAAACAGTGGTATCGGACACACTTTTTTATTTCAAATGGCATGCCCTATATATGAAACCAAATTTGGATTGCCCATAAAATTCTACACATTTTCTGTATACCATTGCCTATACCTAAACCTAACCGTTCTTGAGATATTTAACATTTTGTCTAAAAGCTACCATTTGCAGCCACTATTTTATTTATTGATATTTCATTTAATTTTAACTCTAAGAAAAAGATTTTTGGTACAGATGTAGTTGATACATAAGCTTATCATAAGCCATTATTAAATGCACTTTTATCGCTACAAGGTGGTCATGGTAATAAACAAAATCTCAGAAATTTCAAAATGACGAAACTCAATTTTCTTAAATAGCATGCCCTATATTTTTCTATCCGAAATTCTTCGTTTAATAAAGTACTTTCATTTTAGTTAAGTACGTCTTATACCTATCTGAGATATTTTCTGAGATTTTTAGATTTATTTGAATTATTTATTTTAAAACGAGTTATTGTCTAAGGTGGCCGTGGAAAACGGCAAACAAATGAAGCTATTGACTTTAATAATTAATTTTCAAGTGACAATAATGTACAGGCATTAGTTAGTTCAAGTACGTGACTCCTTTAAACAGTTATACATTTTTTTGTACTTGCGGCATACATGCCCCAAACTCTCTATGAGCTTGTCACGGATGCGTTAAGCTGCCTATTGTAATATTGCACGCTGCGGCTGCGACCGACCTACTAGGTGTTTTCCATCGGCATTCGTCTTACAAACCGGGAAAACGCAGAAAACCTAGTTCGAAGGAGCCGAAATGAATCCTGAACACATAAGTGTTCCATTTCTCACATAGGACCCATAATATGTACCAGGAGGGGATTCGAATACACACTTATAAGTGCCCGACCAAGCGTCAAGCCCGTTGCCAACGGATCCAACCAACTTTGGCTATGCAACCATTTAATAAAGAAATAATTCAATAAATCTAATAATTCATATCTTAACAAGTTCCCAACAAAAAATAATGAAAATATTGAAAAATAATTATTAATGTCAACCGGTTCATTGTTTGCTGTTTTCCACGGCCACCTTAGACAATAACTCGTTTTAAAAGAAATAATTCAAATAAATCTAAAAATCTCGGAAAATATCTCAGATAGGTATGAGACATACTTAACAAAAATGAAAGTATTTTATTAGACGAAGAATTTAGGATAGAAAAATATAGGGCATGCTATTTAAGAAAATTGAATTTTGTCATTTTGAAATTTCTGAGATTTTGTTTATTACCATGACCACCCTGTAGCGATAAAAGTACATTTAATAATGGCTTATGATAAGCTTATGTATCAACTACATCTGTACCAAAAATCTTTTTCTTAGAGTTAAAAATAAATAAAATATGAATAAATAAAATAGTGGCTGCAAATGGCAGTTTTTAGACAAAATGTTAAATATCTCAAGAACGGTTAGGTTTAGGTATAGGCAATGGTATACAGAAAATGTGTAGAATTTTATGGGCAATCCAAATTTGGTTTCATATATAGGGCATGCCATTTGAAATAAAAAAGTTGTGTCCGGCACCACTGTTTTGATTCACTCTGTATAGATGAAAATAATTTTGTGTTGTAGATCTCTTAAATTAAAAAAGAAATTGTGTTGAAAATTTTTTTGTATCTTCAGTAGTTATGGAGATATGGTCCGAGAACACACTGTTGGGACACCTGTATATCGATATATCGTTGCCATCCCTACTACAGGGACGCATGAACTCGACGATATCAATCAATATTTGCAAGACTATTTACAAAGTAACAATATGACAGATGATATTATTATTCGAGGAAATAACAGTAGGGTAAGCGCACCATTTATAGTCACTTTAACAGAATAACTGTAATACACTGTAATGTAAAATATTTTCTATTCACATTTCTTCATGTATACTACTAGAGTGAGATGCGTGCTCTGTTTGTAAACGCTAGTGAATGCTAAAAAGAGACGACATATATTCCCGTAAAGCAGGAATTGATTAAAAGGCGAAAGAAGTCTATTTTTCCAATTATAGCCAGTTAAGCTCTATGTATAGCCACGGTTTTGTCCCGATTACAGCCACTGCGAACCTTTATATTATCTATGCGGCTTTTTATATAAATTTAGTCTCAGGTACCTAGGTAGTGGGAATTTTGAACTTGAAAAACGAACTAGGTATCTGTTTTATGTTTTTAATTATAAACTTCCAAAAAAATTTTTTTTTTAAGTAAGTGCATAAGTATAAAAATATAGGTAGGTAACTTGTGGATTCCAACATCGTGCCCGCCTATTCAATCATGTCCACAAAAAACACTCCGCGTGAGTTAATTAATGTTGGAGCTGATATCACTTCCAATATGTCCTTTATGCCGTACCAAATAACATCCGGCTTTTGGGGCCATTTCCAATGCGCACCACTTTTCTCCATTGCTCTACACTTTGCACTCTCTTTGGCAATCTGTACCACCTCAGCCGGATACAATAAATCGTCGTACCGGACAATGACGAAGGAACCAATTTTTATATCAGTCCTAATATTTTTTTCGGGGTTATTCGTACTCATTGGTGCCTCTTTGGTTTTCATGACAACTTCTTTGGTCCTCCTTTTTGTTTGCTTTTCCAACTTCTTCGCTCTATTTTCTTCTCGAATTCTCTGCTTTTCTTTTTTAACCTCTTCTTTTCTTTGATGCTCCTTTTCCTTAGCTTCTGCAATGTGTACCCACTGATCAGAAGTTAAAACAGAAGGCAAATTATCCACTTTCCGTCTTTTTTTTGTTGGGTTTCGGATTGGGATAGAGCAGAACGTCTTGCAATACTGCATTAACATTTTCACCAGAGTCATAAAACGGTATTGTTGTCTTTCCTTCATTCATTTCATTGTTTTCATTCATCTTTCCTGCTTGTAAAACTATGTTTTGCAAAATATTTATTTTATTTTTTGACCCCATGTGTGTTTCATTTGATACAACACTGATCGCATCGAGATCATTTTCTTCGTTTTGCACACAAAGCTTTGACCCAAATTTATTTGTCTTCAAAATTTCCAACTCAGTTTTTTCTTCCTGTTCCTTTAGCACAATAGATATCTCGTTGTCTCCACGAGTGTTCCGGTTTTCTTTGGCATCGTTTATTGCAGATCTCTCCTCTACTTGATGAACTTGTGCAGTAACAGTAATTTTATTTCCATCGAAGCATTCAATATTAGAATCATCCCTTTCAGACATGCAATCTTTCAAATGATCATTTTCTTGATATTCCATGGTATCATTCCATTCTAGGAACGGGAAACTAATTCCATCTTCATCGAAAGTAATATTTATAACTTCTGTATCTACAAACTGATCTAGATTCGTAGCTGTGAATATACTCGTATTATCTGACACTGCAGTTTGTTTTGTAATGTGAACAGAGTCTTTAACACTTTTCCATAATTTATATAATTCTAAATAGCTCATATCTCCTTCCCATGAACTTTTACTTTCGTAGGTTCTTTGAAATAAGTCCAAAACTGTAGTTTCCTTTACACGATTTTCTATTAATTGCAGAAGGGCTGTTTCATTTTGTGACATTTCTGATCGATCCTCTATTTTACTACTGGTATGTTCTACTGATTTTCTATTGACACATTTGCTATAATTCACGCCATCTTCGTCAAAAGGGTACAAACCGGTGGTTCTAAATCCGGATATAATGGAGTCTTGAAACTTTTCCTCCTGAATAATCGTATTTAGAGCTCCTGGGACGTCTTTTTTAGTTATGGTAAATCCGTCGTGATCGTACGTCCACTTTCTTGTGAAAGTTTTCCATTTCTGTTTTAAAGGATGGAAGAAAGCAACATCAAGTGGTTGCATTATATGCGTTGCATTCGCGGGAAGACAAACAAGGATAATTTGATTTTCTCTGCAGAAAGCACTCAATGCAAGTGATAAATGAGATCCGTGCCCATCTAGAAAAATAACCACTGGTCTCTGAATATTACTTTTTACAAGGAACGGATGAAAAACATTTGCAAAGTATTCATAAAAATTCTCGCTTTGCATCCATCCAGAGTCACTTTTACCAATACCCCAATGTGGCGGGGCAGCATCAATGACGGCCCTTGGTAGACGATCATACTTGAATATCGTCAGAGAGGGAGCCAATTCGCCTAAAGCATTAACCGTTATCAATGTTGTTACATTATCTTTCTCTGAACTAGATGTTATGTCGTATGTAGGTTTTCCCTTTTCCGCTAGGACAAGGCCACCCTTTGGTGACAAAAATACAGCTGTTTCGTCCATATTCCATATTCGTTGCGGATGATTCAACACTTCAATATCATCTTTCAATAATGTGCGTACTTCGGAAAACCAAGTCCTGATTTTTCCTCGGAAATAGAAGCACGTGCTTTATTGATATATTCAGCGTGCTTTTGTCTCACTATGGGATTACGCCTAAGGAATGAGTTAAACCATTTCCTTCCTGGTTTGTTCTTTGTAAATGGAGTTTCGATATGGCTCCTCTCAACAATTTTCTGAACAGAATACATCATACCCTCTTTATTTACAGGAAATCCATTGGCTGCATTTGTGACGATCCATTCCACTAATTTATCTTCAATTTCCTTTCCTAAGGTACATTTCCTTCCAACACGTTCAATGTTTTCCGATGTTTTTGCAGATACTTTGTCTCTCAAAGTGGTTCTAGGAATTCCGAACTGTTTGCTAGCTTTTGATTTAGGCATTCCATTTACTTTTATTTCATGTAGAGCTCTTGAGAGCTGTTCCTGTGTATATTGATGAATTGGACCTTTGTTCCTTTTTCTGTGTTTTTGGTGCTCTCTTCCGTTGCCTGGTTTCTTTGGTGCCATGGTGCCTCATTCGGAAATAGTGGCTAAAAACGGTATAGTTAAAACCCCATTTATAGCCGTTGTATGGCTATAAATTGAAAACTGCAAGTTTAGTGATCCATTTATAGCCACCTATAATTTAACTATAACGAGTGAGAAAACAACATTATCTCGATGATTTTAAACTAATTTAAGACATTCCTGACTCGGAAAAAATACACTGTCGACACAATTCAAGATAACACTAAATAAAAAGCATTGTACTCACCAAATGTCTCTTAACGAAAGTTGTAAGAAAACAGGTGTTTGACGACAATCGTTGAAGTTGAAATGTCTGTCTTTGTTCTTGTGTACAATAGACGCATGAGCAGTAAGGATTATGTTACCGACATGTTTGGCGCGAAAATTTGAAATCAGTATGGCTGAATACGGTTCAATAGAGCTTAACTAGGAGTAAATAAAAAGGTAAGTGGCTATAACCGGTGTACTGGCTATAAGTGGTGCGCCTACCCTACTTTAAAAGCGACCGTTAAGAGCACAATTAAACTAGATTTTAGTAAACCAAATTCGGTGGGGAGAATGTTGGGCTTTAAACCGAGAATATTACAAGATGTAAATAATGAGGGCGATTATCCCATAGATATAAACAAATTGAATGCTATAAGAAGCTATTTATCTACCAGTGACCGTGAAGGTGATTTTATAGGTCTTATTTTATAAGTTCCGTTGTGCGTCATCAACAACGATGACGTAAAATTTAGGCACCGTTGCCAAGTGTTTTTAAATTACTCGATCAGCTGTTTGAGCGTTCGAGTAGACGAAAAAGCGTTTTTTAATTATATTGGAGCAACTAAAGTAGCGTTCGAAAAATCCACAACCTGTTCGAGCTAAGCATTCGAGCTCCGCTAACATGCATCAAGTGCTGAGGTAGTGCAGCAAAGTAGAACAGTGAAATAACCTAACAACGTCATGTTACGTACAACAAGCACTAACTGATCGTTTTTTTAAGCGTTTTTTAATTGCAGTCTCAACCAAAGAAAGCGGCCTTTAGGAATATTTTTTGACATGAGTCGTGCCTTCGACTCGGTCGAACACTCACTTTTATTAATTAAATTACAACGCATGGGAATACGAGGTCAAACTAACAAGTGGATCCAATCCTACTTATACAATCGAGAACAAATTGTCGAGACAAATGGCATCAGATCAAGTAAGCGCAGTGTTACAAGAGGCACACCACAGGGTTCTTGTCCGTCACCAACCCTCTTCAACTGCTTCATCAATGATTTATCCAATGACAACCCAAGTAAGAAGTGGCTGACGACTACAATGTGATCTTCACGGAAGACTCTGAGGATGACCGTTCCTGCTCAAGATTGTGTTATTATCCGTTCACGTTCTTTTTGCATTCTAGTAGGCCATGTTTTTTTTTTTCGTTAAGTTACGTACATAAATTTTGATAGAACTCAAAATGTGACAAATGTAAAATTCTGAAACTTTAACATCATGTATTAAAACTACTGTACTGTGGCCTAATACAATCGATTATTTCGTATGGGGTGATATACTGGGGTGCAGCGCACAGTTCAAGCAAAATATTCGTAGCTCAAAAAAGAGCCATTCGCTATATGATGGGAGCAAGCTCGGACGAATCATGTAGACCGCTATTTAAATCATTCAAAATTTTGACCTCCCTTCCCTTTACATGTATGATACTTTAGTCCATGTAAAGAAACAACAAGGAGCTCTGAAAAAAAGATCCGATGTACACTTACACGACACAAGAGGCAGCAAGGAGTTAGAGGTTCCCTTCTCCAGGTTACAAGTGGGACAAAAAAACCCGCAACATATCGGCACAAAACTTTATAATAAACTAGTTACAACTGATGTAAATTATGACACAATGTCCTTTAAATGTTTTAAACTAAAAGTGAAGGACTTTTCCGGCATAAAAGTTTATTATTCGGTAAGCGAGTTTTTAGATATGTAAATTTTAATACCTTTTTTTTCTTTTGACGAGTCAAATGTGTAACACGTATGTACATAATGATAATACACATTATTATTATTAAAATCGAGCAAGTTCTCGAATTATCTGACAGCTTGTTCGAACATATTTGCCTCTAGGAACTGGTGCATTCAAAAAACACGTCCATTGTGTTTCAATAGAAAATAACTACAAATTTAATGCAATATTTGTAAAGAAATCAAATAAGCTGATTACAAAAGTAATGCACAAGAACATAAAAATAATATGGGGAAACAAAAAATGTACGTTAAACAGATAAATTTTGTTCATTCAGTTTTATCAACTCGACAGATCCGATTCACTTTCACTGTCATCAGAGTTACCATTTATATTAATTATTAAGGGGCATATGTCATTGGTATCTAAATGAGCTTCTCTGTCCCACCATTTTAGTATTTCAGTATCAGTATGTTTTATACAGTCGGCCCAAACTTCAGGCGTTATCTTTGCAAGTGCTTCGCGCCATAGCATAATACAGTTGTCCACCGAAGTACCAGATTTTCTTGCATGGTCATTATAATATCTTTTTGCAATTCCCCACACGTGTTCAATAGGGTTAAAAATGCAGTGATAAGGTGGCAGCCTTAAGATTTTATGGCCTTTACTTGCAGCTAATTCATCGAAAACATATGTTGTAGGGGGTCTATTTCTACAATAAATTTAATCAATTAAAAAAATTAAAAATTAATAGAATTTAAAAAAAAGGTGTAAATTAGTATTCTGGGGTTTAAAAAATCTACTTTACTATTCATTACATTCTGATTGATTAAAAAATAGAACACTTACTGGGTAACTTTCTGCAATAATTCAGATTTCAAGAGATGAGGGTCAAATATAATTTGTTTGCTAGTTAGCCAAGTTTGAATGTCAGCTTTTTTCCAAGTTGTAGTTGGAACTTTTTCTTTTAGTACACTATGATATGAAGCATTATCCATTACGATAATTGATGGTTCCTCTAAGTTTGGAATTAATTTATTTTCAAACCAGTGTAAGAAATTGTCACTATTCATTTCGCCATGGTAATCTGAGGATTTGTTTTTAGTGGAGAAAATTAATTCTGCACCTTGGATAAATCCATTTTCATTCCCAGCATGAAGAATAACAAACCTACAATAAAAGAATATTATATTTCTAGATATATTCCTACATAAAAGTTCTCTGACTAACCTTTTACTTTCAACTTTAGTAGTCTTCACTGTTCTAACGTCTTTATCTGTTCCGTCTTGAAATATCCAAGTTTCATCAAGGTAGACGAACTGATAGATTCCTTCGTTTTTATTGTCCATGTAAGAACGTAAAAAATTTACTCTTTTGAAAGCGATATTACTCAGTTCCATTAAATCTCGCCGTGGATCATCTTTGCGCCATTTGAAGCCAATTTGTTTCACTACCTTCCAAAGGGAACTTATATTTCCATCAAATAAAGCTCTAGTCTTGAGTTTATCCAATAATGTTTTTAGAGTGATGTGGTCTTCTGAAACGAACGATTTTTATAGTAACTAAAAATATCTGATTGAACATAAATCTTACTTCTTTCGTACATCTCGTATATTACTTCACGAATAGTAGCTTGGTGGTTATAATCTAGGTCGGTTGTCGGTTTTGAACGTACACGTTTTTTAGAAGGCCCAGACAATGGGGTGCCTTTCCTAATGTCAGATGAAATACGACTGACAGTGGAAATATTCAACTGCAGAGCATCTGCAACTCGCTGTGAAATATATAAGAAATTATACAAAGCAAAATTTTTAAATTATGCACATTACCTCCCTTACAGCTGTTAACGGAATTAAGGGCCCTCCACAGTCACGTTCTCTTTCAAAGTACGTAATTAAAGAAGCAACCATTTGCTGTGATTGCAAATTTAACCCTGGCGGCATGTTGTATTAATTCACGCAATAATGAGCTCTGAAAAGAACTATTAAATATTACCTCTGGAATACACTAATACAACGTTTTGAACACAAACCAACACTCACAGACCAAATGTAAACAAATCAAATGGCAGCGGTGACGTTTCACAACATTGCAATTTATTGCCAACAAACTTTTCAAGCGGACGGTCTATTTTCACGTAAGAATTTGGTTGCATTCGGAGATGAAAGTTGGCATGACTGATTGTTCTGTTGATGACGCACAACGGAACTTAGAAAATAAGACCTATACAAGAGTACTCATCCGGCTCTTGGATCAAGAGGATCGTCTTGTTAATTTTAGAAACGAGTTGATCACTGTAATAGAGTAAGACGTAATGTATTATTTAAACCACGAAAATACGCAGTGTTGGATCGAAAGAAAAAATTTAACTTGAAGAGAGAAAATCGATTATATTTACAGAGTCTAGGTTGTAAAGTGTTAATATAGAATAATATAAGGAAGACGTTTTAAAAGTGGCTCTTAGAGAGAATTACACTGTAGAAGCGGATAACCGTGAAAGGGTGAGCATCATACTTACACGTAAATCAATCATCGTCTATTTAGAACGAAATGAATATTTTGGGAGTGACTGACAAAATTAAAATGGACACTTCAATAGCTAGTGTGGAGTACCATTCACACTTACCATTCGGGTTAATGTCTTTTGGTACAACGATGAAGTCCGAATAGCAGTTCCGGAAATTGACAGTTACACTTTACCGTGTGAAAGTTATTTGCACGTAGAGGGAAGACTTCGTATGGCTAGCGATAATACCAAGGACAGTCCTACAGCACAGTTGATAAATAATCCAGTGGCTTATATGTTTAGCAAGATTAGATATCTTCTAAACGGAGTACCGGTGGATTCGGTACGAAACGTCGGCGTAACTTTAACTTTAAAAGGTTTTTTCTCGTTCACTCTCAATGATGCAGTGAAGCTGGAAAACGCAGGATGGCTTCAGAGAGGAACAAGCAACGTGCTCGATAAGGGAAATTTCACGGCAAGCGTACCTTTAAAGACATTGTTGGGCTTCGCCTAAGATTATAAAAAGATCATGATGAATATGAGGCAGGAGTTGATGTTGATCAGAGCGAACGATCACGTGGGCGCAACTATCGAAACAAATCCGACCGAAAAGGTCAAATTAACAATCGATAAAATAGTGTGGAGGATGCCACATGTGTCAATAGGCTTGCGGGAACAGTTGGCTATAACGAGGATAACCGACAGAGATATCGCGATACAAATTCCTTTCAGAAATTGGGAATTGCACGAATATCCATCGCTTCCAACTACAATAAATCATTCATGGACGGTTAAAAAGCTCCACAGTTAGAGACGCCAAGATATATAATCATCGGTTTTCAAACCAAAAGAAAGGACGTTGAACATGAGCACGTTCGACGACATTAGGTTGAAACCCTTGACAGTATTTCTGAACGGTGGAAGATACCCATACGATAATTTAGATATCGATTTTGAAAATAATAAATACGCCATCGTTTACGATATGTATTCAAGATTCCAAGAACATCATTACCACCACGGAAGCAGTCAACCTTGGTTCACTCCGAAAGAACTGGTCGCATGTCCGATGATTGGGATTAATTGTACTTTTCAAAAAGACGCTTTATATAAAAGCACAGTAGAAATAAGAATAGAGTTCACAACTAAAGAAAACGCTAAGGCCGATACTATCGCTTACTGTTTAATTCTGCACGACAAAGCATTCTCTTATTCACCTCTTATAAAAATCGTGCGTCAGTTGATGTAAACGTTGAAAGGTAATATCATCATTAACAGAGAAGATATAAACTAACAGTAATTTGATTTCACATGACGCAACATCAACTGAACCATAAGTTATAAAAGTAATTTGATTTTATAAAAAGTTGTAGTACGGTACACACCCAAGAAGAAAGGACAATTTTATGTGGAACTTTACATTTAAATTGTTACAACGTTTTATTATTTACCGAAAATGATTTCTTGTAAAACCTAGTACCTCGAAATATAAAATAACGCTGTGATATAGAGAAAACTTAGGTTCCTACTTTCATAAAATATATTTCAAAACTTTTGGACCGATATACAATTTCATTTTCCTAATAAAATATTACATTGATAGACAAGTAAAATTTTCCTCGCACAATATTAAATTAATATACAAGTAAATTTTTACTAGCAAAATTACACAATTATTGCAACAGTAAATGAAAATGTTCGCAAAACTTACAAGTAATTTTTTCCTAACACAATATTACACTGGTATACAATTAAATTTTTCTAACATAAGAGTGTTAAGATTATTGCATCAGTAAATGAGAATGTTTGTAAAATCATGGATATTTGTACAAGTAAATTTTTCCTGACACAATATTACATTGATATAAATTTTCTCTGATACACTATTAAACACAAAATTATTATTAATAAAATTATTAGAATTTACCATTGAATCATTGCAAAAATAATTATGTTATGAAAACTAAACACGAATAATTGATATTTAACATACCCAACTTTTATCCATGTCTTGTTGGCGTTACTGCTCTCGCTTCTGTTGCCGTTGCTGCTCTTGCTCCTGCAACCTCCTCATTGTGGTCAGGATTATCCTGGTCCTATTTCCTATTGGTGGCGGTACTATTGTTGCCACCATTGGTATTTGATTTTGAGGTGTTGAGGTTGGAGGATTTTTGGGTGTATATGTCGGAGGAATAATATCACAATATGCCGGTGTTATATCATCAAAATGGAAAATACCACTCTCTGCGCTTATAGTGGTGCCGTTAGTTAACTAAAAGAGAATGGTGAAAACCAACTCTCTTGTTAATAGAAATGAAAATAACTCACCTTTATTTCCACACTCGAAATTTCGAGATGCTTCTGTAAGATAAAAATGTGAGTAAAAGATTAATGTCAAAATATAAATGTACCTTTTCTCGAGGGTTCCAAGTTGGAACGAAGAACAATCAGAAAGAAAATTTTCGCCACAGATATATTGACCTTAATGCAATCACCTTAAAGCACTTTTATGTCTGTGACAAGATCACACAATAAATTTTGAATTTGTTGAACACGATTGCGGACTTGTGAAATTTTATTAAATATTTGGTTTAAAGTCCGATCAATCTCGGATCTTAAATTAATTGTATGAAAAACATCTTCACACCACCTTCAGCAGACTCCAAACTTTTCTCACTCTCGTTGCACCTATTTATAACGTCAGGAAGAATTTTGTTCAAACATTCCTGTCTTGCTTTTACCATAATATCCACTAAATCGTATGTGTCGGGATTTTTAGGAGTAGAAGCGGGAGAGGAAATGGGTTGTGGTGACGTGATATCCTCTACGCCTATTACATTACTTTGAGGTGCTTCATCCTGAAGTTATTGTGCAAGAAATTGTGAATTGTGGGCAAACGTCTCACAGTGATGTTGTCCCAGTGTTAAGCTATGAGACAGTTGAGCAAAATTTCCATTCTTCTGCATATAATTTGTAATTGCTTGTCCAGGAATAATTTCATCTGAATTTTCTGTAGAATTTGAAACTAAACGTGAATTTGCAAAACGGGAATACGGTTGTAAGTAATTCTTCAAACATCTAAAAAGCAGTTATCAAATTTCGTGGCTTATATACAACTCCTACCGCAAACAAACCAACGACCGCTAAGAAACATCTCGATCCATAAATGTTCAATTGGACTATCTGTATTTACAATATTAAACTGTATGGTATTTTTGACATACATATCTACTCCTCCTCCTCTTCTCCTGTTTCTGTCTTTCCTAATAAAATTATAATCGGTTACAATCAGAAACGCACCATCAACATGCAGTGTTAACCACGTTTCTGACATACAAAAAATATCATAATTTACAGATACAATGTACGCCCTTAAATCATTTAACTTTGGTACCAGCGACCTAATGTTTATATGTGCTACAATTAAAAAAGACATTCTTCATGTGCACTAAGTAAAAGTTACGACCACACCCTCCGGAGGCACAAAAAAAAATAAACAATAATAATCAAATTTAAATATGCTCAAACGTATTTTTTTTTTTTCTAAATATATGGAAAGTGTATAAAAAATGCCTTATAATATGGTTATATGATCGGTCAAATGTTAAAATATCTAATGAGTTACAAGTTATAACATAATAGGTTAAGTAGTATAGAGTTGAGTAATTTTATATCACTTTATAATTTCTAGCGGATCCACTGTAGTCAAATTCAGTTGATCTAGATAGTCCATAAAACCTTCCAAATCAAAGTCCATGGGAATATCAATATTTGCCCGATTCTTTAATCTTTCTTCTTCCTCACTTATCCTTCTTCTCTCTGATATATGTATATATGTGTAAAGGTAAGAAATAAAGATACTAATGAAATAAACAACTTACAAAAAAGGCAATTTGCCTAAAAACAGTAAGAAAACCCAAACCGATAAGTAGATCTCTATAAATAACAGAATAAGCGCGCTCAACCGTTGTATTTTACGCTCCCTCGGGCATTTATTTTAAATTATCACTAATTTTCTGTAAGTCTTGGAACGAATTAAAGCCATCCTTTTTTACATTCACCACCCCAAACACCTTTCCATCCGTAGTCCAGATCTTCTTGCCAAAAATTCCAGAGGCACTGTTTACTAAATTAAGACGCGTCTTCGTAAGGTCTTCACGGATTATTATACCCGAATATCTGAGATTTTTTTTATGGGTGAATACAAGTTTGCGTTTTTTGTAACTTACAAACTTAGCAATTATAGACACTGTTTTCTTATTTCCTTGAGGCTTCCCCGCACGATGGCAACGATCTATCATCCGCAGCTACATGAAGTCCCGTTTTTTCGTTGAAAATACTTAATGCCAAAGCTTCCGTATCTTCGGATGATCTTGCAGCAAAACCGAATACGCGAATGGAATTTCGGCGTGTACTGTATATTGACCCAAGTTATCATTCTCAAGTAACAACTCGTCATTTTCTTCCTCAAGACCAGTAATTCTTTTTTCCAGGGATTAACATCATTTTCCATTTTAGTAAACCGGTCTTGCAATCTTTGAGCAACTCGGTCAACAAGTTTATTGGCGAAATTCTCCAAAAACTCGCTGTCTCCTGATGACGTCTTTCAATTCATTTTTTGCAAAATCTTGAAAGTCACGTTTTTGAGACTGTGTGAGCACCATTTTTGCACTTTAAATGAATGTGAAAATGATAACTGATCAATTCAGTTCAGACGATGACTGCTTGCAACTAAAACTACCGGAGCGAGGACAATACACGTTTATCTAGCACCACGTCCCATGCTCAACTCAATTGCGTTAAAAATGAAACAAAACGGCATACAATCATTCGCTTATAGCAACATTCTGACGGAGAGATGGTTTGAAGGTACTGCGACGGTTTGTACGTTATCCTGAAGGAGAGGAAAAATAAACACCAATCAAAAATCGCTGCGGTCATGGTGACTGCGCGATGGCGTTTAAAGATGTCCCATGGTTAATGTCCCAGAGTTAATGTCCCATGCGATTATGAGTGGGACGGCAGTTTTTGCGTGGGGTTATATTTTATAAGAAGCAGAAATAAGTATTTTTGCTATCATTAGTCTGACTGTTATTCTGGCACTTTGTTAGATATCATTAAAACATTTTTTTATTGTAACATCAGATATTATACTCATCTAGCACACCAGGAGAAGGCATACGTACATTAAATTCTTTGTTAATTGGAAATACATCATAATTGCTAGTGATTAAGATAGGTATGCGTGTGATAATGTGTCACGTGGAATCGTTGCAACAAAACTATTGCCGTAGGAGGTAAACTACGGCAACCACTTGTGCGTGGTAGCAATTGACAGACGGGAGCCAAAGAAATCGGTCGGGCTCAGCGAAATCGGTCGGACTTACCTGAGACGATCTTGAATAGTGGTAACGTCTAATATCCCTGCAGCTCAGTGAAGACGGGCGTGAGTAAACTACGTTACGCACAAGTGTACGTCGCCGAAGTGGGCGGGATAACCCAGATGTTAAATAAACTCGGAGAAGGGGGCGCCACCTAGCTTGTAGCGACGTTACCGTAAGAGTATAGGTCAACGCTAGGGGTAGACCTATTAAAGTCACCCTGTATAATCCGACGCTGAATGATTTGCCGATGCACGGATAACTTAACCAGAAAATAAGAAGGCACAAAAACGCTTTAACAATAATCTTTAATATCGTGATAAATGGTAGGCGACATATCACAATTCTCCTTATAAAATGGAGAGCCATAAAAAAAGGCGAACGGCCCATTTAAAATTAAAAATATGTACAACACCGAAAAATCTACCCGCTCGCGTATGGTACCAATCGCAAACTTCACACAGCAATAACAAAATTAAAACTTTCATCAAAATCAATGAAAGAGAAAACGTGGTAAAAAGAAAGAACGTTACTTTAAGAGTAAAAGTGACAACACAATCGAGATCATTCGCAGAAGGCGATCACTATTAAAAAGGTTTTCAAAGATTACACCATAATTACTAAGCAAAATGCAAGCCAGAGGGGCTGCCAAAAATAACCTTGAAAAATTGCGCCACTTCAACAAGTCTAAATTAAAATCCAATTGTAGCCAAGGGCCTGGCACTATACCGGGGAAAATTCTCGTAATAATCGTACTGTCGGACGAGATGCGAGGCAACGATAAGCAAATGGATCATACCCTTATCCTGGACATCCTACCCTGTAGTCTGTTACCACGAAGTCCTTCGGTCCTATGGCAAGACCTACGGCGACCGAGGGGTGAAGGGCGGAAGCTCAAGGGCGAATGCGGGACGATCTCAATGCGGGGGGGAGACTCGGTACGAGTAGTGCGTGCGCGTGGCACGTGCGAACGAATTTCCAAAGTCCGGAACCAGCTAAATTTCCAAGCCTGGTAAAAAACGGCTTTCGGGGTCCGAATCAAGCGGGTTACGAAGCCCGGTACAAGCGGCTATAGAAGAAAACGGAGAACAAAAATTAACAAAATGCCGAGGAAAACGGCGTGGGCAATCACAAAAAAAAACTTACCTCGTAAATGAACGATTACGAGCCTGACAAACAGCAATCACCAACAGCGATCGAGGGGGGATCTCTAATATCAAATCCGAAAACGTCGGGATTAAACGAGCCCGAAAAATAATTAACGCCTGACCAGTTTTATCCTTCGAAGAGCGTCGTTCAACCACCAAAACCAGAACGCACAAATGACAAATACGACAACCGAGAGATCCACCACAAGTGAAGCAAAATGCCGGCCGCGCGTATCCGCTTACAGCGAAAATCCCAGAATACAAACCCACTAGATGCTACACGGGCGATCATGGCTTCACCGCAGCCGACAAAATAGTCGTAAAAAAAATCACGCTACAAGAGAAAAATAACGTAACAAATCATTTGATTTTCGTACTTAATATTAGCTGGGCGTGCATCTCCACTGAATAACAATTTGATTGTTTCAAAATTTTCGCCTGTGAAATTTGTTTCGTCCCATATAAGAATACGTTTATCGGTGCAGTCATTCAGTGGAAAAGATTCATTTATGTTGAAGTTACGTATTTGTCCTTTGGTTAAAAAATGTTAGATATGGCACGAACTAAATATAATTTCCCACTTCTGGGTGGTCCTACAAATTGAATTGCAGTCCTTTTACCTGATTTTCTATCTAAAACTAAATGTAAAGTTGAAGTTGTGTGAGATCCACATCTACTCATAGTGAAGATGTAAATGTTGAACGAAGGAAAGAATAAAACTCAAATCTTCTTCACTGGTATTTTTAATGTCGCTACATACAGGGTAGCCCAAGTGAACGTATTTCTTCCTTAACGCGAAAACTGTTTAAAATAGGTAAAAATGTTTTATACAAAAGTTTCCTAATTTTGTATTCTCCATCTTGTAAAATTTTCAAATATGAGTGACTTCCGGTTATACCGGAAGTAAGTACCTACTTCGATATTTTAAATGGAATGACCCATATTTTATTACATTTTTGAATTCCTCGACGAATTTAAAGGTCAGTTTGTTAAACATTTGTTATACCTAAAATGCATCGTTTTTGATCAAATCGATGTTAAAGCAAAAAATACGCAGTAGCAGTGCTTCACGCCATCTTGAATAATTCAGAAAAGAATGTAGATAGGCATATGAGATTTTGCTATTCATTTCTACAGGAAATGTACTATCTTTTGTATCTACGCGGAAGAAATATTTTTTCAAATTAATTTAAATCTACAGCCGCCAATGAGGGCTCATTAAAATGGGCATAATTCATTTTTTTTAAATGGAACCCTATATTTTTTTTTACATTCATTAAATGTAAAATTAAATTTCCTTTTCCCTAATGTAGGGTTGTCGATACCTACTTTTAATAGTTTTTGAGATATTTACAATTTTCTAGAATTTGGTATCATTACCTTTGTCATGGATGTTCAATGTTTTGTTTTTTGTATTATGAAATTACGTAACTATTAACAACGAAGTAAAGAAATTATTACAAACAAAATAACTTGCAAAGAAACAGGAGTGTTAATTTTTATCAAGAATTTTCTACAACAAATGCTCAAAAAGATTTCTTTTGGTCATTGTTACCAGTTCTAATTACATCTTGTTGTTGTTAAATTGGGCCAATAAAGACAATTATTATTATTATTATTATTATTATTAATACATAAATTAATTCGCTTGTGGAAAGTTCTATCAACTTTATTAAGCATTTGTGGAGTAATTTTTTCGAATGCCAACATTATTCTGTGTCTCATGTTATCAGAAGTTGTTGGGGGGGTTCGATATACTTCATTTTTTACAAAACCCCACAAAAAGAAATCCATCTTTGTAAGGTCTGGAGATCTTGCCGGCCAAATCACAGGACCTCCTCTACCAATCCATTTGTTCGGAAAATTTTCATTTAAGTATAAACAGACTTCTCGGGTACTGTGAGCAGGAGCTCCGTCATGTTGCATCCACATACGCTGAAGTGTAGCAAGTGGAATATCTAGGAGTAAATTGTCCATTTCATTTTGCAAAAATTGCAAATAAATTTGCCCCGTTAGATTTCCATTAAAAAAGTACGGCCCTATGACATGTGTGCCCAGAATACCCGCCCAGACATTTAAAGACCATCGATGTTGACTAGTCGTACGCAACATATGAGGATTTTCGGTATCGTAATGATGAAAATTATGACGATTCACATATCCATTTCGATGAAATGTTGCTTCGTCAGAAAAAAGAACATTAAAAAAAAATGAATTATCTTCCCGCAGCTGGTCACGCGCCCATTCACAAAATATGCGTCTTCTATCATAATCCTCGGCTAGCAACTCTTGATGGATTTGGATGTGATATGGGTGGTATCTATATTTACGAAGAATTCTTTGCACCGATGTTCTGCTAATCTCACATGTATCACTAATTTCCTTCGCACTCACGTGTGGGTTTTCCTGAATCGAACCGAGTACCAAGAATTCGTTTTCTTCGGTCAAAATTTTGTTGGATTCGCCTGTATTACGACGATTTATTAGTCCAGTGGTAACGAATCGTTCGAGTAATCTTCGAAAACATATTTGCTGAGGATGCCGCCGATCAGGAAAGCGTTCCCTATAAATCCATTCCGCCAATAATGAATTCCTTTGGCATTCTCCCAGTATAAATATCATATCTACCTTTTCTTCTCGTGTTAATGCCATTTTTTTCATAAAGCAATGACTAATTTCAAAAGAAGTGTCAAACACGAAAACAAATTAATAAAATGAGGAATAAAACAAAACATTAAACATCCAAGGCAAACGTGATGACACCAAAATTCTAGAAAATTGTAAATTTCTCAAAAACTATTGCGAGTAGGTATCGATAACCCTACATTAGTGAAAAGAAAATTTAATTTTACATCTAATGAATGTAAAAAAAATATAGGGTTCCATTAAAAAAAATGAATTATGCCCATTTTAATGAGCCCTCATTGGCGGCTCTAGATTTAAATCAATTTGAAACAATATTTCTTCCACGTAAATACAAAAGATAGTACATTTCTTGTAGAAATGAATAGCAAAATCTCATGTACCTATCTACATTCTTTTCTGAATTATTCAAGATGGCGCGAAATACTGCTACTGCGTATTTTTTGTTTAGCATCGATTTGATCAAAAACGATGCATTTTAGGTATAACAAATGTTTAACAAACTGACCTTTAAATTCGACGAGGAATTCAAAAATGTAATAAAATATGGGCCATTCCATTTTTACGATGTTCTACGTATAAATTTCGGTAAACTTTAATAGACTTTTTTTATTGATAAAATAATTACAATTAAAAAGTAAAGGTATACTAAACAAATTTATATTACTCTCTTATGAAAAAAATATTTACTACTCCCATAAGAAAATCTTTACAAAACTAGAGTCAGGTTGACATTTTCGTGGAATCGCCCTTAAGTTATTTTGTTTTTCTTTGCCCTTGTTGGTTTAAATGAATTTAGTTGTAGGACATTTAAATACTTGTTCTTTGTTCGCAGGATTTGATGAGTTTCAAGCAATTTTGACTGACAATTGTTTTCACATATTTGGGGTTACTGAAACCTGGTTAAATAAGGGTATATCCGATGATGTTGTAAGCATTGATGGTTATAGATTTTTTAGGAAAGATAGAGATGCAAGAGGTGGAGGACTAGGTATTTTTGTACACAATTCAATTACGGCTTCAATAGTTGATTACGACTCCAGTCGTGATGTTGATGGTGAGCAACTTTGGTTGAAATGTAAGTTGAAGGGCAGGTTGATTGGCATTGGAATAATTTATCGTCCTCCGCGTAATATAAATAATTTTATTGACTCTATTGAAAGTGCTTTAAGTTTTCCTTCTCCTACGGTAGACGAATTAATTTTTTTCGGTGACTTCAATATTGATTTTCTTAGTCCATCTAATTATTCAACAAGTAATTTTTTAAAACATTGCATTGATTTTTATGGTCTTTCACCACAAGTTATTAACGAACCAACCAGAATATCTAAAACCGCTTGCACCTTAATAGATCAAATATTCGTTAGTAATTTACAAGTTCTCTCTGCAAGCACTTTGGAAACAAATGGCATTTCAGATCATCGTCTTATTTTTTGCAAACTATCCATTGATACTGTCAGGTTGACACCAAAATTATGTACTTTTAGAGAATTTAAATATTTTTCATACACTCATTTTCAAAATGATTTATTCAAAGTTAAATGGGATAATTTATATTATTTACACGACATTAATGAGAAGGTAGAATACTTTACAAATAACATAATTACTCTTTTTGATAAACACTGCCCTATTCGTACTGTCTGCATTCGCAAACCCAATAAACTGTGGATCACTGATGTAATAAAAATTTTTATCGAATTAAGAAATGAAGCTTTGGCTAAGTTCAAAAGGACTAGAAATTCGTTGGATTTCGATGCTTATAAAGACCTCAGGAATTACACATTGTCCGTTATACGCAGAAAAAAAAGCGTATATTGAATTCATTAGTAGGCAGAATAATTCTAAACAAACTTGGAATGTTTTAAGAAGGTTTAATATAAAACATAGTGATCACGTAGATATTCCTCCCCATCTAATTGATCCAACTGCAATTAATAATTTTTTCTCTGCGGTGGCGGATAGTAGTGTGGTTGACTGTGAAAATACAATTAGAAATTATGAAACAAATGCATTCAAACATGACGCCAACTTTACTTTTTTCCCGGTAACTATTGAAGAAATACATAGAATTATTGCTCGGTTGAAGTCTAATGCCACCGGTTATGATGGTATATCATTAAAAATGTTAAATTTTTGTTTACCGCACTTATTGAATCATATTACTCATATTATAAACTGTTGTTTAACATCTGGATGTTTTCCCGATCAATGGAAAGAAGCTGCTACCCCCCTTTCGCTACGACACCGACAACAAATAAAAGGGCCGCTTTTCTACAACACGGGAGAGCGCCAATTTTTCACACGGGTAAAATACACGGTGAACGTTACTGTTTGACACACCAGGGTAGCAACTCGGGTTGTTAGTTATTACGTCGAAAACGGAAACAAATACGTAACAACTTACCTGCGAAACTATAAGTACCATCCGGTGGTTCGCAGTGTGTCTGTCCACCTCCAGCAGGGCGGTACGGTAATGAACTGGACGACGCAAACCTCTAGGTCCGCTAGCTCAAAACTCAGATAATCGGAGAGCGTGGTTGGGTTGGTAATCGTAATTCGAAATCCAAATAAATCCGGTAGGCGCCAGCCAAAGTATTATTTTTGAACACAAGAGGCGAATTATAAACCCACTGAATCCTTTGACTCAGACAGTAGGAGGTCCAATAATACACACCCCAAAAGAAACCAAACATACGCGTGTATCTCGTGTATTTGTAGTAAAATAGTATGGTAATTGATTGTCATATGAAGCCATAAAATAAATGCATAATATTGAATGTATCCTCAAGCATAAATCAACAAAATTGTAAAAGTACAACTCCAGAAGGTAGTACAATGTACTGCGGTAAGTTCGAATACACACGCCAAATTAAATTAAAGACAGATAACATGTCAGTTATTGGAATTCCAAACACCTCACAATAATATTTACAAATTGATAAAGTGCGCATAAAAGCACCAAACAAAACAAGGACCTAAGTCACTTTACTTTACTGTCAAATTAAAAGTCAAATAACAACAGTACGTGTCTGACGGACACGAACTCAAGAGTTCAACAAATAAATAAATAAGTACCTGAAGGGTATTTAACTTTCAATAACTCATAAGGAGTAGTTAACCTTATACGTGTAAATCCAGTGAAGTTGAGATGTAAAACACAAATCGCAAGAGCAAATGTTCCACGAACCTGAAGTTGAGTTGTCAACGAAAGTCAAGAGGTTAAGTCAGCTGTCGCAGGGTTGCCAACGGCTATTCCGGACGATCCATGCGCAATGACCAGCACGCGGAACGTGGAAGCGAGATCACCAAGATCGGCTACTGGGTACAATGCTTCATGCGTGGTAAATTCCACGGGCGAATCGACGACTTGTGAATTTACGCTGGGTACTTCACGTAACAATAGGTGGTTAATAAAACTCCAATAACAAAAGCCGATGAATCGGCTTTGCGGACCTTGCGGGACAAAATCTCCAAAACACGGAGCGACCAAAACGGTCTTTGCACGCTGCACAATAATTTAAACCATAAGCTCGAACAGAACACTACCCCACAAGGGCAACAAAACGGCAGCTTGCGTGCTCAGCAAAGTCCAGCGACGAAGAGAACGAAAAACTAAACGATCCTCGAGGCGTTGGCTGTCCGTACACAGGGTTGACAACGAGCGAAACATAAAATTTACTAAAAGAAAAATTCGAACCAAACGGACGTAACAATCCCCCCCTTTTCTCGAAAAGAAATTTTACCAAAGGAAAATTTCCTTAACTTAGCGATAGACGGCAGCGAGGCGAAAGGGAAAAAAAAAAGTCCCACCAAAACGTGGAGTGCTACGACCGTAAGTTCCCAACACCCAAAAGAAATCAAAAGGGTCCGAAAACTAACCTGTATCTCCCAGGGATAGATTCAACCTTGTCAACACCATTCAACCCACTCACACTGAG
Source organism: Dorcus hopei (assembly GCA_033060865.1). NCBI lineage: Eukaryota > Metazoa > Arthropoda > Insecta > Coleoptera > Lucanidae > Dorcus > Dorcus hopei. The sequence continues at coordinate 73,103,780 of CM065426.1, read as the reverse complement.
TGCACCACCATCAGCCCAAAAACCCACAGAGCTCTTCAGCAGTCAGCTGGCCTAGGAAGAAAAAGAAACGCAAAACAACCAAAGGTGTGAATAACGGAGAGCCCCAAACCGCCCGAGCCGCAACACGCACTGCTCGAAACCACCAATTACCCACTCAAAATGGCACACCCCCGTGAAGCGGAGACAGGTCAAAAAAAAAACAAAACAAAAAAAAAGGGACAACTAAAAACAGGTTTATTACTACCAACAGGAAACAAGCGGGTAAGGATCGCGGTAAGGGGAGGTAACGATGGCGGCACTCACACTCACACAGTTGACAAGGACAAATACCATCGCACCAAAAGACGAGACTCCCCTCTTAACCTAAGTGAAGATCGCTGTCGAGCGGGGACCCAACAAGCGACAAGTGTGGCAAAAAAAAGAAACAAATCCCAAGTCAGAACAAAAGGTGAAAAAGTGAACGTTAAAAAGTTTAAAGGGTGCTGACGATCACCCTAGGAAAAAGGCTACTGAACCTCCGAACAGGGACCCGGAAACAACAATTACAACCTTATCACATAAAACAAAAGACATCGAAATCCCTACGGACCTGTTCAGCAACAAACTTCCCTACCAAAGTCAAATCCGAGAAATACGTTCCCAAACGGAAAACCGCTGGAACACAAAAGTCACAACCGGTAAATCAGCTTAGCTGTACAACAAATAACGATACAAATCACAACAGGGTAAGGTCAAAACGACAAAGGCACAAGCTCAAACTCACAATGGAACCTTCAAACAACAATTTTCCACCGAAGTCTCAACAACGAGAATATCCCAACCAAATCACAACTGCAAAAGGGATCTACAAGAAAATTGAAGTGTCGAAATTCTCAAATACGACAGCATATGACCTCCCCAAAACACACGGTGAACCTCAAACCTGGTTCACGAAAACATACAACCAAGCTAAGCGAAACATTAGACTTCATCCTCATCCTCCGGATGTGGTTTCAAATGCTGTGAATGCCAAGTTCCAGGCAACACACGTTTGTCTAAATCCGATAATTCATAAGTATCCGTCCCTAAGCGACGATGTATCCGGAAAGGACCAACAAACTTGTCGGCAAGTTTGGACGAAAAATGTTTTGTACTATCAGACAGCGTAAAGTTTTTCCGCCATACCAGTTGTCCGCCGTGAAATTAACAGGACGTCTTCGAAGATCATAACGACCTTTCGCTTTAACATAAGCACGCTGTAACCTATTCCGAACGTCTTTAAAAAGTGTCTCAAACGCCGATGAGCGTTTCTTAAACTCTTCAGGGTCTCGATGGATGGAAGATGTTTCGTTGGATGGAAGACTAGATTCGGTAACAGAACCGTCAAGAACCATTTCACGACCAAAGTTGATAAAGTACGGTGTCATACCTGTGACTTCATGCATTGCCGTACGTAGAGCGCAAGATACCTTTGGAAGGAACTTATCCCACTCCCTTTGATTAGCTGACACGTACGAAATTAGCATGGTTTTCAACACACGATTGACCCGTTCGGTAGGATTAGCCTGAGGATGGCAATAAGAGGTAAAGCGAGATTTGGTGCGGTACGTGGCCAAAAGTCTTGCGAATTCTTTGGACCGGAACTGGACTCCGTTGTCTGAAATGACAACTTTAGGGACCCCAAAAAGAAGGAACACATCATCCTCGAGATGTTTTATAACACTGGCCGTAGTAGCTTTGCGTAACGGGAAACATAACGAAAATTTACTAAAACAATCGCAAACTACTAAAATATACGAAAATCCTTTTGTGGACCATGGTAACGGACCCACAATGTCCAAACTAATTACTTCCCATGGCTTGGATATTTTTGAATGTCCACCCATAATACCAGTAGGTTTCGTTTGAAGCGGCTTAGTACGAAGACAAGTTCGACAATTCCGAATATATTTCGCAACATGGCACTTCATAGAAGGCCAATAGTAATTCTGAGCGAGACGGTGAAAAGTTTTAAAAACACCAAGATGTCCGCTTGTCGGATGATCATGACAAACACGAATGAGATCTTTTCGCTGGTTCTTAGGAACTACTTGTTTCCATTGAAGATCTGGATCTAATGAACTAGAGTAAGGAGTTCGAATGAATTTGTAGAGAACATTATTGTCTACACGAAATGCCGGGTATTTCTGAGGCTGGTGTTGCACTAAGTCACGCAATCTAAGATACCAATCATCTTTGATCTCGGATGTCTGTATGGAATTAACGATAGGTACGGAACGAGACAGAGCATCCGGAACGACGTGATCTTTACCCTTGCGATGCACTATGGTGAAGTCGTATGGCTGTAACCGCATACTCCACCGAGAAAGTCGACCAGAAGGATTTTGTAACGAATTAATCCACTTCAAAGAGAAGTGATCGGTAATGATGGTGAAATGAGTACCTTCCAGATACGGTCTTAACTTTTCCACTGACCATAGCACCGCGAGACATTCTTTTTCCACCGTAGAAAATTTCCTTTCTTGAGGTGTCAATGATCTACTCAAGTAACAAATTACTCGCTCTCCCTCATCAAAGTTTTGACTTAAAACACACCCAATCCCGAAATCAGACGTATCCGTTTGTACGACAAATTCTTTGGAAAAATCAGGACATGACAGAATCGGAGCTGTCACCAAACTATTCTTAATCGAAGACCATGCGTGTTCGCATTCAGAAGTCCAATTGAAAGATTGATTTTTCCGTAACAAAGCGGTTAAGGGTGAAATAACCGTAGCGAAATCTTTGATAAACCGACGGTACCAAGATGCCATACCAACAACTCGTCTTACGTCACGAACCGTAGAAGGAGTCGGAATATTAATGATGGCTTTCACTTTATCTGGGTCAACATGTAAACCTTGTCGATCGACCACATATCCTAGATATTTTAATTCGTCACAACAGAAATTGCATTTATCTTGACTCAACGTTAGACCTGCCTTACGAATACGGCTTAATACTTCCTTCAATATGACCAAATGTTGATGGAAGGTCTGGGTAACAATCACGATGTCGTCAAGGTATGCGAAAACATAAAGTTCGAGATCAGCGCCAACCACACGATCAATGAACCGTTGCCAAGTGGCGGGTGCATTATGCAATCCGAAGGGCATCCGTTTAAACTGGAACAAACCCCTACCAGGAACTGTAAAAGCAGTATAAGGGCGAGAAGATTCTTCAACCGGAATCTGCCAATACGCGGCTTTAATGTCGAGGGTTGATAAAAATTTCGCATCCCTAAGTTTATCGAGAGTGTTCGACACGAATGGAAGAGGGTACGCATCTTTCCTAGTGACCTGGTTAAGTTTCCGATAATCGACGCAGAAACGTCGTGAACCATCCTTCTTTGGAATAAGAACGATCGGTGATGACCAAGGACTATTACTAGGTTCCACAATGCCTAAAGCTAACATTTTATTCAACTCTTCATTCGCGACCTTTTGCATAGCCGGAGAAAGTGGATAATATCTCTGCTTAATTGGAGGACTATCCGTACAAATAGTATGTGCTACAAGATTTGTGCAGCCGATACGATCAACGTTAGGTTTGAGAAAAGCCTGATGGAGGACATCATTTAATTCATGACGCTGTTCTGAATTAAGGTTGTAGTACGGGGTAATAATGTCAGTCGAGGAAACATCCGCTTTAGGTGAACTGAAATGCCAAAATCCAGATCGTAAGTCCGGGACAATACCTACATTTTTCCAAAAATCTGTGCCCAAAATTAACGAATGGTTAAGGTCCGGAACGACCAATAAATTTATAAGGCTCACACGATTCTGAACTCTAATCGGAGTACAAATCTCACCAAGACTTTGACATTCTTGACCATTAGCAACCGTACATACAGTAGAATTTTCCCGAAGGTTTAATCCCATATCCTGTAGTCGTTTCCAACCAGGACTACCTACAATTGTGCACGAAGCGCCAGAATCTAACAAGCCAAGAAAAGGTTTATCCAAAATTAAAACTTCAAGATAAGGTCTTTCATCATCTCTAGAATGTGCTAAGATAAAGTCCAATAAAATTTTTTGAGATTCGGTCGTTTGCACGAAATTCTCGGGCTTAGAACACATCAGCCGACCGCCTAATGCATTCGACGAGAGTTTAAAGAACATTTATGACAAGTTCGAACCGTTACACCGGGATTACCGCAGCGATAACAAAACCGCGTTTCTTAGGTTGGGTACAATTATTTGCTAAATGTCCAAGATTGTTGCAATTCCAACAACGGGATTCATTCTTAACTGACGATTTAGACGTTGCAGCTTGAGACGACGTAGTACTATGAACTGATGTTGAAGATCCTGAGTAAACATAAGCCAAATCGGGTTCCAAGGTCAAATTTTTCCTAGGAGGCGGGACATAAGCATTGATAGCAGCTTTACGTGCTTCTATCTGACGACCGTACTTCAAAAGTTGTACTATTGAGGAGATATCAACCAAAGCTAGCTGAGTCTGGAAAGATGGCGTTAAATTTCTCATAAGAATTTTAAGTTGTTGCTGTTCGGAAATATCAACAGTTAACCGAGAAAACAAGTTCTGCATAATGGAGATGTACATGCCGATACTTTCAGTAGGACCTTGCGTGCGACGTTTGATTTCCTCAAAAAGCTGTTCGTCATAGTCTGCTGGCTGAAATTCTGCTCTAAGGCCTGTTGCGACATCATCCCACGAATGGAGCGACGTCTTATTGGCACGATACCAGACTAAAGCTTTATCTTTGAAAAGGTCTATAGCCGAATTGAACAATACTGTTTTAGAAACATTACGGGCTACACGAAGTTCTTCTACACGTTCAAAGAAACTACTCAGTGACATATCCTTTGCATTTCCAGAAAAAGATAAATTCCAATTCCGAACTGGAACAGGTTTAACTGGAGAAATTCTCGAGAATGAAATTCTTCGTCAGAGCTATCTGAGCTACTCGGTATAGGTGAAGACGTTGTGGCCGGAAGAACCGTTGACAAATTAACTTGCGTTTGGTGCAAGGGTGAAGACGTTAAGGCTTTAATTCGACTATCAAAATCGGAAGATAGCGCTACTAAACGGACTAAAACACCTGAACGTTGTGCTTCCTGATCCTTAGTTTGAGGGTTACAATAATTAACTCGCGAAAAAGTATGGGCCAATTTAGAAGAAATTTTTTTCCGCTGATAAGGTGACGAAGTATCAGAGAAGGCATCAATTAACGCTTTAAGTTCATCGATTTTTGTATTAATCGCATTGTAATCTTCCTCAAATTTAAATGGATAAGGAGGGCGAAAGAAAGTTTTACTTTTTTCAAGCTTAATCAGTTGTCTCAATGTTTTCCGCAATGAATCTACAGGGTCAGTTTCCGAAACACCTCTAATCCGCAACTGGTAGATTAATTCATCCTGCGCTAGAGCCCCTACTTCAAATTGAGTCTCCATAATACTGATAACCAAGCAAGCGTACAAAAAAAACAATGTATATACAGGGTATACACAACACTCCCCCCCAACACAAAAGGAAAAACTGCAAAGTTTGACTTAAGGTCAACGAGAATTGTAGACTGACAATGACACGTGAACACGACTGGTTTTGACTTAAAGTTGGACGATATGAATAGAAATTGCCCAATAATCTAACACACACGTTGGATTTCTAACAACACCCATATGACGTTAAAATATACACGAAGGTCGATATTTTACACACGTTGGTCGATACTTTTGCTAAGACATATATCCACGTTGGGCCACTTTTGCTACCCCCCTTTCGCTACGACACCGACAACAAATAAAAGTGGCCGCTTTTCTACAACACGGGAGAGCGCCAATTTTTCACACGGGTAAAATACACGGTGAACGTTACTGTTTGACACACCAGGGTAGCAACTCGGGTTGTTAGTTATTACGTCGAAAACGGAAACAAATACGTAACAACTTACCTGCGAAACTATAAGTACCATCCGGTGGTTCGCAGTGTGTCTGTCCACCTCCAGCAGGGCGGTACGGTAATGAACTGGACGACGCAAACCTCTAGGTCCGCTAGCTCAAAACTCAGATAATCGGAGAGCGTGGTTGGGTTGGTAATCGTAATTCGAAATCCAAATAAATCCGGTAGGCGCCAGCCAAAGTATTATTTTTGAACACAAGAGGCGAATTATAAACCCACTGAATCCTTTGACTCAGACAGTAGGAGGTCCAATAATACACACCCCAAAAGAAACCAAACATACGCGTGTATCTCGTGTATTTGTAGTAAAATAGTATGGTAATTGATTGTCATATGAAGCCATAAAATAAATGCATAATATTGAATGTATCCTCAAGCATAAATCAACAAAATTGTAAAAGTACAACTCCAGAAGGTAGTACAATGTACTGCGGTAAGTTCGAATACACACGCCAAATTAAATTAAAGACAGATAACATGTCAGTTATTGGAATTCCAAACACCTCACAATAATATTTACAAATTGATAAAGTGCGCATAAAAGCACCAAACAAAACAAGGACCTAAGTCACTTTACTTTACTGTCAAATTAAAAGTCAAATAACAACAGTACGTGTCTGACGGACACGGACTCAAGAGTTCAACAAATAAATAAATAAGTACCTGAAGGGTATTTAACTTTCAATAACTCATAAGGAGTAGTTAACCTTATACGTGTAAATCCAGTGAAGTTGAGATGTAAAACACAAATCGCAAGAGCAAATGTTCCACGAACCTGAAGTTGAGTTGTCAACGAAAGTCAAGAGGTTAAGTCAGCTGTCGCAGGGTTGCCAACGGCTATTCCGGACGATCCATGCGCAATGACCAGCACGCGGAACGTGGAAGCGAGATCACCAAGATCGGCTACTGGGTACAATGCTTCATGCGTGGTAAATTCCACGGGCGAATCGACGACTTGTGAATTTACGCTGGGTACTTCACGTAACAATAGGTGTTAATAAAACTCCAATAACAAAAGCCGATGAATCGGCTTTGCGGACCTTGCGGGACAAAATCTCCAAAACACGGAGCGACCAAAACGGTCTTTGCACGCTGCACAATAATTTAAGCCATAAGCTCGAACAGAACACTACCCCACAAGGGCAACAAAACGGCAGCTTGCGTGCTCAGCAAAGTCCAGCGACGAAGAGAACGAAAAACTAAACGATCCTCGAGGCGTTGGCTGTCCGTACACAGGGTTGACAACGAGCGAAACATAAAATTTACTAAAAGAAAAATTCGAACCAAACGGACGTAACAAAGCAATAGTTCATCCATTACCTAAAGTTAAATCTCCTCAAACTTTTTCTGACTTAAGACCAATTAGTATACTGCCGATTGTATTGAAAATTCTTGAAAAAGTTGCACATTCTCAGATTTTTAATTACCTTGAATTGCATTCAATCTTGCCAGAAATGCAATCTGGTTTTCGACGAGGTTACAGCACTGCAAGTGCCCTGCTAAGTATAACCGATGAAATCTTTCAGGCTAGAGACAAAGGAAATGCTTCAATACTGATCCTCCTTGACTACAGTAAAGCATTTGATCGGATTAGTCATAGGCTCTTGTGTGCTAAACTTAAATATTATGGATTTGATAATAATTCTCTTAATACTCTTTTCTTTTTCCAAAGGTATTTGTTTGCTCGTAAACAAACAGTTGTGTTGAATAACTTATGCTCGTTGCCTGCATTACAAAAGTCGGGTGTACCACAAGAATCCGTTTTAGGGCCACTGCTTTACATTATCTATACATCAGATTTTAAAAATATAATTAACAATTGTTCTTATCAATTTTTTGCTGATGACACACAGCTTCTTTATAGTTTTGCCCCTGACACTGTACGCCCGGCTTCGGATGTAATTAACAAAGATCTTAATAATTTATTAAAATGTCTGTTCAACACAATTTAATAATAAATTCAAATAAATCGCATGCCATGTTATTTTGCTCTTCAAAAGATAAAGCTATATTTAATGATATTCCTATCAAATTAGGCAATGATGTACTAGAATTGGTCAACAGTTGCAAAAATTTGGGAGCAAACATGGATTGTAGCCTAAGATTTTCTGAACATGTTTCTAATCTTGTTCAAAAAAGTTATTTTAAGCTAAAAATTCTGTATTCTTGTCGACACTTTTTAAATTTTAACTTGCGTAAAATGGTAACTGATTCTCTAATTTTATGCAATCTAAACTATTGTGATATAGTATATGGTCCATGTTTGGATGCGTTTGACAAATTACGACTTCAAAAAATTCAAAATAGCTGTGTTAGATTCATATATAATTTACCTAAAAGATCCCGCATCAGTCCTAGTCTCATTGAATTAAACTGGTTAAACATGTCTAATAGAAGATTACTTCACATGGGGACTACTGTACATAATATAATTCTTAACAACAACCCGTCATTTTTATTCAAGAAACTAATCTCACGAGGATATTTTCATAACATAAATATACGTAACCCCAATGTCCTTCATTTGCCGAAATTCTCAACTGCGCTTTACACAAGATGCTTCACTTACAATGCCGTTTCACTCTATAACAGTCTTCCTTTAACTTTAAAAGAATTACCTGCCAGACAATTTAAATACAAATTTAAAAACTTCTTATTCTGTGAACAGAAACGAAATAATTAATTAATTTTAGATCGAAGGGATAGCTCTACATTTGCATACTTAAATATATCATGTTAACATATAATAGGTTAAGTGTAAGACTAAACTTCGCCTAATAAAGTTTATTTATTATTATTATATACAGCGTGTTTACGGTCTTCTCTGTATCCTTTTAGGGGGCGATAGTACACCTCAGAAGGAGTCGATAAACTTTAAAACGTCTTAGTAAAAGTCGTCTCGTAAGCAAGATAATAAATCTTGTATTTATTACATTAAAGGGTTAATTTGTTTTGAACTCTAGTAATCTACTATTTAATCAGCATTGTCCACTACAAAATATGTTCGAAGTTATCACCATGTTGTATAGAATATCGATGGGCCATCAAGATTTTTAAAGAACAAGGTAAAATGCTACCTACCTGAGCAAATAGGCAGAAGTTTTAACACCGGAGCGGAATATTCCGGTGCTGCCAGCCAACTTCAGTGGGACGGGGGGGTTCAAATCCAAACCGCGAAGGCCATTTCAAAATAGGCGCCACTTAATTTTTTTTGTACGGGGATCAGTGAAAAATTAAGAAAACACGTTACGTCCAAGACACGTTGATTTTAATCAGCACAATCAACACAAGAAACACAGACAAATAAATAATAAATGGACAACAAAAGAACAAAATTACTTTCCAAAATACTAGTGCTTTGTCGGATCCGAACTTCGCATTAATCTAAATTACAATTAACCAAACACGTAAAGAAAAGTATCTCTAGTTAAGTGCGCACGACAACGTTCGTCTACTTATATCCTATTTGCAACAGAACGAACAATCATCGGTGATTAACGGAGAAGTGTACGCAATAAGTTACATGTTTAATTGCGGCAGCTTCAAAGAAATGAATCGGAAATTAAATTCGCGTATTACTGCTCGAAAATATAATTGTAACGCTCCGACCTGTTTTTCGTCTGATGTCCGATTCGTTTGTCGGTATCTTCGCGGGGAAACAGCGGCGTCACTCGGAGATGTGCCGGCCTCCGCGTAGAGAGGCGAGGGGAACTTCCAACGTCGTAGTTTACAACGCAATCGCAAGACCGGATCAGGACCAACTTCCGTAACCTCCCGCAGAACAATCTACGTTAGATTAGCGTCCGATACGAGAATTCCTGATAAAAATAACTCCCAACGAAAAGCCTATAATCAATGAAATAAAACGAACGTAAGGGTCAAATCGAGAGTTGCTTCGTATAGAACTTACCCCGGTATTTCACCGAAGCTGGGACAAACCACGGAACACGCGGTTTTTCCTGTCTCACAAGTGGGTCTGATCAGAGTGGGCAATTAGCCGTAGATATGCACTAACATCCCTTCGATGTAATGGCACACACAAATAACGTATTTGACGAAAAGAAAGTGCGACCCAGGAGACGGCAAGTTTCGTTCTGACAATGGCACAACATTTCTCGTTTGACAGAAAAGGAACGATTATCAACAAGCGAGACACCTTCTAATTTTACCACCGGGGAATTTTCTTAGTAACAGTGGGAACCAATCGGCTGAAAGGGCAAAGATCACGCATAATACGCGTCGCGAAGTAGAACTTCGTCACAATTTGTCCGACTACTCACAAACGCACGATTTTGCCCCTAAATAAGGATGGATTACTTATATAAAATGAATTTGTTTAATTAAATGAAGGTCCTGTTAATGGAAATATGCTGGAATGTAATTTTCAGAAAATTACGCCGGCGAAATACAGTGGATTCCTACACCGAATGCAATGCGCACAACGACGCGTTCCAAGAAACACTCCGGAACGTCGCATTACGCGTGTACAGGGTGTGTTTAGAACAGAAATCAAAAAAAAGAACGGGAGCAATGCATATACATGGTGTATTCGGAATAGAAATGGGAAATGGACTGTAACAAAAAATAATAAAATTTTTAGTCAAACAAAGGTGATAGTAAATCTGAATTACTGATAACAACTTTAACTGTCACATAACAGACGTAATAACAATTGAACAATAGTTTTTCCAACCGCCCAAGATTACTTTTTGTTTTTTGTTATACTGATTAAGTAGTAGATTACTAGTGTTTAAGACAAATTAATCGTTTAATGTAAAAAATAAAAGAATTATTATCTCGCTTATGAGAGGACTTTTACTAAGGCGTTTTAAGGTTTATCGACTCCTTCTGAGGTGTACTATCGCCCCCTAAAAGGATACAGAGAGGACCGTAAACACCCTGTATAAACATATATGTTTCGGCCTTTGTATAATAAAATTTAATTAATAAAAATTAAGGCCATCACAGGCTGAAAGGTTATGACAAAGTTTTAGTCTCAAGATTGAAATATTAAGTTAAATAGACTTACCAAAATAAAATTAAAAAGAGGGTTAAACAATTAAAATTTAAGACATGATGATTAAGCGAAAGGGTGTGACATACTTTTTTGTAAGTTGATTCTCACCTGTTTGGTTGCCATAGCTCAGTTTAGTCGGAAGCTGAGGTGGATTCGGAAGGATAATTCTTTGAACTATATTCTTTAAAACATAACTTGCGTAATCCATAAATAAAAATAAAAGATACGTGACAAAAACGAAAGCTGTTGAGCGCCAAGTAATCTCTTTAATCTATAATTACTAAAACAGTCCGGAAACATAACAAATGAACTCGATACAGATTATTAAGTTACGCAAATTTATTTTGAAGAAATTGCTCTTTAATCGTATCAGAAAATGAAAAAGAATGTTTGAAAATGAAAAATAATATAATTGAAAATTATGTAAAAATTTAACATAAATGGTAATATGACCAAACAACATGGTAATATGACCAAACAACAGTATGTCCATCTGACAATGAGACATGGGGATTTAACATGGAAAACAGAAATTGCTTTATATTATCTACCTGAGTAGATATATATGAAATTCTGGGTTATAATCGGAAAGATTATTGCATTCAAAGTGTTTTGATACTGTCACGGAAAGCCCAAGGCCTCCACTAGGTCACGGCCCGGGGTTTTTATCCGTTGAGGGCGTAGGTAAGGTAATAGATGGTAGAGCTTGGAAACACAATGTTTTAAAAAAAGAAAGTAATACCTCTTTATTAAGTAATTTAAATAAGTTTAATTGCGGGGGTTCGTCTCGTAGTTTTAGGGAATGCGGTCCTGATGTCTAAGACGACGGTTGCTCACGTCTTTCCCGGGGGTCGGGTGTTGTAGTCGGCCAACAGGTCTGCAGCAGCTCGCTGCAGTAGCGTTTACTTATCGGCCAGCGTCGTGAGGTGAAAGCGTCCTGACGGCGAACGGCGTCGGCTGCAGAGCGTCCTGATGCGGGACGGTCGTGTTGTAGAGCTTCCTTGACGGGGAACGGCGTCGGCTGCAGAGGGTCCAGATGTGGAACGGGTCGGGCTCCAGAGCGTCTAGATGGCAGGGCGGCGTCTCGATGGCGTTGGTACTAGTACCCACTGAGTCGGATGGTAGAGCGACTAGTTGCAGGACAGCGTCCCGGCGCGCGGCGCCCCGGTGCATCGGCACCAGTGGCCACGGAGTCGGTTCGGTAGAACGACTGCCTTCTAGTTTTTTGGCTCGCATTTTTATACACCTTTTTCGGCTAGTCTGCATGTTACATCTCTTTGTTCTCGCCCCGTGTTTCGCCCATCGATTTCATATGTGCGCGGCCTCGTTTATCGTAATTTTCGCTGAGCTCTATCGTTGCGGAATTGGAACCGATTACCTAGTTCTTTCGACACAGTTGCGGTGCCCTCGATTTCACAAGTTCGCGTTGCAATTCTTTGTTCGCGGAATACAACAAAAAAATCCCCTCGCGGTTTTTCTTAGAAAAATCCCTTTCGTGACAATACTAAATGTGTGCAATTTTAGTTGTTAATTATTTAGAAATTAAGAAAAAAAGTTATTTTTTTTTCGTACAGGATTAGTACGTATTTAACGGAGAGTTTTCAAATGGGTCTCGTGGCCGAAGTAGTTTGTTCATTTTTCACAACCGTAAGGTCACGAGTGAGGACGCTTTTTTCTTTTTTTTTTAAACATTTTTTTAAATATGAAATCACTTAAACTCTGAAACTAGTTTATTATTTTATTTATAAGTTTCATTTTAATATTAATTATGTTCCATTTATGTTTATTTTTTCGTTTGCAAAATTTTATTGTGTCACATAATTAATATTAAAATGAAACCTATAAATAAAACAATAAACTTACTCTAAGAGTTTAGGTAAGTGATTTCAAATCTGAAAAAATATAAAAAAAAGGAAAAAGTGTCTTCATTCGGATTTGAACTCGTGACCTTACGGTTGTGAAAAATGAACAAACTAACTTGGCCACGAGACCAGTTTAAAAACTCTCCGTTAAATACCTCCTAATCTTTTTAAGAAAGAACTTTAGATTTGTCTTAAGGTCAAGCTAGTTAGTGCCCGTAAAGGCAATAAAATGAATTTACGTACCTTAGCTAAATTAGGTGGTTGTCACATGATTTTCACAATAAGAAATTATTGTACGTCAGTAACTTGCACGTTAAACACATTAAAATTGTGAAAATCATGTGACAACCACCAAACAAAATCCCTGTACCTACGACTGCTTTGACGATATCATCATTAGGTCCAAGGAATTTGTATGGAGAATCGGCCCATTGTTTAGTGTTGACTATTTCTAATAATGGTGATCTTGTGTGTTTCTTGAGAAAATTGAGAATTTTCTCCTTTTTTGAGTAACTTTGGTGTTGCCGGTTTGCTGAACTTGTGCCTCTCTCGATCGCATCATGGCCAGAAAATGTTTCGTGATTTCGTTCGTTGGAGAAGTATTCAGAACAAATTTCAGTTCCTGTGGAGACCAAGTATAATAAGTAGAGATTTGAAATTTGATTACCTTCGTTGCGTGCATTCATAGTTGAGAAGATTCTATCGTCTTGTCCTGATTGGATACAGACGAAGACGAACATATTGCTGTGCTACTCAAGAGAATTGAGGATAATCTGTTTTTTTTTGTTTGGCCTCACGTTCGTAAACCAAAAAATATTTTTGTGTTATGGAGAACTCGGGGAATTGAGGATTCGTATTTGTTTTTAATTTCGATTTAAGTTTGGTTCTGTCTTGTGTGAATCAAAACTTTTCTTTTTCTTTGTCAAATCTACTCTACCTGTTATTTCTTATATTTTTCTCAGGCTCGTCTCTTAGTCAGGGCTTGGGTTCCTGTCTTGGACAACGTTGAATAATGTATTTTTGTTTTTTAAAAATTCAAGTCTTTACAGTTTGCTTGTTTTTATGTGATTGCCTTTGACTTGTTCCAATCTTCAAATTACTTTCCTGCGCTTACACAACTAGAAAGTAATTTCTACTTTGGTTGAAACAAGCCAATGCTCTCATTTAATGGAAAATCAGCCCTGTTTGCACGCTTCTGTTTTCCTATATTTTAAAAGTAAATTGTTTTACAATCCTCTTGAGTTTTTTGCTTGTTTAAATAATTTGGCATATGACGAACTGACATTCCAGTTAATGCAAACTATTTTTCTTTTTATTCGTTTTGTTTAAATTTTAAAATTGTTTAAATAAATTAAATAATAAATTTTTAATTTTTAAAATAATTTTAATAAACTGAAACTTTTTCTTTTTTCAAACTAAATAAATTAACTTAAATGTTTAACTAAAATTTTAAATCTGCGAGAAGCGACAAATAACCGCACCCAATTTTTTATTCGGCTCGCATGCACACCTGTTTTTCATTCAAATTTTAGTTGTAACTTATTTTAAGTTACCCTCCCTAGTTAGGGTATTTCGTATTCTTACGTTGGTGAATGTTTACCTTTTACGATGGAATTAAATTTAAACAAAAATCTTAACAATCTCAAACAAATCAAACTAGTAAGTGAATTAAATTAAACTAGTCATTCCCGTATTTTGTCCAGTACTCATCCACGTAAGTAATCTTTCTTATTAAACTAAAAATCAAACAATCCTGAAAACTTAACCTAACATTTTGTACATGAATTTTGCAAATAAACTAAAATTAACTTTCTTTCCGCAATTCACTAAACAAAAACAACTTAAAAAGGATCTTCACTCACGCACCCCACTTATCCCCGCACTAACATCTGTCTATTTTTAGATTTTGCCGGAGAAGCTGTTCATAATCGACTTGGATGTTCTGAATTTTCGAAGCATTCTACCTCACTCGTCGACCGTCCTGTAAATACACTAGCCGTCTTCTCCTCTTCGACGTCTGTTGTTTAACAGGCCAAAATCTTGCAGAGGAGGGCCCTTTTGTCTTTGTGTGGTGTTCGTCTAACATCGCATAGAATTCCGACCACGAAGATTGAAGTAGCCTGTCCTCCAACCACTTTCTGTCTTTAGCAGACACAATCAACTGGATTTCTCCTTCGGTATTCTGCATACTATTTTTACTTTGGCTTTGCTTTTTACTATTTGATTCTAATTTTTGAATTTGATGTAAAAATTGAATCGTAACTTGATTTGTAAAATGTTCCTCTTTTTGTTTCATTTATTTATTTACACATTATTAGTAATTTGCTTAAATGATAATTAAATATCACCGCAATATGCTGTTGCTGCTGCTTCTTCCCAGGTTGTGATACGCGACATCTCTTGGTTGTGAGTCGAGATAGTGCAAGATATTTGTGAATTGCCGGAATTTAAGTTGTCAAATTGGGGTAATATTCCTACCTGTTCGCCTTTTAGTGGGGTTGGAAGATAGGCACCCACATCTGGAACTTTTGTTTGAGTAGGCGCAAATATGGAGGATGTGTCAGTGGTCCCAGGTTGCAGTTGTATCTTTCGAAATGATGAGCAGCCGTCTGTTGCGTCATATGTCATTGCTTTGTGATATTTGAAGAAGTCGTGATATAGCTCGATCGGCGTGATGCCCGTAGCAAATGTCGTGGAGGAGATAGTATTTTCGATATCTGTTTTTAATGTCTGCGTAAATTCGTGTTGCTCTGCTGATGATTTTTCGATAATATAAGTTTGTATTGTTAAATAAAGGCTATTCCATATATTCTTCAAAATTGTGTTGGACGAGCGTTCGTGATTGAGTGCCCATTGTAAGCAGTTAGATATCAAAGGTGTAACAAATTCGTCAAATATAAATTCCCACCATAAAGTGAAATCGATTGGTTTGTCGTCAACAAGTTCATTTATTGCGGACGTGGTTCCTGACATAGAAGAAGATATATTTGGTCGATTGTGTTTTCGCAGCTTAAATTGGGACAGCAGATTTCACTTGGCATATGTAATAATATGTCGGTTTGGCAGAAAGAACACTTCTGACTTTTAATATTTGCGTATTACTAATTGCAATTAATTAAATGCAGTTGATACATGCAATTTTTGTTTTCACTTAATGCAGTTTCAGTTGAGCGAATATGATATTTGTTTTGAATTATAGAAAAAGATTTTGTCTCTTTAATGCGATATAAATATTTTTTTCGTTAATATTGTCACGAGCTTGCGCTTGGGGTTCCGTAGCTCAGGGATGGAAGGGAGTAACAAGGGTCACTGTAAACTAACACATTAAGAGCAACAAAGATTAACTTTATTGTCTAAAAGTTAGAGACACAGATCACCGTACTCCTCCGAAGACGATCAGATAACTGATAAAATATTACAATAAATTCATGTCTTATATACTAAAGATGTACTTGACGTCATGACCAAAGGTCCACGAAATTCGGTGGACACGCGTAGTTACTACGCTGGAAAAGGTGTCGTTAAACTAATTACACATTGCCGCAGTTATTTTACTTATGTTGCTAAATCTGCAAGTTCAGTGTAACGGCTCGGCGTTCGACATCTGGCTTGCTGAGAATGCAGACCCGTAAATAACTCGGCATTACGAAAATACTTTTCTTTTTAAATTAATTAATACATTACAAATTTCTCGTAATCGTGACAACCTCCCTTTCCAAGTTTGCTCGACTCTGAGCAAAGAATTTTATACGAAACGGTCATGATATCAGTACACCTGTAAACAAATACAAGATGAAACATTCATATGAAAAAAGCACTCGTAAGCAAAAAAATATAAACAAACCTATAATGAATGAAAACAAATCTAAGCATAAAAATGTAAACATGCGTTAGCATAACGTATTTGAAAGTGGAATAATTACTAAAATTATATCCTAAATAAATTTAAAGTAAATTCCCCAATTAACTAGAATTATTCCAAACCTGTCTTAAAAATAAAAAAAAAATTAACTGTTTATACACTGTCATACGATCCTTAGGTCTAGGTTTTCCAATGAAAGTCTGGTAACGGCTCTCCTTCCGCTACTTCTGCAATCAGCTGTGGGTTTTCCATTCTCCTTGGCTGAGGTGGTTGATCCTTACTCCGATCCTTTTTCTGTTTTGTGGAAACTTCAATCTCTTCATATGGTCCATCCATATCTTCAAAGTTACTTCTGCTTGTGCCTGCTAATTAATGGAAAGTTCCATCTTTTTTCCGGGAACTTCTTGATTCTTTAGCATGCCTTTTTCCTCCCTCCACGTCTCTCTCATTCACGCACTCACTCTTTCGGCCGACGCTTGATGAGTTTCCTGACGTTTCTTCTTTTTCTGCAGAATCCTTTTTATGCACAGGCCTAATAACATCAGCAGGGTAATCACAAACAGTAGTGGAAACATAAATTACGATTTCATGTTCCATTTCATATCCATGGGTAGGCGTAGCTAATATCATTGCACGAGCGGGTGTTCTTAGAAGAATAATCACAGCAATGGTTAAGACAATGTTCTATAACAAGAAGATGGTGTTACCGTGAAATGAGGTTTGGCTTTTGCTTGACATCTTTTTTATATCTTCCATCAAATCTTCAAAGTGTACTAGGGATTGACAGATAGTGATGTTTAAATGCGGAATTGTTAGACTCCAATTTTGATTTACACATTCGCTAATATTGGTGTAATTTGGTTGAGACCGTGTGGATGGCTTCATAACAAAGGTCTTCAGATTGGTCCATGTAGCGGGTAGGATGTGGGTGACATCGATGTTGCTTATTCCTTGCCCACAGAGAAATCTTGTAGCAATGATGACTTCTTTCCCTGCCATGACAAGGTAGTTTGATTTTCACTGCTCCGGTTTTGGCATCGCGTTGAGGTTCTAGTTGGGTTGTTTCATTCTTATACTTGATAGTAGTAGTGTCTTCTGCTGGATCAGTGATGATGAATTCCGTGTCAGTAAGTTCGGTAATCAGCATGGTATGTCCTTTGTGATATCGGAATGGACAGTATTGCCTTATTTCCTCTACGGTTGCTCCTCGGAAGAGTAGTTTAGCGCATTGTGGTCCCTGTAGCGGATCCGACGAAAAGTGAGATAGGAAACATAATTTGTCGTAGAATGGCCGGCATTGATGTAAATAGGACCCTGTGATCGATGCTAGTGATTCCAATCCAAATTGTTGCCTTCCTACTGCTAGATACAGGCTGTTGTGGTTGACCACGCAGGTGCTGCCCTTCCAAGCGAACGGTGTTGATGTTAATTTTTAGAGGGTCCATTGTCTTGATTTGGTCTTTGTTGGAACCTTGGCTGTGATGGTTAGCTGATTACTTCCGATGCTGCAGTCGGTATTGGGCAACTGGTAATATCTTTCGACGTTTTCTACTGGGATGACTAACTCCTGTTCTTCTTTGGATAGTGTCATGTCCAGTCTTCTTAAATCATTACTTAGTGTGTCCGGATTCACCATTAATATTGGAAGCTGATGACCTTTGTATGAGGAGATGATGGATGTGAACTTGAGGGAATTACTCAATACGTATAGACGTCTGACTTTCATGAAAATGTGATACAATGAACGATGTACAGCATTGAATAATCTACGTCTTGTTGTACTATTTTCTTCGTTCAGTACTTCTATGACCTTAATTCTCTTTTGAATTATTTCCATCGAGCTGGCCACCTGGTATTGATAATGTTGGAATTTTTCAGAGTTGGTTCCAAAATCTTATAATTCCTTTTGAAGTTCCTTGGTTAATCTTTTGGTGGCCTCTTCAATGTCTTCGTCTTCTGACATGATGTCGTCTAATTGATGCTGTGTTACTACGCCGCAACACCAATTTAGAGCGTTACCCATAAAATTAAGTGATCTCTTCGAAATATTTTCTGTCATGTCTTCCACTTCGCTTTCTGGAAACTGGATTTGGAATTCGCTAAAGGTCCATCCTTGCTGAAGGATTTTCAGTTCTTGGTCCAGTGCAAATTCTAGTTGTTCCAACTTCTGGCTCATTTGACATTCGAGGGTCTGGTTTGTACGACATTCGATGTCTTTAACGTAGTTGGCGTCGAAGTTTGATGGTTTCCACGGGGCCTGATATATTACTGGCACAGTCGCTTCGTAGACCATCGTTTCCGGTAGCGGTTTCCAGTGAATTCCAGCAGTGATTTCCACGACTGCTCTAATAGGAAAGGTCCACATTAGGAGGAGTAGGATGACTTTCGCAGGTTGGATCATAATTGAAATCTTTATAAGAAAAAAAAAATTGGGAAGGAAAGGAAATTTGTAAGATGCATCTGAATTCTGGATATTGGTGATGGAGTGACTTTCTGAGTTTGGATCATTTCGGAATGTCGGTAGTATTAATTTTCGTTAGTGACATCAGGATCGGCGTCGGGGCTGTCCTTGTCGCCTACGCTCAGGCGAGAAATTTTTCGCAGGCGAGGATCGCTCGTTGTCTGGTTTTTCTGCAGGCTTAGTCTTAGATCCTTGTAGTCTAGCTTTGGAATTCCGATGCTCTTGACTTTCCAGACGATCGGGGGATGACAGTCTACACTCGTGTCGATTTCCATGGCGGGTATATATTTTTGAAGTCGCCCTGAATCTGCCACGAGACGTTTGGGAAGCTGGCCTTCGATGTCAAACTCTTTTACGCTGTTGCTTCGGAATCCTTGCAAACTTCCGTACTTTTATGGAGTGGTTTAAACGGTGACTCGCTGAGCTGTCCTGGTGATTATGTCATTTTCGCTTGGGCCCTAGTCCAGTGGACATATACGAATTTCGTTGTCTTCACTATGTCACGATCTCGTTTCGTCCGGACCTGGCATTCCCTTAATTTGGAACTTTTGGCGCTTCCATCATGTCACGAACTTGCGAGAATTTTGCAGCTTGAATTTTCGTCTTGAATTTTTGTAGGTACTCAATACAATATCTTTTCTACAGAAATTTCAAAACAGCTTAGGTCTATCAGTTATTATGTGTACGGAGTGTTCAGTTTTGCAAAAGATAATTTTTCTCAAAATTTTCAAATGGAACACTCAGTGTATCTAGACTCTCGTGAAACACTGTTTTAATAAGCTTTCATAAAACGCCAATTGTCTAAACTGAAGAATAGGGAGATAAAAATTAATTCTAATTTTTTTTTTCAATATTGACGTTATTTATCCTATGAGAAGACACCCGGATTATAGAGTTTTACAAAGATTGAAAGAAAGATTCTAAACGCCAGGAAACATTAAATACAGTAAAAATGTTTAAATTAAAATAACGTTATGTAAATATTTTCAAAATAAAGAAAAGTAGGAATTAGTTTAAGAGAAACATATTCAATTATGTATTTTGAACAAAAAATAAAACATAGTCATTGATTTATCAGCAAATCAAAACAGAAGAACCGGTCGGAAAGACTAAATAACGTCAATATTGAAAGAAAGAAAAATTATTAATTTTTGTCTTGCGACTTCTTCAGTTTAGACAAATACATTTGGCGTTTTATGAGCGTTTTATGAAAGCTTATTAAAACAGTATTTCACGAGAGTCTAGATATACTGTTCCATTTGAAAATTTTGAAAAAAATTATCTTTTGCAAAACTCAACACCCTGTACACATACTAACTTGTAGACCGAAGCTGTTTCGAAATTTCTGTAGAAAAGATATTGTATTGAGTATCTACAAAAGTTCAAGACGAAATGTAAATAAATAACAAAGATATAAGCACTCATATTATGGCAATTTTTTACACTTAAACATCAATATCTTACAAACTCTTAAGTAAAACTTCCTAAATTTTTGGTTATTACCTATTCGTTATGCGTACTTTCGAAATATGTAAAAATATACTGGGTGTTCCATTTAAAAAAATATAACTTTGGTATGGTTCTTAGTTACTGAACACTCTTTATAGCCAAAAATAATTTTATGAAGTAGAGCTGACTGAGTTACATCTTAGCTCGTTTGAATATGGTGTCGAAAGTCATTACGTTTAACTGCCCAAAACTCAATTTTCGTAAATGAAACACCCTGTATATTTTTACATCATGACATACAGAATCAAATTCTACATTGATTGATATTAGCATTCTCTATACCTATTTCTTTTAGTTTCTTTGTTATTAGTAAGAGTTTATTCAACGCCCACTGAATAATAGGCCTGCTCAAAGGAGTGGGAGAATACCCCGAGAACTTGAGACAATGCCGCGCGCGCCGCGCCGTTAACTGACGTATTATTTATCTAATGTGTAATGCGGAGTCAGAATTGACCATAAATTTATTATTGTAAAATTAAATATATTCATAAAACTAATTCCAACATGTTAAAATATATACAATCCCCGTGTGTGGAATATAATTATGTAAACTCATGAGCACGAGTTTAAAAATAATGTACTTAATTATTTTTGTTGTTTCTAATATCTTTAAATTAAAAAAAGAAATAATTCATTTGAAACAATTGGAAATATGAATGATATAGCAGAGTTAACTGAACTACATACGATACATAATAGTTCTAACTACTACTGTCCAGGAGTCGCAGCGAGGATTACTATGATTCTTAAAAAAAAGGAAATTTTTAATAATGTTAAAAAATAAGTTCTCTTAATAATTAAATACGAGATGTAATAATACACAATTAAAACAGATGAGTTACTTTCACACTGCGATACTGAACATGAAGTGACCATTTTAAATCAATCAGTAAGCGCATTTACGTACGCGCTAACAGTTCAACGGCGAGACACATACTGACCGAGTCCCCCGAAAATCTTGGCGTCCCCCGAAATCTCGATGTTCCCCACTATCTAACTTCGGCCTATGAGAAGTGGGCGTTGGTTTATTACAACGGCATATTTTGCTAGAATTATCGAAATTTTTCGCAGTAAGTGTCGACAAAATAGAAATATTTATTCAGTTATACTATTAACAGATAAGTAGAAATAAATAAATAAGTTTCGACGAATACTAATAACACAAATTTCATTTGCTTCATTGCCAGTTACAGGAGCAGATGAAGTTTTCTTTGGTCAGACGGTGCCACTTCTTAAAAAATACGTTCAAATCTTCTATATATTTTTTTCTGTGATTGGCGGTAACTGCGGATACTTTTCATTAAATTTTCTGCTCGTTCTCGTAACCATTTTGTTGCACTCTCCTTGAATGTAAAATAAACTGTGTATTAGAATAAATAAAATTATTCATTATTATTTTTACCACTTTACCAATTATAAGTTTTGCTTTTGTTGTTTAATAAAAACGTTAAATTGACAAAGAAAATTGTTTTTCAAAGCATGCTTAATTTTTAAAGACGTTCGTTTATGAAAATGGTAAACTTACGGTAGGTATTTACCTAATAGCTTTATTCTATGATGTACGTCAAAATAATGTTATGATTAGCAATTAATGATTTCTTAAAAAGTAACAGTTCAATATCTACTTTTTTCAAAGCTTGCTACGAATAAGTGCATTCACTCCATTAATTAACAGAATAAAATATACAATCAATGATAACAAGAAAGGGAATGCTAATACCAATCGATGTAGAATTTGAATCTGTATCTTATGATACGAAAATATACAGGGTGTTACATTTACGAAAATTGAGTTTTGGGCAGTTAAACATAATGACTTTCGACACCATATTGTGACCACGCTATGAATTTTTCAGGGATAATTAGGATATGATTTGAAAGTGTGAACATTATACTTTTAAACGACATGTCACTTCAATCTTTAAATGTGAAATTGGCGTAAATACATTGTCTTAAATGAAAGGTCACCAAAGCTATTTTTTAAATAAATTTGAAGATTTCTCAAAATCGGTTACATTTAGGTATAAGGAAGCCTTAACATTTTTTATTTAGAATAATGTGTAGAATCAGAATTTGCAATAAAAAGCACAGCATTCCATTTAAAATAAGAAAGTTAACGGCGACTTCCGGTATAACCGGAAGTGATATAAAAATGAAAATATTTTAATCTGAAAGATTGCTTTCCCTTAGGGCAGTGTACTAATTTTCAGAATTTTTGTATATTCCCTTCCCCGAAAACTCTTAATAGGCCACTCTATTTGGGAGACCCTGTATACTATAGAGGTAGAGAAGACCGCGGCACTCGGTGGACACCCTGTATAATTGTATAATTATGTTGTGATCAATTTATTATCTGTTACAGTTCGTTTTGGCTTTAACGATTTTATTCTAGGGAATAATAAAATTTTGTCTTTCTTTAATGGTCTTTTTGATAATAAACTCTAAAGTTCTGTTTTGGCTTCACTGATCGCTCTATTCTGAATTCAAACTCTAAGGGCTACCTTTTTGTTTCCTTTCTCGTGCGTGTAGATTGGTTAATTTCGGTTCTGGAAACGTGATGGCGTTTGTTTGTTTGTTGATTCGAAATGAAAAATGAATATTAAAATCGCCATCTTGGTGTTCCTGACATTTCTGAGTGCAGGTCAATTTTCGTTCGCTGTAAAAGCAGATTTAAGTGATTCATGCTGAATTCGACCACCTAGCAGTAGGGATTTTATACACTTAAGGAAGTCGTTTGGAATTTCGCCAATGCTTGTATAGCGGATAAAATTTACGTCGCGAACCCCAACGTCATAGGGACGTATCACAGGTTTTATTTGGCCCTTACTTTTAAATAAGGGGTAAGTCTTTCGATTCAACTTCTAATATGTCAAACTTATCGTCATGTTTCTTCCTTTAGCAAGTCGTACACGGCGGTTTCAAGTCGTATGCAGCGGTTTTCAAGTCGTACGCGGCGTTTTCAAGTCGTACGCCGCGGTTAGCAAGTCGAACGCGGCAGTTTCAAGTTGTAAGGAGTACATTCATCAAGTGGTGTGAACAGATCCACACTGTACGAGGTAATATCCACATTTCGCGAGGCAAATTACAGTTGGTGACAGAAAACAGAAAGGAAAAGTTGTACGAGAGTCGTCTGGCTCTTCTATCTGCATGTATCACGAAAGTATAGGCGTGCATGATGGATCAAAAACCCTCGTTGTGGACATCGTGATTTGCGACTTCCGACGACTCGACTTAACGTCAAGCACGGTATCTTACATTTCTCACTGATTGCTTCAATTGAACATCAATTGCCCTATATAAGAAGATATTGCAAACTGGAAAAATTATGTACCATTTATTTGAAATCATAGGTCTTTAAGAACACAACATAATTTGCCTAAAGAAATTTAGTAACCATCTGCTACTGTCAAACTGACAGTTGTTTATAATTTACTTTGTACATCACCTCTTGTAAACCAAAAAAGATATCCTGGCCGGTGACTACGCGTTACACTAGCGCTGTGAATCTTTAATTTTTATCGCTATATGTTAATGCCTACATCCACGGAAGACGATTGGAGAAGGATTGCTAATGACTTTTGGAATTTTCCCAATTGCCTGGGAGCTCTTGACGGGAAACACGTAGTGATACAAGCTCCAGCTAATTCTGGTTCTCAATTTTTTAATTATAAGAAAATATTTTCGATAGTTCTCCTAGCACTAGTCGATGCGCAATGTAATTTTATTGCTGTTGATATTGGATCATATGGGAAAAACAGCGTTGGAGGTATTTTTGGGCACTCAAAATTAGGAAGGGCTTTAGAACAAAATGCTTTAAATATCCCCAACCCGGTAGAACTTCCCGGTACGAACCAGAAGGCAACTTTTGTAATTGTAAGAGATGAAGCTTTTCCCCTAAAACCCCATTTATTAAGACCCTATTCTTCAGCCCAATAACGAGGCGATATTACAAAAAAATATTTAATTGCAGATTGTCACGTGCTCGAAGATGCTCCGAAAATTCGTTTGCTCTTTTGGGTCAGAAGTTTCAATTTTACAATAGAAAACTAAAAGCCGCACTAAAATATGCAGAGAAAATTGTATTAGCTACCTGTTTATTGCATAATTTCATCAAAGATTATCAAATTAATGCAAACAATTCTAGTACAGCTACCAACTCTTCCTTGCTCAATTTGCCACAACAAGGAGGAAATGCAACAACTACTGCGTTTCAAATTAGAGACGTTTACAAAGATTTTTTTAATCCTCCGATAGGAGCTGTTGACTAGCAAATGAGTGCAATTTAAAAAGTTAAACGTTGTAGCAATCCGCATTGTATTAGCAATATTCTTGTAATAAAATGAAAGATTGAACTATGAAAATATTTTTTTACTTACCTAGTGTAATGTTTAATTCCTTCGTAATTGCCGACCAGATTTTCTCTTTATAGTTATTGTCACTATATTTAGAATTTTCAAAATCATAGATGACCGTATTTTGCCTCACCAGTTCAATTAACTTCTCGTCATTCATATTGAATTATCAACGAACACACTTTCCAATTCACTTGTACGTACGATCTATTGAACTGAAATGTAAACAATGTTTCCACTATCAATACCGCTTCCGTCACGTCTCAGCCTGCCCGTAAAAAATACGTTTGCTTCAATATGGAACGGTACTGTTTGGAAACGGTATGTAAACGGAACGGAAGGTGTGCATATCGACATTCATTTACAGCAAATAATATTTTACGTAAACGGAATGAAACCGAAATGGAACGTCAATGGAACGTATAGTGAGAATCAACCTTTAGCAAGTACATTCACCGCTCGCGGTACATATTCCCCGTCTCGAATAGTTGCGGCAGCAGCCATAACACGATTTTCAAGTTCAAGTGCATTTTCCACAGGCGTTGAGTGTTTTCATGTGTCCCCACGAATAAAAATCGCAGACATTAAGATCCGGAGATCGTGGAGGCCATCATACAGATCCATTCCTGCCTATCCATTTATTCGGATAAGCATTATTTAAAAATCTAGCCACATTGCGATTGAAATGTGCAGGAGTGCCATCGTGTATAAACAGCATTTCATATCGAGTTTCTAAGTCGACATTTTCTAGCAGGTTTGGCAGCGCATTCCTGAGGACATGTAAATACGTTTCATCGTCTAATCTTTGGGGTAAGATATAAGGACCTATTAGATAATGCCCAACAATTCCTGCCCAAACGTTAATTGAAAAACGTTGTTGAAAATGATGTGCTCTCACCATATGTGGATTCTTATCTGCCCAAATGTGACTATTATGAAAATTAAGTATTCCATTTTTTGTAAAGCAGCACTCATCTGTCATTAAAATTTTATGAATCCATTGGTTGTGCTTTGTCAATCACTGAAAAAAAAATAACCTTTGCGGGAAAATCTTATTCCGGTAGACCTTGTACACGTTCATAATGAGATACAAAAGCTGTCGACATAAAATTCGCCAAACAGTTGCGTGTGCAAGACCAACTTCTCTCCCAATTTCCCTGGTGCTAACAGAAGGATCCGCATGTACTGGCTCTAGAACCTCTTCTTCTGTCTGCGCTTACAGCACCGCCAACTCCTGACCATTGTGGACGAACAGATCCAGTGTCTCGTAGTCTTTGCGATACAGCTATAAACGTTTCACTATTGGATACTACCTGATTCGGAAAACTTTCCCGATAACGTCGCACAGCGTTACGAGCATTCCCGTGACATTCGCCGTACACGAAGTGCATATCCGCATACTCTGCAATGGAGATCTTTGGCATTTTGCACGCCGAAAAATAAACTACTACACAACCTTTTCAACTACGAAATAAAACGATTTTGCAGAAAAATTGTGAATATAAACCGAACGAAGCCTATAAATAGAGCAATTAGACTCATATTATCGAAAATACGAGCATCTACGACCTTTTAAGAAGTAACAATAAAAACAGAAGGATTTATTGCTTATGCATATGCTTATGAATGAATACACAGCGGCTCCCAAATGGTGTGGGTCGTTTTTCAAAAATTCTTATCTCGGTAACTGAGACCGGAAAAATTTTGTTCGATGCCTTTCTTGCTCTGTAGTGACTAATATTATCCTCCGAAGTTTGTTGGAAAGATCGTGAAACAGCCTGTATACAACACAAATCAATTTTTCCGAGTATATAAAAAGTTTGCGTTTTTAGAAAATTTGCCGAGAGGGAGTCTGATGTAATTCTGCCTTGGCAAATAAGTCATTGGAAAAATCATACTAAAGTGTCTCTGAGGATGTAGACCTTGCCTTGGCCTATTTTCCAATGACTGGTGATTCTGCGCATTGCATAAAACCATCTTATGTAATTGTTTGTGCTATTTAATCCTTCCTGGAAGCTTTGGCAGATTGTTTCATGCAACTATGATCCCTTGTGTAGGTGGCGTTCTAATTTCTTTGTTACAGTATTAATGCCTGTTATTTCAGCAGATTTTTCAGCATTTCTAAAAAGCGTCGCGCTATATTTCCGTTGTTAGTGTTTCCCGCTTTGTAGAGGAATATCCACCAAAAGCCAAAAGACTTAATTCATTTTTAAATCTATCCTGAATGTATTTTTTTTGTCTTTCATTGACTATATTTTTATTTGCGGTACCTCTGACTTGCAACCTTGCCAACCTCTGACTAGCGGATACGCAATGTGAAGTATACATTCCTTGAATCTAATCCATGCATGTAACGGATACAACCCATAATTCAAAGTATTGTCATTAATTTTTTTTTCTTTTCAAGCACTTATCCTATTAATCTCTTTTGGTGTAGCTCCGCACGAAAAACACATTTGGGATGAGGAATACGAGGATATTGTGCTACCTACCTGTAGGTTTGCAAATTTTGTGCGGTCAAGCCGCCAGAGATGCGTTGTCTCCCCGGACGAATCCACTATTCAAATGGTGAGGGGGTTTAGGCCTAATTACGTCACTTCTTTTGACGCCAAAAACCCGGACTTCGAGCTATCACGGGAATTGCTCAGAAGCCCAGTAACTGCTTCGAGAATTAACCAGAATTGAAATTAAAAGTAGAAGCCTAGTGGAAGAGAAACAGATGAGTTACTGGCAGGGGTCAATAAAAGGCCAACAAAACATACCTGTTCCCTTGCTCGTCATTATGAATAACTTGAATGGATTTTTCAACCGTAACAATTGCCTAACAAACTTTACCATCGGTCAAACTTAAAATTAACAAGGGCTTAATCAAGAAAACCTTTTTTGACGCTGACACAAGTTGAAATTAAAACTTCTGCTTGTTGTTCAATTTTTCTTCCGCGGAAATTAATTCTGATTCTAATGTATTCAGTTGTTGGAGGAATTGTGGTTTCGGCAGTTTTTCCCTGTGTAATTTTTCTTCCAATCCAGAAGACTGACTTAACAAGCCTTTTCGAAAGGGCGGAGAAAAAGACATATCTAGAGGTTGTGTTAGGTGAATCTAATGGGAGGGAGTAAAATAAAAGTTATGTTATGATTTTCACATTTTTCTGGTATTGCAACAGATTAGCGACTGGCTAAATTGTCACCTGTAATAGCTTCTTAGATATCCAGTTTGTGTAAATATTCAAAGGAAATTTTATTAAACACGTTCTGAAAAAGCACACTATCAAACTATCTACTTGAGCTGCAGTTGTGTACTGTACCATTCGGTTCACCTTCAGTCCAGTTATCGTGAACATGCTTGTCTTTGTAGAACCTTACAAATAATTGACTTTACTTTAAGTAGGAAACGGAATTAGACCCAACCGGAGAGCATCTATCTTTGGCATCTTTAACTTGGACCGATCCGGTAGAGTCAACATGTAACGCTGTATGTAAAGTTACTAGATGTATAAAGTACCGCAATCAGCCATTTTTGGGGAAAATAACCCGCCAAATTTAATTTGCTGATTTTGAAATTCTTTCTTCTACCAGTTTTCATTTTAATTCTGAAAGCCTAATTAGTAATTTGAGGAAAATTTTTGTTTGAATGCAGGCAATAAAATCCGGACACGTAATATTTTTATAAGTATTTGTTAAATTTGGATTTTATTATCTGCTACCGATCACGTGTTACAACAAAAAATAATAAATAATGTTCTATAAACTTTTATTTATTAAAACAGCTCGCATAGCAACACTACGGCTACTTTTTGACTCGTCACAATTTATGTTCTTACATTTGTGTTTTAAAACAAAGTACAATCTACTTTTTACAAACAATTTAATTATTTTATCAAGAATATTATGACATGTAGGAATATTATTAGGAGGAGGTTGTTTTTGCGTTAATAAATTTATGAAATTTTCTACTGTTACAGCATTAGATAAAATAGCATTCTCATATTTGCGAAGAAATATTTCAAATTCATTGATATATTCAAATAAATCCAACGTGGGGTACTCTAAAATGTTTTCTTTGTATTCTTTAAGTTGTGCAAATTTATTTATTACATTTACATTAGTTAATTTAGTTTTAACACTTTCATAGCAGGTATTACAAATAGCATAATTACATTTAACTTTATAAATAATAGCCCCAAGTAAATAATATAAACTGGCTTGCAATCTAATATCAACTGTTGAAAAATCTTCAAGTATATTATCAATTAGTTTATTTTCAACTTCATCTGATATATTAGCTTCAGTTTTATTCAATTTGTCACAGTATTGCACAATATATATAACTGCCTCGTTTTACATTTGTTTCAAACTGTGAGAAACGCACCAATCGTAAAGACACTTTGAACATATGGGCATCAGGAACAGGTTGTCGACATCTTATTGAAGAGAAGGTATTTTCTAAGGCATCTTGCGTTAAGCGAGCCAGCAAAATGTAACGAAAATGCTCTTCCTCTAAATAAATTTTTTGAACATGTAATGTCGTTTCAGTTGATAAAATTATACCAGTTTGAAACGGCATCCATGTATTATTTACAGACACATTGTAAGTGATATCTTGGACAGATTTCAAAAAATTAATACTATCTTTATAAGTGTCTTCGTTTTTTAAAGACAGTGCTAAACCTTGATAACGACTAGTCAATAATTTAAACCACCTGTACATTACTTGTATAAACCATGCAGTGCTATGTTTTTCATCAATCATTTTTGCTGCAATGCAATAGAGAATAGCAGCTGATACATCATGGTTTATTAATGCAACACTTATGCCAACATTCATTTTATCAAAATGAGATGGATAGATTACATTATGTTTCAGTCTAGGGCACAATTTAAGTACATTACCATTATCAATTTCATAAAGTTGTTTGATAGGCACAATGGAAACTTCATTTGATGGTAAACTAAATTTTTGAACTATAGATTCATGTAAAATAAATTTATAGCCCTTTGTAAATGCCATAGCAAGATTTTTGAAAACATGAACTGGATCTGGCATAAAAAATAGTTTCTTATCACCATAACAAGGATGTTGAACGTAGTTATGAATTTTGTTATATTGTCCTGCTACAATATTTAGCATCTTCCATAAACTACGATTTTGTGGGCCCGTATCAGATATTATTGTTAGAATATTTATTCCAATAGCCTGACTTCTTTTAATTATTTCTGTTATTCTCTCATACACTTCTGAAGCACTGAACGATTTTCCTGTAAAATCATATCCCACAACCTGCTTCCACCTAGTTGAAACTCCACCTAACATATAAACTAAAGCATGTGTAGCAATTTCTTCAGAATTTTCTTTTCCCATTAGATGATTTAAGTGTTGGTCTAGCAACTACCATTGAAAGTGTATTATCGAATTGTAAGCCAGGCCTAATTGCCATTTCGTCAAATATGAGAGTAGCGTGTCTTTCTTCTGGTTCAAAATTCTCCACCTAAAAAAAAAAAAAATTATGTGCACAAGCAAATAAATATTTTCTAACCATCACCAATACTAACTTTAACTTCTAACAAGTTGAATATTTCATCTAGAATACCTGGACGAAATTTCAAATTCTTGATTCGATGTTGAAGTGTACGAGGACTTGGGTACGGAAGGTTTTGTTTACGAATTTCTTCATATCTCTTCGTTCCACATGCCATGTACAACTTCAGTGCTTTTGTTATGGTTTCTGGAGACCAGGTTAATCCTCTACAATTATTTCTTTCCAAAGATTCCAACTGATCTTTATGAAATTTTTTTTCTAAATTAGTTAGACTTTTCTGTTTCAATTTCACTTCATATTGCCTGCACTTTCTTAAAGCTTCTTTCAATTTTTGCTTTAAATTCTTTGATTCTATTTCCTCCACTTCTTGTAGCTCGAGGTCAGGTTCTTCTACAGTTTGGAAGCTGCAGGTATTTGAAATTTCACAGTTATCATTTATTTTTTATTTATTACAAAACTTTCTTCTGTATCCTGCTTTCTTTTATTGTTTTTTTAGTAAATCAGGATATGCATTCGGGCTATACCATTTTCATGTCACTTTTTTATTGAACTTTCTAGTGGTATAATAAAAAGAATTATTCCAAAAATATGTAAAATTCACATATTATGTAAAATACATGATACAAATAAAATATAAATACAAACAATAATAATAATAATAATGAGACTGATAAAATACAAATAAATGATGTTATTTTATGTTCATAAATTTGCAAAGTAATTTATAAATTGCTGTCTAATATGCAATTGCTGCTCATGTCCTTCATTTACTACCGCTATTTCATCTCTTTCAGCATCCACCTCTGCTACTTCAGGATCTTGTGATGGCATTTCTTCATTCATTTTTCGTGCAATATTATGTAAAACTGCACAGGATATGATCACCGATTTAATGGTTTCCATTTTTAATCGTAATCCCAGTGACAGTATTGGGAATCTTCTTTTCAGAACTCCAAATAACCGCTCACCATGTCCTTGTGGGTTTGGTATTGGTGTTATTACATATATTTGCAATGCATAACCTGAATGCCCCAATAATATAGAGTTTCTAAATTTTCCTGCTCAAAAACGTGCATTTATCTGTGAATTGTTAAATATCGTTTGGTCATGACTTGATCCAGGCCATCTGGCTGTAATATCCAGAATATTTAATTTGGCATCTCCAACAATTTGGATGTTCAACGAGAAGTAGCCTTTTCTATTTCGGTAGACTTCAGCTTCATTACCACCTATAATCAAAAATGTTGTGTAAATGTACATAAAACTGGCACAACAGCTATGTTCTTTTATTTTATAAATAATCACACGAAATAAACAAATTCTAACATACCTGGGGATTTGTATCTTAATGTGGGTGCAATCTATTGCACCAATGATCCGTGGAAAACGTGCAACATCATAAAATTGCCTCTGTATACTTGTAATTTCCTATGCGTTTGAAGGCATTTTAATATAATTAGGAGCCAAATTTTACTTTACTACACGTTTTACTATTTGACACACACTCGACTGGTGTACACCACCAAAGTCTCCAACAGTTACTAGCATACTGCCAGTTGCATACAATCGCAGAGCTATTAGCAACTGATTCAGGTGACTGATAGCATGATTCCTGTAATAAATTTTAAGATAATTTGAGCTACTATCATGTCTTTCCATAACTTACCTCTGTGTAGGCATTTTAAGTTCATTTCTTATTTCGCCCAATAAATTCAGCACCGTGTGTTTCTTTAGACGAAATCTTACAAAAAATTCGTCATTCGACCATATATTTAAATTGTCAGGGCGAAGCCGATAATTTTTAGGTGCTCTTTGTGGTATAGGCTCTTCGTCTTCGTTGGACGTCGTTGAGCTTGAACTTTCCCACAATAAATTACCGTGTGCACAATCAACGGCAGAGTCATCTGATGAACTTGAGGAATCCATTTTGAATAACACTTAAAACACTACTCAATCTCCGGTTGACGACGCTAACCGCTACCTACTTCTATAGTTGAAGTCAACCGACAGTGACCCGGACGTTGAGCTGTCAACCGAACATTATAAAACCAAAACCTTTCGTTGACTACGGGTTGAGTGTCAACTTCTAGTCAACCGCACTTTATAAGTCAATGGGCATAAGTCAATGTTTTGCTTATAGAGACGTATTCTTAGATGTATTAGCATGTGTGTACTGCCTTTGGCCTATATTTGATCGATTCACGTAACCCACCACAGCCAAATAAAAATATTTATGGACTGAGTGTAACGTTATTGATGTTTTGTTTTTGTTTTTTTTTTTTTAGTTTTATTAGTTATAGAAATTATAAGAGACTAAGGGCCGGTATTATAAAAGTACGGTTGAACCTGCGGTTGGCTGGCCGACGCGACGGTTGTAACTCGACCGACGGTTAGGATGCAATTTGTATTATAAACACAATCTTGGGTCTCGGTTCGTCAACCTGACGTTGGCTTACATTTTCGAATGTTAGCTATTCTGTCAAGTAATTTTGACATTACTGCCAAAGCAGTTTCAAAATATAACCGAGTAATATAATTTATCATAAATTATTTTAATATTTAAAATGACAGCTAAAAGTAAAAGAATATCTTATTCTGATGCCGAATGCCATCGCCTTGTTGATGTAGTTCACAATTATAGAAATATTTTAGTGTAAGAAGACAGATTCCACAACTTGGAAGCAAAAGGTAAAAGATTTATAATTTATACACTGTTGTGATAAAGTAAATGATAAATTCGATATTTTAATTTTTTTTTAAAGAACGCTCGGACTCAATTTTATTTTATTTTTTGCCTTTTTCAGGAAATATCTTTATACTACAGGCTGTTTGAAAAAAGCTGGTCAAGTGTTAACATTATTTTTTTAATGGAACTTCGTATTTTTAAATTCTGCTCAAAGTTTTACACATTTTTGATACGTAAAAAGCCAATTACCTTCAAGATATTGATATGTGAACGATGATAATTTTCAAAACTTGACTAAAATTGAGGGGTCCCTTTTTTGTTTTTTTTTTTTTTTTGAAAAAAAAAATGTTCATCTTGAAAATATTGAAGTTACCCATTACTTTATCACAACCTAGTATAATGCTATTACTAATCCATATTGCACATTTATATGCAGAATACAACCTGGGAGAAAGTTGCAGAAATTTATAATTCTGCCACAACTGATCCCAGAACTGCAGATCAGCTGCGTTGCAAATTTGACAATTTCAAAAAAGATGTTCGTAAATACGAAGCGCAGAAACGGCAAAATTTCTATAAGACTGGTGGAGGTGTCGAACCAGATGTAAAAGCCACAATAAAATTATTATACGACAAAATAAAAACTATAATTAGTTTTTCGATCAGTGGTCTAGAACCCAGTCAGGGTGACAGTGACGTTGCAGAAATAGATGAGAGGATGAAATGCAGTAAATATAACTCAAAAGTTCATCAAGTTAATTTTGATTAGAATCATTCATATTTCATTCATCTTAATTTTGATTGATTGGAGGAAAAGGACGAAAAAGAGATGAAATCCTAAACTAACTAAGGTTTAATATTAAAATATTTAAAGAATTCAAATATTACTTCATGAACTTTTCAACTGAACACTTGATATGTACAAATAGCTAAAATATACCTGGTGATCTACAAGCTATGTGACAGACTTTGGTAAATTACAACTGAATTAATTATAAACTATTTTTTTATACCAAAATAAACTATTAAAAATCATCCATATGTCACTACTACGTCGAGTGACAGAATCTGTAGTTCATTGCTGTGAAGCTTATATTAAAGCCGAAGGTGAACATTTCGATTATGTTTTATAAGCTTAAGATCTCTTATTTTTTTAAATTAAATGTTTCAGCTTTAGGGTGAATTTTATTTTCAAATGCTTATAACTTCTAAACAAAAACTAATCGGACACATGTTGATATATATATAACAAAAAATCAGTTTATAATTAATTCAGATATCATCTGCTGAAGTTTGTCATTGTGCTTGTAGATCATCTTATATAGTTTGGATGCAATATTATACTTTTAGCTGTAGGAAACGAAAATAGCGCAGATATTACGCTCCATAATTTGGATTCGATGATTTTGAGTAACGAAATTGATAATGAAACACTAACAAACATTCCAATAATTTTTGAAAATGATTTATCTCCTCAAGTTTTGCCTAGTACATCGCAACAAGAAGAGGTAACAGAATGTGAAACAAGCAAATAAAAATCAGATTAGAGTAGCAAAGAAAATGTATGTCTGTGATTAACTGAATTAATTAATGTAATACATTCATGGACTGTCAAATTTATTGACTTTTTATTTAATCACAGACACAGTCTTTGCACCGCCTGCTCTAATCTGATTTTTATTTGCTCACAGGTTACATTATATTAATCTTATTTTCAAATTGGTCTGATTATACTCCAAAAATGTTAAAATCAAAAAAACATAGGGTATTGGAAGTTAAGCGCAATAGAGATGAGTTAAAAGAATATGTTGATGCAGGTGGAGAAAATT
The DNA here is from genome assembly GCA_033060865.1 of Dorcus hopei. Classification (NCBI taxonomy): domain Eukaryota; kingdom Metazoa; phylum Arthropoda; class Insecta; order Coleoptera; family Lucanidae; genus Dorcus; species Dorcus hopei. Next base: position 73,068,722 of record CM065426.1, on the reverse strand, counting down.
TAAAAATTAAAATGTTCAATTTGAAAAAAAGGTTATTAGAAGACGAAGCCGCAAAAGACAGCAAATTTCAACAATTGCGATTTGAAAAAGAAGAGGAATTATATAATTTAAAAATAAAAAATCAGATTTTGCAAAATGAAAAGTTAGAATTAGAAATACGGCTATTGAAAAATCAATTAGGACATAGTAATTAATATAATATATAATAATTTATATAAACCGGTTGCGAAGGCCTCCTAAGGAAAAATTTCTTTATTATTAATTCTTTTCGTTACTTTTCAAATATTCGAATTTGTATTGTCATTTTCTAACTAAAACAGTCAATAAAGAGCTTTTAAAATAATTTTTCAAGGTCGCGTAAATTTTTTTTATGTTGATATGTTGAACAGCAACTTTTGTATTTAAAGTTTTTCTTTACCTCTTGAAATAAAGCCTCTAGGTAGGGTGAAAAAAATATAAACAAAAACCCTGTACAATAGGTTTACATGTATGTTTAAGATTTTTTTTATTATTAGTTTCAGTTTTAATAATAAAGTTCTACATTTGTGTCAGTTTGAACTGTTTAGTTAAGTGCATTAATATAATAAATAACTAAAAGAATATCTTTCTTGCATTTTTGAATGAACATTAAACTCTACTTGTTTTTGAAACTTAAATGAATTTAATTAAAACTTTAAAAATTCTGTTTAATTCATGTGCTAAACATGGCATAACAAAAAGTAGTGTTTTTATAAGTAAATGCAATAAGTCAGTTATTTATAAACTATTTACAAGACTTAAAAATTATTTTCTCCAAACAAAATAATTTGTGACTTTTAGTATTTTTTCTATAGTTGTCTCGCCGAATAGATGCAGCAATAAAAGAGCGTGATCAGCACGTGATTGTAGGCGAGAAAATTGTGACCGCTTGCTATTGGCTGGAGGTAAAGCCATTTTACAATAGACATCTTCTGGTATTTTACGCAGTTACTCTATGAAGCTATTTGTGTCAATGTCGTGTTTCGTTTTGTATTTGTTGCTATTATTGTCCTTGTTTTTTGAATTATTTTAACAAATGAGTCTTTTTTTCTTAGATTTTCTTCTTAAATTAGCAACGCAAATTTTTTTGAGCTATGTAAAACAAGCTTGCAGGTGTTCACGTGAACATTTCATGACCACTGCATCTGTTGGGCGATGCAACTATAGCAAATTATATTAGTAGCGTCTCACAAAACACAGCTACGATTATCAGCGATTATGTTCTAATAAGTTTAAAAAATACAAAATAAATTGGTCTCTATAGTTATATCTATCATTATCAACACCAATATTATTTCTGTATTCCTCTTCAATAACCTGATTTATGGTCGGGTCTTGTACAGGAACCTCTTCATTCATACTACGTGCTATATTAGCACTGCACATGCTACTATTACAGATTTTGCTGTTTTGAGAGAAAGCCTTATTCCTGAAGATAGAATAGGAAATCTTCGCTTCCAAACTCCAAATAATCTTTCAACTGGATTTCGACTTCTAATCTGCGATTCGTTGAACACCTGTTCTCCTGCTGTTGTTGGGTTAGGAACTGGTGTTATTAAATATTTTTTTAAGGCGTATCCTGAATCTCCAAGCAATATCGCATTACCAAATTCATCCGATTCAAAACGAGCTTGCAATCGACTGTTATTAAATATCGTTTGGTCATGTGATGAGCCAGGCCAGCGAGCAACAATATCTTTAATCCACAAATTCGAGTCTCCTACCACTTGTACATTTAATGAAAAGTATCCTTTTCTATTTCGAAAATATTCTGCATTATTTCCTCCTATAAACATGAATCAGGTAAGTACATAAGTATAAACACATCAAAATGTAAAATACAAAGTACCTGGTGAAGTTATTTTTATATGTGTACAATCGATAGCACCTATAACTCGAGGAAACTTAGCTATATTGTAAAAAAATTTTTGTACGATTTCCATTTCTTGCTGAGTGTTTGGCATTTTTATGTAATGTGATGCTAATGTTATAATGTTACATATGACTTTTTTTTATAATTTGGCCTGCTGTTGCTTTATGTATGCCTGCAAAATCACCAACAGTTTGAAGCATACAGCCAGTGGCACAAAATCTTAAAACAAAAAGTATCTGTTGCATTGCTGTTACTGCAAAATTTCTAAAAAGTTTTTTTAAATAAATTGGTTATTATTTATATAACAAAATCTTTTAAGCGGACACTAAATCGCGCACTATACACTTTACGTTTCACCGTCGTTCGACAGCTTCGAAGATTTCGCTTAAAAGATTTTGTGATACAAATTTCATCGGACAAGAACCAACTGTAAATATGTTATTATTTATGTTATGATAATTTTTGTTTTAATTTTTACCTTTTATTTTTTGGCGCTATGTTATTTCCAATTCTCTGTTCTATCATCGCCACTGTGTCTTTACTGAGACGAAACCTCATTTTGAATTCTTCATCACTCCATCGTTGGAAATGATCTAAACGAAGTCTAAAATTTCTAAGGGCCCTTATTCTTCTACGTAATTCAAATTCTTCAGAATCGGATAAAAAATCACTCTCACTACTATTGCTACTGCTACTAGTATCTTCCCAAAGTCGCTTATTTTTATGAAATAGTTGTTCAGGAGACGATGCCATTTTAATAATCAATATCAAATTCAAATTCACTGATAAATTATTAGTACATATTACTAAACATTCAAATTGGAAACTTTAACACGACGTCAACTTCTGTCGGTTGACGTTCAAACTGAACTGCAACTAGGGTTTGAGTGAAACGCCGGTAGACCGACACCCCAACCTCCGGTCGGGGTTTATAATACTCAAACTGTAGTTTAAGCCAAGGTTGAGTTTCAACCTTCGGTCAACTAGGCTTTATAATACCGGGCCTATGTTACATTTTTCGATATGCATTGTGTGTTGAGAAAAAACATTTCAAACACAAATATTTCGAACATTCTCTGCATTTAGTTTTGGTTTTAGATGTTTTATTTTTTGCTGCTTTCCTTCCTAATTTTTCAACGTTTTCTTTATAACATCCACTACAAGCTTGTTTTTTTTTTTTTTCAACTTCTAATACGTGATCAGTTGTTTCTCTGTTGTTTTCAATTTTCAAGTCATCGCTTTTTACTGAAAATACCCGTAAAAATTAAAAAAATTGCTAATTTCTCTTACGTTTTATAAGTTCTTCTCGAAATTTAGTGATTGACATTTTGTCATTGGTTACATTTTGATGTAACCAGTAACCATTGACTAAAGCTGAACCTACGAGTAATTCTATTGCTAGTTTGCGTTACCATTTTACACCACGTCTCATTGAAGAATTGTATGCTTTCATTTGATCTAAAATGCGAAAAAGAAGTACTAACGTCTAATAAATTATAACACTACTTTTTTCTTTACCAGATATGTCTATGTAACTTTTCCTTTTGTTATATTCAATAACTGACTTGGGTTTGTATATTGTTGCATTTCGTCTTGTTATTGCTATCATTTCAGGTTCAAATTTTGTATTCAGCATTAGAACATCTCTCTTATCCCTCAATTTTTCAACAAATACACCACTGTTACTTTCTTTAGCAAACATTTCTCCCTTTTGAAGTTTTTTTTTTGGATTACATTTTTAGGATTGTTTTTTCTATTACTTCTTAGTGTACCCAAAAGATATGTATTTAGGTGTAATAGTTTATGAGCTAACTCAACTGATGTGTAATAGTTGTCTACGCATATAGTACAACCTTCTCCCAATAAATTCTCCGTCAAATTGAGAACTACTTGCGTCGGTACCGTTCCAAAATTATTTCCTTCTTCTTTTTCTTTCCACAGTAAACCTTCAAGTCATATAAGTATCCTCCCTCCAGACATAACTTGAATAATTTTATTCCAAATTTATGGCGTTTGTTACTAATATATTGTTTGAACTTTAGCTTGCCTTTGAAAGGCACCAAGGTCTCGTCTATGCATATATATTCTCCTACTACAATTGGAGATTGAAAGGATATTCGTAATTTATCAATAAGAGGTCTTATTTTATAAAGTCTGTCATTACTGATATTTTCTGCATTATTGTCTACAAAATGCCACGTTTTCAGTAGCATTTGAAAACGATTACGTGACAAATATTTTCTTAGGTTGTTTTCGTACAAGAAGTCTTTGGACCAATACGAAGGAAGTGAAGGTAAGGAAAGAGTGCCCATCCACATAATACACCCTAAAAACTTATCTATTTCACTTACATCTGTGTCTTTCCAATCACAAATGCGTGCTTTTCTAAATGAATTTTTATCTTTTTCCTGAGCTGCATATCTGTTCGTTTCCGTTACACATAATTGTAAAATATCATCATTTACTATGATTTTGTAGAAATCATATGGTGACATACTGTAATTTTCATACATATACGGCCTTATTCCTGGTGCTTGTTCAGTAAATAGAAATTTTTTTTATTGTCTCCTGTAACAGCACCCCAAACAATAGCTTGTACAATATCTTCGTCGACTTCTTCTGGTAAATTATTATAAACATTTTGTTTTATTACATCTTCAATAATATTATCGAGGTTAGAAAAATTTTCCGTACTTTCCATCAGACATGCAGCACTGGTTGATGGAACATCCGTTGAATTATCACAGATATTCTTCCTAGTTCTTTTCTTATTTCTAACATTACCTTCAGTAAATATTTTCTTAATTTTCTTTTTGTGCAGGTAAATTATCTTGTGGAGTGTCGAACATAATTATATGCAATGTGTCCACGGATCGACTTTACAAGAGGAAAATCTTTTTTAATATCAATTTTATGCAAAAAAGTTATTGTTTACTGCTTCTCAAACTTCAGAAACAATGGTTAAATTTACATTTTGTCTAAAAAGTCTGTCTAAAAAATTCAAATTTCTTAATTTCAAGTTGCATATATCAATGTAACGTTTTTATTATTGATTTTTAAAAATGGGAAAATCGGCAAATACGCATACATCCAAAAGAGGTAAACCTAGAAGCTCAATTGAAGCATATCAGAAGAAAAACAAGAAAAGAAAGAAAGCGTCCACTGAAAGAAATTCGAGCGTATTTAATCGATCATTATGCCGATTTATGATGAAAACAAGGAAGCATCAAGGTGTAAAAAATATAGCTGCAAGTAAAAAATACATTTTCTATGTTCAAATTTTAATTGCTTCAAAGAATTTCCTGCCACAAATTGATATCTGTATACCTATATATCAACATTTAAATGTCATTTATACACACGCAGTATTTTTGTCCATTCCAATGAACCATTTCGAATTTTTTTTTTATTCTTCATTTTTTTGTAATTTGTATATTTTTCATATTATAGTAGACCCATCCTTGAATAAAAAAGAATGTGTCGTGTCTGGTATTCAAACCTGAAAATAAAAAATATTTATGAGACATAACCTAATAATACTAGACTGAACTAGTAATATTAGCCTAATAATTTTTATGAAACAGGTGGCCGCCGCTCTTCCAGCTCTCCTACACATGCTAGATATTTCAACCAGTAATGTTATTATTAAAAAAAATACTGTAATAGTTTAGTGCAGAAAATAAATAGATTCTGTAATTAATATACTCCCATGGTGCAAATATACATATACCCTGAGAAAAATAAAATAGTTAAGTCAACAACATTTTGAATGTCAACTTTTTGTGCGTTGACGTAAATAAAATTTACTTGTTTCAACGGTAATATTCTTAACTGAACATATTGGAAATTGTTAAAGTAAAACTAAAAAAATATTAAACTATTACATTTGACTGAACGATATAAATGTTTTGCCTTAAAAGGAAAGTGTTTAATATGTTAAATCAAAAAGTTGAAATTTAGAAATGATCGTAAAGTGCTGTTGCTTTTATGTGTCTGTTTTGATTATTTATTTAACGGAATGAATGTTAAGTCAAGTAAAAGCGAGGGTTCATTCCCATATTAATAAGACGTCATACATTTAGGGCCGATTTCATAAACAAATTTAATGCTCCATTAAAATTTAATGTAGGCATTAAAATAAAAATTAATTTCATAATACACAGCCTGTTTCAGAGTAAGCGCCTTATTTTTTTTTAGCCACACTACGGGTACTACTTACAAAATATTTGGCAGTAATATGTTCCAGGACATTCTCTACACGATGGTGATATCAGATTTTCAATTGGACGAATTATTTCAAAATGGCGACTTTCAACTTTTTTTTTTAATGGAACGCCATAATTTTTTTTTATTATTGAGATCCTAAAAACATTCTTTTTACGATAGTATTTCGTTTTTCTTAAGAATTCATTTCTTTCCCTATAAAAAAGCAAACTAACATTTTAATCTAGTAGCGCATGAATGTTTTACACTCGATGTTATCTTTGTCCAAATATCAAGTAGCGGTAGACACAAAAGAAGCAATTAAACTTTATTTTGTAATAAACATCTACTTTTTGAAACTCCAAATTAAAAATTTACATCAAATAAAAATTAGGTATTTACAAAAAATGCTCGAAATGTTTTCCTTCTTTTTCAATACCTAAATTGAAACGTCGTCCAATGGAGCCAATAGATCGAAGGATAATTTCCGGAGAAATTTCGTTTATGCAAGTACGAATTCTCTCTTGCATATTTTCAATAGTTGTTGGTTCAACGATGTACACCTGTGATTTTACATACCCCCAGAGGAAAAAGTCCAGTGGTGTCATATCAGGTGACCTAGGTGGCCAACCAACTGGTCCTCCACGACCAATCCAACGGTTTTCGTATCGTTTCTATTTTGTCTTATCTGTTGCAAACCCCATTGTGCAAAATTAATTCTTAACAGAAAGTCATTTTCGGTTAATTCTTGGTGAAGAATCGTTTTGAATGGGTGAAATTTTTTTTTATTATCCTCCAGACCGAACTATGCGATATTCCAACTAAATTTGCAATCTCCCTAGTACTGACATGGGGATTCTCAATAATGTGTAGCATTACCTGGTTTTCGTTATCGTCATTGCAAGCAGGTGGGTTTCCATATACCGGTTTCTTATAATCCACAGTTCCCGTTTCACGCGTTCTCTCCAATAATTTAGTAAATGTTCGATGTTCAGGGTGCCTTCTGTTTGGATATTTATTTCTGTACAATCTGGGTGCTTCATAAGGATCTTCATCTGCTTTTCCAAATATTAGGAGCATATCAATTAACTAGAGATGTACCAAATACCGATTATTAGTCGGTCTACCGACTATTTAAGGAAAAACCGATTAATCGTCTTGAAAACCGACTAGTCGGCTTACTTCATATACCGTTTTCTCAGTCGAAGTTTAACGTTAAGCTTAATTTTATGACCGTAGTGACAATTGTATAAGAATAATTGTTTCTACGGGAATAAAACGAAGCTTAATGTTAAACCCCGACTTCTAAAGAAAATATTTGGGATCAAGTCACGGAAGTAATTTTTTCATAAAAAACTTTAAACTGTAATCTCCAATTCAATGTTCTTTATTAATACCAATAATTTGCAAGTACAGACATGGGTAGCAGGAATGCACAAAATAAAAATTATTTTACAAAATGGAAAAAATATCTTAAATTCTATTGTTTTAATTTTCTGCTTTAATATATGTATGATGAGAAAGAAGAACGTTCAAAATATTACACCAATATACTATACTCTATTTTCTAGGCGGAAATTGACAGACTGATATAACGTATTACATAACAGACGATAAAAAAATTCAAAGTTGACCCCAATCGTTACTAACTAGTTGCTGTTTTAATAAAATTAAAAAAAGAACACTAATAACTGACTAATACGAGAGCCACATTCATTTACAACTTCGCGTTTTCCGCCTATCAAAAAAAAATAGACTATAGCTATAAGTAACCGCAAAAAGAACAACTAAAACATTAAAAGTAACCGGAGTTCTTTTTCAAATTTTCCTTTTAATCAATGATAGATTATGATGAAGGAATGTTAAGTTTTCTGCTCGTTCGGGTAAAAGACGGTTTCTTTTCGTCTCGTAGATGTTGCCAGCTTCTGAGGAAAGTCTTTCGCTGTAGACTGTGCTGGCTGGACAGCATAAATAAAGTTTAGCAAGTTTAGCCATCTTGATCCCTATTTATAACAGGTTGTGCACAGTAAGACTGAAGATCGTTAGCTGATGAAGATTTTTCATTTTCGTATATTTTTTGGATACTATTTCATTAAAACAGTCCCAAAAATTTCTATGTACTCCCTCCTCAAGGCTTTCATTATTAACAGAATTATTAAATTATTAACAGTATTTTCAGTGTTCGAATCATTTTCTTTATCCAAATTATTTTTAAGCGCTTCTAACAATTGTGACCTCAAAGTATGAACATTTTCAGTTTTAAAAAACTGTCCTTTGTACCTGGGATCTAATAAAGTTGCCAGAGTAAATATTTTGGTTTTCTCTGACAACTGTAAATCAAATCTAGTTTCTAGGCTACTTTCCATTTGTGTTTTCACGTACATTATTTCATTATCATTATCGACATAACTTCCTAGGTACTTTAGCAAAGTTTTAAGGTGAGGAATAACTTCAGATATAGATGAACAGGCAGAGCTAATAATTTTTGTCACCTCAAATGGTTTGAGTAAAGCTATACATTTTTCCAGTAACTCCCATTCATTTGCGAATAAATTATCGAAGTTGACATTATTTTCTGTTATATATAAAGAAACTGCTCTTTTTTGTTCTACGAGCTGAGATAACATATAGAACGTGGAATTCCAGCGGGTAGTGACATCCTGGAGAAGTTGATGATGTGGTAAGCCTAGTTCAGTTTGAATTTTAAGCAGCTTTTCTAGCGCTGACATGGAATGATTAAAATGAGTAACAACACGTCTCGACTTTGCTATAACTTGTGAAACACTCTGTATTTTGAGCGCATCATTTATTACTAATTGCAATGTATGTATAAAACATGGTACAGCGGAGAAGCTTGAATTGTCAATGGCTTTAACCATATTTCTAGCATTATCACGGACAATAGCATGAATTTTAGTCTGACTTATGTCCTAGAGACTAGGAATTGCTTCTAAACACTCTTGTATATTTTCAGTGGTATGCTGTCCAGAAAAATGGTTCATTTGTAATATTGCGTGCCGGAATTTATAAGATTCATCAATTCAATGAGCAGTAAAACTTAAAAAACTTTGTAAATTGTTAGTATTTGTCCACAAATCAGTAGTAATTGCTATAGTATCAGCACTGATAACTCCTTTCCTTATTTCATTCTTCGTTTCGGTGTAAAGAAGGGGTATAATATTGCCTGAGAAATATTTTCTGCTGGGCATATTATATTTTGGTTTTAGCTTGTTCAATAAACTCTTAAAACCTGTATTTTCTACGATAGAGATAGATTGATTATCAAGTGCAATCGTCTCACCAATCGAAATGTGAATTTCCCTTGATCTCGGGTCATCAAGTGACCACTGCAGAGTCAGCAAAGTGTAAGCCTACTTCTTTGGAAAATATCCCAAAGGCTGAAGATGGAGGATCTGTATACACAGATCCGTCAGTGAAGATAGGAATGAAAGAGGCCCTATGTCTCTGAAAACCATCTAAGAAAACACGGTTAAGATCTACTGAGTCAATTTTTAATCTGGCTAACATTTCTCCAAAAAGGAAATTTATGACTGGTGTCATCATAGGTTAGAAATCGTTTTGATTACTAACAAAACGTCAAAAAATAGCAGAAATTCAATACCAACATAATATTGTTTTTCTTAATGGGGCATTAGTTAAAAAAGCTTCACAACAGTATTATGAAACTGATTTGTTTTAAAAGACCAATTAAACCTACCATTAACTTAAATGTATCATTAGTTAATAGGCCGTTAACACCTAGATTATGAAATAATAATAATAATAATAATAATAATAAACGTCTTTATTTCCCAGAACAGTACAGTACAATGTACAATAGAATGAACAGAACTAAATGAAATATAGAACTGGGAAATTTTAAGGTGGGGTTCACAAGTGTGGTCTTCCACCCAAACCTTGAATAATTAATCTATAGGGAAAACATAAACGCCTAAAACTATCTAAGTGACTTAAATCTAAAGATTAGAAAAATTCTGTGATCGCAAAGAGAAAAAAGAAATGACAAAAGGGTAATCCAATGTGAACATTGTGAAAGAAATCAGAATTTTTTTTTGCTAAACTAAGTTAGTGAAGAATAGCTATTATCTTGCTGAGAAGCAAATAAGAATTTATAGAAATTAATTCTGAAACTGGAAACATTGTATTTTTTGAATTGTGACGGAATATTGTTATAAATTTGCGTAATATTGTATGTGAAGGATCGTTCGAAAAGCGCCGTACCATGTAGAGGTGGTGTTAGAGTTCCTTTATTCCGCACATTGATATTATGAATGTCTGTACGGAAGACAACAATTTTCCTGTACAAATAAGAAGGCTGTTTCGACAAGAAAATGTTATGATAAAAAGATGCTGTTTGAAGTAACCAGCGATTTTTCATATTCAGCCATTTCAAATCTGAAAGCTTATGAGATATGTGTTCGAATTTCCGAATTCCAAATATGTATCGCATACAAGCATTTTGAACCTTCTGAATTCGATATTCTGTGAAAGAATCAATACAGCTATTGAGTAGTGGTGCACAGAAGGAGAAATGTGAGAGAATTAGGGATTCACAAAGCAAAGATTTTGTTTTAATGTTAAAAATATTACGATGAGGATACAACTTTTTTAGAATGGAGTAAGCTATGTTTATACGTGCAGATATGTGGTCACGAAATCTAAAGGTATTGTCCAGAAGTAGACCAAGATTTTTAGCACCAAATACTACGGGAATGTCACAGCCATTTAAGAAAAATTTAACTTTAGTCAGCAAGCCAGAACACAATTTATCAGAACAAAAAATTAAGGCACGAGATTTACTAGGATTGACTGCTAAAGAATGAGCTTCAGAGTATTTGGCAATTCGAAATAAATCGTCGTTAATAACGGAGATGGCTGTATCAGTATCCTGTACTTTAAATTTATAATTTAACTGGCTATCGTCAGCATACATATTGCGGTGTTTATAAGCTAGACGAAAGGTTTTTTTCAATGAAATAATTTGTAAATAGTAAAGAGAAATTTAGAGTAATGTATAAGTTATATTTTACAGGATTTGTTTGCATAATTATTAAGTTCAAGAGTGTTTTCAAATATATTAAGTTTGTGTAAATATTTATAGGAATAAGCAATTTTAAATTACATGTATATTATAAGTAAATTATTTAGAATTTTTGTAATGTAAATCCGAGGATTTAAAGCCAGAATTGTAATAAATTAGAATAATCAATTTATCAATGCAATCGACGGCCGGACGTCGATGGAAACTGTAAGCGGCAGTGCGGAGTTCGGAAATTAGATCAGTGAGGGCGCCGCGTCTGAGCTATTTTAACTAATGCAACCAATGCGCATACAAAACAGGCTTCGTGTCGTTCACATTCATTCACGTTAGGAGCGTTGATCGGATCTAATGTAAGTAATATCAGCGGTTTTGTGAAAAACCGACTGACGAAATAAAACTTCGACTCTTTGAACGATCAGTGTTTGCTTGTACGACTGCTTGAATAATCGACTTAATAAACCATTGTTTCTATCTTCTTCCAAAGAGCATTTTTCTTTATTTACACACACACACACACACGCATACACGACACGTACACTGACGCGGTAATTTTGAATGCAAGGGCTCATGAGTGCCATTTACATTCAAAACTTATCACATAACGAATACACTCCACGAGGAAAAAGCCAGCCTACAAGATACACTGCATCAGGAGAGGAGCAGGAGCCGTCACCGACATCAACAAGTTTAAGAACAGCAATAAACTAATAAGATTTAAGATATAAACAAAAATAAGATTTAGAATATTGACGAAAATTACCCTGAACAAAACAATTTATGCAAAAATCTGAGAGAGTCTCAAAACACTGCATTAAATTGGCTTCACTCAACTTGGGGCCATAACACAGCATAAAATTGACTCCTAAAACGTGGGGCATATCTGAAACTTTCAAAAATATCCCATAACACTGCAATATGCAGAGTGCAATGCATTACGGCGTCACAGAATTTACTGGTGTAATTTAAAAATAGTAAGGGCCCAAGGACAGAACCCTGAGGTACTCCGGAAGTTAAAGGTAATTGATTGGATCTGTCGTCATTGAGTTTTACACTTTGCGTCCGGGCAGATAGGTAACTTTTTACACTTTGCGTCCGGGCAGATAGGTAACTTTTTATTAAGTTTGCAACATACACGCTGAAGACGATGTTATCAAGTATCGCAAAAAGAACCTCATGGTTTATAGTATCAAACACCTTACTAAAATCCGACTAAGTTTTTAATATATCTTGATGCTACAAACTTATATGGTTTCGCAATGTGTTCGAGGTTTCCATGGGGAAATTTTGCTTGGTTATCCACAGATGAAATTAATAATTTAAATATTTTAGAGTTAGAGGAAGATTCAGATATCGGATACGTTTTCGAAGTGGATTTGGAATATCCTGCTCATTTCCATGACCGTCATAATGATTTACCATTTTGTCCTGACAACATTATTCTACCGAATTCAATGTACAGTAAGCTTATTCCAAATCTTTGTAATAAAACTAATTACATAATTCATTATTTAAACTTGAAACAATATTTGGAACATGGTTTATAGTCTATTCACTTTAAGAATATAGTAGTCAGGTTGCGAACTACGTACTTTTTACACAGGACAAATTTAAAATGATAACTATGCATGGTAATTGTGTTACTCCAAAATTATGTTGGTAACAAATAGGTTATGTAACCAGCTGTCAAAATGGATTCGTCTTGATAAATAATTAATAAAGTTCACGTTGTTTTTTAATATTGTGCAATTACTGGTGCTCGATCATCACATGTATTATGGTCATATACATATGTAAAACAGTCGGGTTAGAATGGGAATACATCGAAGAAGAAACACATTTTGTTTATTGAAAAATTTTAATAGATCTTTCAAGATATTAGCAGACAAAATAACACAAATGAGTAATTTTCAATTTCATGAATTTGTTCTACAATCACTTTTTACATATGGCAAGAACTAATTACAAAATATCTGTTTGTCGTTCGCCCACACTTCAAGGACTAATTCGACTGGTCCCTGTTAGAGAATAACGCTTCCGAGGAAACTTGTTTACTTTATCGTTACAATACTTGTGACCGATAATCTGTCACGAACGATCTTTATGTTAACGATATTTTCCTGGATAAGCCTATTAAAACCCACGCATATTTATTTAAAACGAAGGCGCACAATCAGAATCTGAATCAGTCGTTGATGAATCAGATGACAACCCTGTATTCACATTAAATCTCAAATTCTCAGTCATATCTTCCACTATATTGTCCAAATCATACATTTTCTGCTCTTCTGCAATTGCATGTTTAACACAATTACCCCAAGCATCTGCATTTATTGTCTCCACTCCTTCAAGCAACAACGTCTTTACATCAGCTAGCTTATATGTTTTATTATTTGCGGCAACATGATGTTTAACTTGAGCCCACACCAGTTCGATTGGATTGAGATTGCAGTGATACGGGGGTAATCGTAATATTGTTCGACCAGTCTTGGAAACCATTTCATCGATTTCGTAATTGATAGGGTGTGTACTTGTATACTGCTTGGCAAAATCCAGAATTTCAATTTTCCGTCAACTTGAATACCTTTCGTCATAAACCACTCAGTCAATGTACTCTTCGTCCATGAAGCAGTAGGGCACTTTTCAGTTTTAACCGAATGGTACGGTGCATTGTCCATGACAATTACGCTATCAGGTGCAAGATGCGGTAGTATATTTTGCATCCAGTTGGAGAATACTGTACTATTCATATCTTCATGATAGTCTCCCGTTTCTTTTGATTCAAATAAGAGAAGACCCCCGTCAACAAAACCTGTTTCACTGCCAATGTGTAACACGATTAAACGTTTTCCTTTTCCAGATGGATCTCTAGAGCCAGTAGAGAGGCCTTCATTGAATCCTTGTCTTGCACTAACAACAGTTGTGTCCTTCCATACTTTTGCAGTAGTATGGTCAACATTAACCCATGTTTCGTCACAATAATATATTTTATTCCTTCCGCTCTAAATTTTCTAATGCTAGTCAAGTAACGACGTCTCCACAAGATAATTTCTGGTCGTTCCGTCAACATATTATTTCGACCACGTTTCTCCCATTTAAATCCTAAATTCTTTAGGGTTTTCCATAAGGTTGTTCGTTTTATTTGTGGCATAGAATCGTCATCATTTGTATTGAATTTCAAACTGGAATGAAAAAGCATATTTACCGTCACTACTTTTGTGCAAGTTGGTAACTCGTTTCTCAAGAAAAAAGAATGTACATGGCGTCTTATGGACTTTTTCTGTGTTTCATCCAATTTGTCATATCTTGTTTGGCGTTTACGTTTCTTCGGAGGTGATTTCGATATTCCACCGGACTCGATGTCTTTGACGATGGTCCAGACAGTCTTCTCACTGATGCCTACTTGTGAAGTCAACTTGACAGCAGCCGTTTTACAATTTGTCTCTATAGGTTTTAAGTACAAATTGTACACCATAAGCCTTTGCCCACTTCGAATATGCTTCCCGGAGGGATTCTTTGAAGGGCCAGACGCCTTTTGTTCAGCCATACTAAAAATATATCATAATGAAGGGAAGTAATTAAACAAAAAGTAAATCTGGACATATGTAATGTGAAGCACATAAAATATCGACATAAAATATTTACTTACATAAAATGAGAACTATATAAACAATCAGTCCTGAAAGAAACTATTTTTCTTGTGATAAAAAACTCGAAATCGTAAAAAAAGCAATTTAAACACAACCGACCACAAAGCACACTAAATGACAGATGAGAGTTACTGCCAACCTTTTAAACTAAAAATAACAACCCCCATCTGAGTATACCGACAGATTTGTTTCTATGTAAACGTGACTCTGATTTCCAGCCTTGTAATTGGTCGAAAAGTTCGACGGACCTTCACCGGGCTGTATTCTTAACGTGAATAGACTATAGAATTAACTCGAATTCACAGAGCAATTAAATTTTCACAATCTCGATGGTTAAAAATTTACATAGATTTTAATTCCAAGAAACGAGCCGATGCCAAAAATGAATTTGAAATTTTTTTTTGTAAACTGTTGAATAACTGTGTTTTCGGAAAAACTATGGAAAATGTTGAAAAAAGAGTTGATATTAAATTAGCAACGCATTGGGAAACACATAATCGAAGACTGGGAGCTGAAGTTTTGATCGCGAAACCAAACTATAAGTCAAGCAAAATTTTTAGTGATCATTTAGTTGCAATAGAATTAGCTAAAGTGCAAATAAATTGTAATAAACCTTTATATGTGGGATTTTGTATTTTAGACATATCAAAAACGGTGATGTACGACTTTTATTATAATTTCATAAAACAAAAGTATGACAATCAAGCAAACTTATTATACAGGGTTAGTTAAAAGTATGGAAACGGCCATTTATTGCCGTTAATATTCATTTTAAGAAATATGTGCTTTATGAAAGTTTTTTAGGAAATTTTTATCTACAATTGAGGATACTTGAATTTTCTTCTTCTTCAATTGTTTTTGAGTTACACCTATCTGCGTAATTTTTTTAAATGGAAACATGTTAATTTTACTCTACCATGCGGTAGAGTATTTTTTTCTCTTTACAATAGTATTCTTGTTTTTTTTTTTTTTAGAATTGAGGAGTTTCTGAAAAAAAAAAACATTTGTCACTTTTTTGTGAAATTGAAAACACTGATTCAAATATCTATTTTAGGGCCAGTTTCATAATGGAATTTAAAGGAGGCTATAAAACTAAGGTCACTTTCAGATGTCAAAACAAATATGAAAACACATTTGTTTACACATCAGAATGTGACTTTAATTTTAAAGGTTCCTTTAAGTTCCATTATGAAGCTGAAGTTAGGTAGATCTAAGGCAAAAGTGAAGTCACAGTATTATCATTAAAAAAATAATAATAATAATAAATAACTAAGTAAATTAAATTAAGTATTCAAATTGTCCTCCATTTGTAATTCGACAATGACTCAATCGATTTACAAAACCCTGAAGAGAATTTCCTAAAAATTCACGGGGAATTTCTTGTATCGTTCTGGTAATTGGAATTTTTAAATTTTCGATGTCATCGGGCTTATCTTTATAAACTTTGGTTTTCACATATCCCCTGAGGAAAAAATCTAAAGGGCTTAAATCAGGGGAACGGGCTGGCCACTCAATTTCACCTCGTCTCCCAATCCATCTATTTGGAAAAAAACGTTATCAAGATACTGACGAATATTTAAACCATAAACTTGTGGGGCGCCATGTTGCTGAAAGCAGATACTGTTATTTGGGAAGGTTTTCGTTGTTTTCATGTGGATAGAGCGTAGCACAAGCAGGTATAATTTGATTTTGCAATAACTGCAAATACAGAGCCGAATTTAAATTGCCATCGATGAAAAAGGGACCTATAATATGACCCCCTAGAATGGCAACCCAAACATTAACTTTTTGGGGATACTGCGTATGGTGCTCTAAAAACCAAAACGGATTGACAGATGACCAATATCTGCAGTTATGTCTGTTTACTTCACCGGTAAGGCAAAAAGTAGCTTCGTCAGAGAAAAGAATATTATTGACAAAATTTTCGTTATTATTGCAAATGTTTAACATTTCTTCACAAAATTGAAGTCTCCTATCTAAATCATCTTCCGTCAATTCCTGTATAAGTTGTACCTTATAAGGTTTATACTTTTCACTTTTTAACATTGACCGCTAATTGGTTGGTTGATAAATGGGGATCTTCAGATACAGCCAATAAAACATCCAGTTTTTTATCATCGCTGGTCGAAGTTCTCGGTCTACCACTCTTTGGCAAATCTTTAGCGCTGCCGGTTTGTTCAAAACGTTTCAAAGTTTTACTAACAACGGATTTAGAAATTGGATTTCTATCAGGATGCGTATTATTAAATAAATTACAAGCGATGCGCGGGCTTTTATTCCATCCTAATGAAGGTAGTTCTTGGAAGCCGTAATGAACTCTCGCTTCTGACGTCACAATCCGGATTAAGGGTGTGGCGATTTCGTTGTTTTCAGCAACGATTCACTTTTCTGCGTTTTCTCGCCGCTGAATCTTGATTCTCTTTGTTTTATCGGAAAGGGGATTTGATTCTGCGTCGTTTGATACCAAACACGTTATGATTTGGATGAGGATTAACGGCGGGAACATCCGGGAAGTGCATAACACTTTGCGGCGCGCTAACATTTGTTTCAGCGGTAGGATTTCGTTGTAGAGAGGTACACAATGATGTCCTGAATCTAATGCAATTTGATTCGAAGCGATAAGTGGCCGGGAAGCGGAGGTATCCGGAGATTGACGGTTCCGCTACTTCCGGGTGATGTAGGATCAATTGCAGCGGTAGGATTTGCGCGAATTTTTGCGTGGACGTGTAGAAACGTGTGAGGAATCATGTGATAGATTTTAGCTTGATCCGGTGACAGGAAGTGTTGGAATTCATGAAAGAAATGCGTAAGCGGAAGGATCAACCTCCGGGTCGCGTAAAACAATTTCCAACGGTAGGATCCTCTTGAAATTCAGTACAGGTGTAGAGGAGCAAACGGAGAACGTAATTATAAGCTTTGAAGTCAATGGCGTCACGGGGAAAAATGTTATAGATGAAAATAGAAACAAAGGAATCGGTGTTCGTGACGTCACAGGTGACGCGCTCAATTCCGGGAATCGGGGCGTGTAACAATACGGACAGTTTAATATTGAGTATTAATACTAATAATGTATACGAAGATATAAAACAGAATTTAGATAAATTTGATACTTCAAATTATGCAGTAAATAATATGCACGAAATGCCTCAAACTCCGGCTGTGATTGGACGATTTAAAGATGAATACTGCATTGACCTTATTTCAAACTGTACTAAAAGAGCAAAAGGTGTTAAAAAATATGTAATAGATAAATATTTAACTGTAAATGATTATAAACAAATTGTGGAACAAGACGGTTTTATGTATGTATTTCATTCTGATTTTCATACGGTATACACAGAATTAAAAAAACAAAATTGCATTATCATCCCGTGATGATAAACGTTACATTTTAGAGGACAAAATTCATACTCTGGCATGGGGGCATTACAAAATAGCTGAAATCGAAAAAAGATAGAAAATTAAAAGAATTAATTCAAGGTTTAGAGAAAGAATTGGAAAAAATTAATAAATTATAAATAGAGTATAAGCTGTATTAGTAAGTAAATAAAAGAGAGTAAACTATTAAGACATTTTATTTAAATATTGTATCTTACAACTGTACTTAATAAAAATTTATTATAAAATATTGTGTTTTGGTATCCAAGTATCATGTTTCGAGCTCAACCCTAGGTAATTAACGATGGGTTTATTGCCTTTTTTTCTCAACAGATTAATTAAATACATATCGGGATGTTTCACTTTTTGTAATTCGTATTCATAGAATATATAGCTTCATCGTCAGCATCTTTAATTAGGTAAGTTCTGGGAAAAGTATTCTTCACTGATGTGACGGTAAATATTTCATTAGACCAATTTGGAGTGTACATTTTTGAAAATGCTTGTCGATATTTACTGATGCGTACATGATCTCCATCTTTAAATTTTGCAATTCTTTGATCCACAATTTTAATGTTGCTGTAGACGGAGTGTAAAATACTTTTCGCATTTCTTTGATTTATCTTACTGGGTTTTTAACCGGTCGTACTGTGAACTGTGTTGTTGTATTCTTTCTATTAGTTATGGTAATAAATTGAGCCAGCCGAAATTTCCCTGGATGCTAAATTCTTTCCACATTTTTTGTTTTAATGTTCTATTAAAGCGTTCAACTATCGAACTTTTTAAATTAGAATATGTGCTATAGTGATTAATTCTATATTTCTTCATTAAATGTTGAAAGTCTGCATTGTAAAATTCTTTTCCGTTATCTGTTTGTAGATTTTTCGGTATAGAATTTCTACCTTCAGATAAGATTGTTTGAAAAGCTTTGGTTACTTCTTTACCTGTCTTGTTTTTTAATGCTATTCCCCAAGCAAATTTAGAAAATGTGTTGATCACAGCCAGAATGTACTTGTATCCTTTGTTTATCTTTGAATAAGGAAGCATTTCAATTAAATCTGCTTGGAAGAGATCTCTGAGACCTTTTATTATAACTCGACGACGGCGAAAGTTTTTCCTTGCTGGTTTGTGCAGTTCATTGACAACATCACGTTTTACATTCGATGATAAATTAGACATTTTCAGTTAGAATTCGTTTTCTTATAATGAATTCAACAAATAATGTAGTTGCACAAATTAAAGCTGTACAAGCAAATGAGATTTTATCTCCCACGTTCAACGTTCTTCCAATTAAAGTGTCAGTGCAATCTATACCATTGATTGATACTTTTTTGCTGCTAGGTTTATGAAAAATTACTTTTCTAAAAACACAAGTTTCTTGGATCGTATACGTTGTTTGATTACCTCTAGTTGAAAGAATAAATTCGCCTTGGGCATTTAACTGGTCACTATGAAATTCCAATAATGTTTCGTAAAATAATGGTGTAGCAGAAATATGTTTCATAACACTGTGCTCGTGAATATGTCTTCCAAATTTATCAATCGTTATTGTTAACTGATCAACAAAGACGTCGTCGCACTGGAGAATGTCCTCGGTGATGTCTTGTTAAATAAGGGCTACAGAATAATTTTGGCTTCTTTCAATTCTTCGATAATAGCTATAATCTCATTGGCATGTCCTGTATGACCTGCAGGTTCTGATGCTTTCAATAAACGTAATCGTTCTACTAGTTCATTAAGATTATCCCAGTATTGATACTGTGTACACCAGTTAGGTATAAGTTGTTTTTCTAAAGCTCCACCTGTTTTCCAGCTTCGAGCCCACCAAACGTTTGGTGGTTTTCCCTGCATTATTGGTTTTATAATATTCGTATACTTATATCCTCTACTTGGAGATATTCGCCCAGAAGGATCATAATTTACTTTAAATGCATGAGTTCTTCTCAATATATCTCTATAGTTACGTACATCGTGAAATGTAAATTTCTCAGGAGCTTTCTTAAAAATCAGTTCATACAAACCTTTGGTACCCTTATATGTCAAGTCTCCTATTACAAGATTACGACCATCAAACGTAAGTTCCTCGGTACCAATAAACAATTTCCCATGTTTTCTTACACCGTATTTGGTGTCAAATTCACTTTCCACATCAACGTTAAATCGTGTAATATAATCACGTGGTAACGGATCAATTTGTTGTAAAGCAGCCTGTACCTCTGGTGATTGTAATTTAGATTTTAGTATTGATTCTCATTCTTCTAAAAGAGTACGAACATGAGCTTCGGATTCGTCTAAAGGGACACTACTGCTATCTGTATGATACTCTTCAGCTTCTTCATAAGCAGATTTTGATGTTGATTCAGGCTCTTCAAGAGAGATGTCGTGAATTTCTTCTTCTTCTAAGATGGAAGGTTGTTTTTTTCAATTTCACGACCAAGTGGTGATGAAGTACACATCTTGCTTTTGTGACCATGTAATTCGTGATGAAGGAGCAGATTTTAATTTATAAATTGGTCTTTTTCGTATGAAAGAACTTTTTGGTTTCCCTTTAAAGCCTTTTTCACTAGCGTCGTACGATTGTTGCTCTTCTTTTGTAGGAAATACACTGCGAACGACATCCAGCTTATTAACAATATCTCTTAGTGGCTCTACAATAGGTGAATAAGTTGTCAGAAGATACTTTTGTGATTGCTCAATATGACGTCTTGATTGTTCGATATCAGATTTAAGTGTTTTTAATTTAGTACGCAAACTTTCACGTGCAGTAGCTAATTCAGCTTTAAGTTTGTTACTCATGGTGCATGCGCTTTCTGTAACGTCTTTTACAATACTGATGAAGTTTATAAAATGTAGTGGTTTTAAAGATGTATATATGTGTCAAATCCTTTACGGTATCTTCCTGCATTTATGGGGCAGTCAGTGTTAATAACTAAAAAATTAAACTGTTCCTTCCAACAAGTGTGACACATATCACGAAATTGATCAAAAGTTAGGTCTGCGCTCACATGATTGTCGTATATATGCCTTAAATTTGTGGAATCTTGATGAAATAATACCAAGAAATTACATTTATCGCGAATCATTTGTTTGGAAATTGCACTATAAGTCTGACTTAAATAAAAACAATCAACGTTTCTGTGGCGTCCAAATGAAAAATATTATTTAATTAAATTTTGCGTACTGCATTGAATATCGTCAAAAACAACAACTGAATATTCTTTTACGTTTTCAGGTGATACCATTTTATCAATATCAGAAATTTCAAAGTAACCTATCTCGGGCACTGTTGCTAGCAATTTTCGAAGAAATTCATACTTCCCCTGAGATAAGGTCTTACAACAAATGTATGAATTTTTAAAACGCAACCCGTTTGGATGCACTAATAGCGTGACCAACAGATTGCTTTTCCCTACACCTGATCGTCCGGTAATAATGCCACGTTTGCTGGATCCTCCAAAAAGAGCGCTATGACGTTTAAAAGTTTCACTTGTTTTGAAGTTTTGTACAGGTAATTGTGAAATCTGTTGTTTAAATTTTACACTTCGAATAAAATACTTTACTCTTTACAACGTGCAACACTTTAATGAAGTGTTGCAAGTATTAATTGCATTCGTTATTTAAGGTAAAAATTATTTCCTATGATAACTAAAATGGATGCGTACAATTTAATAAAACACAAAGATATTCGGATGTGTGTATTTTTTGATATCTATATTGATGTACAATTTTCCAAAAATAATACAGGGTGTTTAGAAACTAGTGATTGCGGAGGTCGTAGCGCTGTTCCTTGAATGATTCTAAAAAGATCTTCATACAAAAGCTTAGTTTATTTATTTTATTAGTTTTCATCAGTTGAAGACATGTTAAAATAACTTAGAATGGAGAACAAACTGCAAGGATAACAAAAACTTCTACAAAATTATAATTTGAACAAATTTTGGTCGGTTAAATGCATTTTTCATTACTCATGTCTTCAATTTAATGATCTCGAATATAAACAGAACGGCTCGTATAAAGTTTTTGTTTTAAGATTTTCTTCTTAGAATTATGCAAAGAACAGTACTATGACAACCGAGTCCCCTAACAGGGTGTATAGCGCAACGAGTTATAGAATTGCACATCGATGGCAACACTCTTGCAATCGATGTGTGAAATATTTAATATTGTTTATATGTATAATTCAACAATTAAAATTCAAATCGAAAAATGGGTATTTAATTGAATCACATGTTTGAAAAACTCAACAAGTCCATTTTTGAAAATTGAGTTTCAAACTTTTTTCAACTATATTTAGACTAGTCATAAAAACATTGTTTGGTTAATCATGAAAAACATTGAAACAAACCACACAAATGTTCCTCAATAATTGCAATTTCAGAAAGCGCACCTCGAAAAAGTTTAGACAGTATTTCGATTATCTCAAAACTATGTTTATGAGACTTGTCGGGTTATTCAAATAAGTGATTCAATTAATAATATTGAAATATCAAAATTATTTATTACTTTTAAATTGTTATATAAAAGTTAAAATGTTCTTAACTAATACCAACTTAAGGGTAAAAATTATAATGAAAGCTGATAGCGCGTAGAAATCTTGATACCAACTTAAGGGTATTTAAAATACAAAATTTAATTTTGGAAAGATGCAAAGCTAATGCAAAATTGCTATAAAATTACAATAAAAGCTGATGGCCCGTAAATTCTAAGTATTATTAACTTATCGATTACAATTAAAGTGAAAGCAGAACATTTAAGAAAATTTGAAAATCTTCGGAATCACTGAAAAATTGATGAAGTTATTAAAAATAATCAAGAATAATTGCTTATTTAAAATACCTCCCAGCCCTCATCCATTCTATCCTGCTCCTGTTGTTATTGTTTCTGCCGCAGTTGCTCCTGCAAATTTCGTCTAAGCGTTCGTAAAATGATGCGTCGTCTGGATTCTCCTGGTGGGGGTGGCGCCGGTCTTGGCGCTACGGGTGCCACCACCGGTATTTCATTCGTGGGAGTATACCTTGGGGATGGATCAGCAACGGTAGTTTCTCTTGTTGATGGGGCTCAAAATTTATAGCTCCCTGTTCTCCTTTTATAATGGTTCCACCGGTTAACTGAAAACGAATGATTAAAAACCAATTCTTTCGTTAATAGAAATGAAAGTAACTCACAGTCATTTCGATTTTTAAATTCGATGAACATCTGTAATTTGAAAATATATAAGTAAAAATTAATGTCAAAATAAAATGTACGTTTTCCCAGTTGATCCAATTTGGATCGAAGAACCATCAGAAAAAGAAAAATCGCTACAAATATATATGCCTTAGTGCAATCACTTTAAAGCATTTATATCCGTGGCAAGATCACGCAACAAGTTTTGAATTTGTTGTACACGATCGCGGACTTGTGAAATTTTGTCGAACATTTGATTTAAAGTCCGGTCAGTCTCGGACCTTAAATTAACTTAAACTTTAAATTAAATTAAAAATATTTTCACACCACCCCAATCTATACTCAACATCATCAAAACTTTTTTCGCTCTCGTTGCACTGTTTTATAACATCAGGGGCAATTTCATTCCAGCACTCCTGACCTGCTTTCACCATAATATCCACTAAATCGGATATATCAGGATTTTTAGGCGAGAAAACAGGTGAGGAAACGACCGAAGGTAGCGAAATATTTTCTTCTCCTATCACATCATTTTGTAGCGCTTCACCCTGAATTAATTGTGCAGAGGATGGTGAGTTATGTAAAACCGTCTTACAGTGAAGTTGTTCAGATGCTGCACTACGAGACGGTCCTGCAAAATTTTCCATGTCTTGCACATAACTTTTAATTTCTTGCCCGGGAATAATTTCATCCGAAATTTCTGGAGAAATTGGCACTAAACTTGAATTTGGACCTTTGCATTAAATTTGGAATCGAATATTTGGAATTAAATTTGAAACTAATTCAGTTTGAGGCACCATAAATTGTGAAATTATGTTAACTTTATTGTTAACGTTAGTAATAGGGGTAGAGGTTGATAACAGTGATAATTGAGATACTCTCATCGACGAATCGGATATCTCAATTGTTTCGGAACCAAATGATGAATTTAGTGAAACATTATCTGCAAGAATTCGAGGTTTCGACTGACTTGGAAACCTCGAGATAGTCGAAGTCAGGTATAAAGATCGTTGCTTAGTAACAAGTATTTGATTTTGAGGTGAGCACGTATATGAAAGGACAGCTCGTCGATTAACTCTCCCTTCATTCGTACGTTGACGCTTCAGATTCAAAGACTTTTTCCTAGGCAAATACGTTCTTTTGCGGGAACAACCTGCTTTGACTTGAGTGATAGTAGAATGGTTAATTTCTACTTGGGGGTGAAGAGTATCAACCACTTGCTTCGTGTCAGGTGGTAAAATACAGTTCAGCTCTTCAGAAACTAAACGTTCAAACATATCACCCACCGTATTCAAAGCTGCATTTTCGACAGGGTCATCTATACTCTATTCACGTTAAGAATGTAGTAGTGGGCGCTGATGTCGCCGTACGTATCACACAGGAGCAATAAGGAAAAAGCGGGAAATTCAAAACTTTTATATATAGAAAAATAACTAAACGTGAATTTAATTTGTTGCATGAATACACAAATGAAGCTGTTAATTTATTTGTGAATTAAATGTAACATGTAACATGAGTAACAAAAATGAGAATAACAAAATACACATAATAATTCAATAATTAAGTAGTAAAGTAGTAAAAAGGTTGTGTCTTAGGTTACTAAAAAGCCAAAAATTTTTGGTAGCGATCTTGTATTAGGACATATGTTTCGGCCTCAGTAGACGGCCATCTTCAGCAAAGACTACAAATAGAGGGTGGAGTGTAAGAGACAATTTAAGTTAAATGTAAAATTACATACCGTAATCCACACTAATAAACAACAAAGTTGCATAGTCAAAATACAAATACAAACATATTAAAAACTTTTAAAAAAATTGTAAACGGGGACACCACAAAAGAGAGTCCCGGAAGGGAAGAAAAGTGAATTCACGTCTGGAAACGTGCAAAGTGAAACATGGCGGACTAAACTTAAAAAATTGTACAATCTAGAATATGGCGGTAAATTTTTGTATGAATCATATAAACAAAATAAAACCCTAAAAATTCTGCCAGTTGATGTACTTGAAGAACTCCTCCTGAGGTCCATTCAACTGATCGTTTAGAATATTAAAGTTGTTGTTTTTATGTAAAAATATTTCGAGGTTTTCAGCTATATTAAGAAGGTTTCCTTTTTTAAAATTGTGAAGAGATTTGACATTATTGTTAGGATCAAAATCATGTGAAGAAAAAATTAAATGGTTAGCAAAATTAGAATCTGATTTTTCGAATTTAAAGGATCTGATATGTTCTTTGATGCGAGTTCTTATGCTTCTACCTGGTTGACCTATGTAAATGGAGTTACAGGAGTTGCAAGAGATAGAATAAACACCACTTTGTTCTAAAGAATTTGTTTTGTCTTTTGTGTGGGATAACATAGTTTTTAAATTATTTTTATTCGAGAAAGAGATTTTTAAGTTAATTTTATTAGTGTTTTTTGAAAAATAATCCTTAATTTTTTGGGATAAGATTGGTACATAGGGTAAGCTAATGAAGTTGGTGTGTGTGTCTTGTGTGATGTTGTTATTGTTAAGAGAAGGACTGTTGTTGTGTATGTAATTGTTGTAAATAGTTTTGTTAAGTAATTTATTCTTAATTCTGAAAAATAAGTTTTTGATTAATGAAAGAGGGAAGTCATTATTATGAGCAATTTGCAATATGATGCTTATTTCTTGTTGGAAATCAGTTTTAGACATAGGGATTAGAAAAGCTCTATAAAGCGACCAGTGGCGGGGGGCCGTTAAAGAAAATCAGGATGTCGTCAACATACCGGCAATAAAAAGAAATGTATTGGATAAGAGGGTTATTCGAGTTGAAGAATTTCTTCTCTAATTTGTCCATAAACAGATCGGCGAGTAAAGGAGATAAGCCACAACCCATAGCAAGTCCATCAGTTTGTTGGTAAAATTTATTATTAAATTTAAAGACATTTTGATTCAGAGTGATTTTTAGAAGTTCGTTCAAACATTCCACATCAGAGTCAGAAAGATCAGATTCAAGGAGAAGTTGAGAGACGATATCAAGAGATTCAGAAATGGGAACCGAAGTGAAAAGATTAGAAACGTCGAAGGACACTAAAAAACTATTGTTACTGACATTGATTTGCTTAAGTTTAGAAATGAGTTCTTGAGAGTTTTTAATAGAAAATTTTGTATTGCAATTAATGTGTTGTTTAAGAAATTTATTGAGAAATTTAGAAATTTTATCAGCTGGTGACCCTGTGAAAGAAACCACAGGACGTATAGGGACGCCTGCTTTGTGTATTTTCGGAAGGCCATACAGCCTGGGTACAGCAGAATTCATAGTTTTGAGCTTCCAAAAAGGGAGTAAAGAGTTATTTTTGTGTAAATTAAGAAATTGATTAAGATGTAAAGAAAATTTATTCATAATGTTAGAAGGAGCAGAAGTGAAACCATTATTATCAATAAAATCTTCAACTTTCTGAATGTATGTTTCTTTAGTAAGTATAACTACAGACTGGCCTTTATCGGCTTTAGAGATTATCAAATTATTGCTATTAATGTTTTTGATGAGAGTTTTTAACGAGTTAATAGAGAAATTGGGGGGAGTTTTACCTGTGTTATTAGAGTTAAGAATGTTGAAGATGTCATGACGAAACTTTTTGGAAAGTGTTGAATCATGTAGAGAAATGATATTTTCACAGTGAATAACGAGATCTTTAAAGTTGTTGAAAGAAGTATGATTGTGAAGGATAAAGGCAAGACCTAAATGGAGTAAGTCAAGCTCTTCTTTGGTGAATGGAAAATTAGTTAAATTGATTGATTAAATTAAAGGGAAGTTTTAACTTAATCACTTATTCACTGGAACGACAGATATTCATAACAAAAGTACAGATAATGTGAATTCAGAATTAATTATTATTTTGCTAATTTATTCACTTGCAAAGTCTAAATCTGAATCAGGCAACGAATCTGATGATGAACCAGTACTTGCTGTTATAATTAATTCCTCCACCATATCTTCCACAATATTATCAAGTTGATACATTTTATTTTCTTCTGCAATAGCATGTTTAACGCAATTGTCCCAGTGTTCAGCATTTACAAGATCTAATCCCTCAAGCAGTAATGTTTTGACCTCGGGCAACTTGAATGTTTTATTATTGGCAGCTACATGATGTTTTACTTGAGCCCAAACAAGTTCAATTGGATTTAAACTGCAGTGATATGGAGGCAATCTTAATATTGTACGACCACTTTCTGTTACCATTTCATCTATAACGTAACTCACTGGATTATCACTTACATATTTTTTTGTTATATCAAGAAGTTGAACTTTTAATAAAGTATTGTCTGTTACAATTCCTTTCGATGTAAGCCATTCAATTATTGCGCCTTTCCTCCATGAAGAATTAGGTATTTTATCCGTTTTGACTGAGTGATAAGGAGCATTGTCCATTACAATTACACATCCGGGTTCAAGACTTGGTAATATGTTCTTCATCCACTCAGTAAAAATTTGACTGTTCATATCTTCGTGATAGTCACGAAGCAAACAGTAGCAATTCATTATCAACAAAACCAGTTTCACTACCAATGTGAAGCACAATCAGACGTTTTCCTTTTCCAGAAGGATTTTTTAAACCAAGTGACAATCCATCAACAAATGCTTGTCGAGCAGTAGTCACTGTTGTATCTTTCCACATTTCTCATCCAAATAATATATTTTCTTTCCCATGTTTCGAAATCTTCTAATGGAGTTTAAATAATTACGTCTCCACAAAACAATATCTTCACGTTCAATTAAAATACAATTTCAGCTTCGTTTCTCCCATTTAAATCCCCATTTCCTTAAAATTTTCCACAATGTGGTACGATGAATTACAGGTAAAGTATCATCTGCTTGTATAACCTATAAATTTTTTACTTAATTTCAAAATAACAGTAATAAATGTAAATGTATTTACCGTTAAAATTTGGAGCAAGTAGGTAATTCATTCTTAAGAAAGAATGCACATGTCTTCTAATAGAATTTTCCTTAGCCTCATCAAGTTTATTGAAAATTGTGTCACGGTTTCGCTTCTTGCTAGGAGATCGTAGAATTCCCGTGGTTTCCTTTTCTTTTACGATGGCCCACATCGTTACCTCTCCAATGCCAACCAATCTTGAAGCCAATTTTACTGATGCTGACTTGGAATTATCACGGTGGTATTGAACAAATGCATTATAAGCCATAACTCTTTGGTCACGGCGTACATGCTTCCCCTGAGGGTTTTTCGATGGGCCAGCTTCCTCTCTAACCTCCATATTAGCACTGTAATGTATCATAATAAATTATCATGAAAATAAACATTATTGATAAAATATTTACCTGTTATTTACAGTTGGTTCTTGTCCGATGAAATTTGTATCACAAAATCTTCTAAGCGGACACTAAATCGCGCAACTACACACTTTACGTTTCGCAGTCGTTCGACTGCTTCGTCAGAAGTGAAAATTACAACATAATTTTCACTTCTGACGAAGCAGTCGAAGCACGTGACCTTGCACGGGCTGCTGCTGTTGGTATACATGCGTACATCAACAGCAGCAGCCCGTGCAAGGTCACGTGCTGCTGCTGTTGCTGCTGGAATATAAGAAGATAGTTATCTTCTTATAGGACAAGCCCCCAGTCCCGGCTCGGGGAAAAGTTCGCGGTCCCTGCCGGTCGAATTTCTTTATCCAGCACTCTGGAGAGGGATTCCGTTTATATACAAATCGTATATATAATATGTGTCAGTATGCCTGTCTTACCGTATCATAAATATTTAGGTCCGGGTAACGAGTTAGATAGCGGTGATCCCGTTGATGAAGACGATCGTATTGCACAAGAACACGATTCCGCTTACGCATCTGCGATATCTGCCGCAGATATCACTGCCGCAGACGATTCTGCGATCGAAAAATTTCAACACGATTTTAGAACCACTGGAAATTGGCACTCCTTAATAGGTATGTGACTTGTATTTGTGAAAGTTTGTTTTGAAAGTGATATTTTAGGTGCGGTTGGCCTTCAGGTTAAACGTAGTGTTGAACAACATACGGGAATTTTATATCCAGGTGATATGTCGTCGCGTGATCGGCGTTATAAACAACTTTCTCTTCGTACACACGGTGACCGGCGCGAGGAACATATTTCGCGGCAGAGCCAATTTCGCGCTAGCGATGTTGATGCGCGACGTGATCGTACCCAGGCCGTCGATCAGCCGTCGGGTTCGCATGATGTTAGCGACGTAGGACAACAAGAAAATAATGCACCGATGGCTACGGACGAAGTCGATGCCGTCGATGCAAATTCGACCGGTATTCCCGCATCTGGTGGAGTAACAAATCCTGGTTCGCAACAAACGATTTATTTTACAAAATCGTTATCGGTACCGGCATTTACATATTTCCGAAAGTCTCGTTTAATGCATACTTGGGGTTTCACCAGTGGCAAATTTTTGGTTGGTCCAACGAGCACTTCCGACAAATCGCAACATTCAAATTATATGGCATATTCTACAAGCTTAGCATATATTCCTGTCGATTGGATACCTTTTATTTAAGTCCTGTAGAATACGATGCATTACCGTTAGAGCTTATATCGCCGAAGTACATGTCGAAATTATTCCGAAAGGTGTTCGTTGTTCTTTTGATACGGGAACAACTTTAACAGGAAGTGCAAATTCTATGCATGTTGTTTTTGGAAAACATTGTATTGGTTTAAATCGTAAAATTGATATGGTTAATCGTACGGTGAAACAAAATACAACAACACCCATGTATATTGCCGAAATTTCACCAATTACCAAGGATGAATTTACAAAACGTTTATATGGTGACTCAACTGAATTTCATTCGAAAGATACCTCGATTACATTTCCAGTATCGTGGGGCGCTAATCGTGCTTTACCAGCATATGCTTGTATTATGACGACAGGAAACGATTCAAAAAAAAATAATTATCACGTTGCCAGTGGTTGGCCTCGTTTAGATACAATAATCGATCGGTACAATTTAAATGAACATATTAATACTCCATGTATTAATTATTCCTACAAACCGAAAAATGGTTTACTAAAACATATTTACAATTCTGCAATCGTACCAAACAAAGTGAAACCCTTTACAGGACGTGTTGATTTTGGGTGCAAAACAACACAATTTATTGAAGATAGTGCTTTCGCTCAAAGTGGATTAAACAGTTTTCCTTTTCGTTTTAAAAATAAACAAGTTTTCAACTATGAAAATATTGTTGAAAAAAGTCATTTAATTGCTTACGATAATAATATGTTGCCGTGTGAAGCCCAACCACAATGTCATATTGGAATTGAACCGGTGCAAAGTAATGCTCCTAATGATACAGCACCCACGTTCGTTAACGCTTGTGCTGAATACGAAATTAAATCAACGTGTAAAATAGGATTTGATTTCCAATACAACTATGCTAATAATGCATTTGCTTCCAAACTGGCATTTCCAGCAGGATACAAAGACGATAAACAACATTACTACATGCAACAGAATCATGTTGGAGGTCACTATTGTTATAATTGGGATGGATCATATACAACAACTGCATAAAATATAATAATATTTTTATTAATATATTCTACATACAGATTATATATTTTATTTACCATCACCGGTTTTCCCAATCCCACAAATAATATAATAATTTCGTATTAAGTTACAAGAGTTGAAACATTATCTGGAGCGACATTAATAATTTTGTACTGCTTCCATAATTCATATAAACCTAAAGGATGAATATGTTTTTTATACGATTGTAATAACGGAGCAGTATGCCACGTAAATTTGTACATTCGGTTGTTAAAAATTTCGTTATTTGGAAATACCTCCTGATTTGTTGTGATTAACACGGGCGTACGATCAATTTGGACGTGACTTTGATATTTAATATTAGCCATACATGGATCACCAGCAAATAACATTTTACAAGTATCAAACGCGCACGGTTCGCAATTCGGTTCGTCCCATATTAAAATACGTTTGTCAACACAATCTTGTAACGGAAACTGATTATATTTATTAAAATTAGCAATCTGTCCTTTTACTAAACACAATGACGCACATAATTTAGAAAATAATGTTTTCCCGGCATTACTTGGTCCTTTTATTTGAACACAATTTTTTTTTTCTTCTTGACGATCTAATAAATTGTAAATAATTTGTAAAAAATATGTAATAAATTCTTCGTCATAATTACATTGATATTGTAATAATTCGTATAATTTGGTTTTCGATTCGTCAACAGTATAATAAAAATCAAAAATATGACCCGATGTACACGCAAATAGCGGTTGTGAATTTAAATAGAATTCAATTAATTCCGGTACGGATTTGTTACAAATGATACGTTGAAAAATATCAATAGCTTGTTGAAAAATTAGTGATGTTCTTCCAATACCACGTAAAGTTTCGTTTTCACAGCATTGTGCCGTTTTACATGTACTTAATAAGGGACAAACCGGAAATTTTTCGAAAAAGGCGAGAATCGTCGAAAGCGTTTTGTTTTTTTGTGTTTTTGATTTTGCAGTATATTTGTTTTGACATCTGTCAACAATTCGACCAGGAGTTGATATCGACGGACCATCAACGGTGTCGCTACAAACTGCGCTGATTTCGTTAATTTCGTCCACAGTTGTTCTTTCGGGACTTTCTTCGCTTCGCTCATCGGAATCAATTTCAGCTGCACCAGGAATTTCCCGTCGGGCGCCGGCGAAGTAATAGTAGAGACATTCTCGGGGGTGTAGGAACATATATATTCCGAGTGCTCGGAAATAATCTGGGAGCAATAACATTAAATTAATATATCGTATAGGCTACAAGAGATATAATTAACATTTAAAAGAACGTTAATGCTCACCTCGTCCTGTACCACCGGTCCACCTAGCTCGTCGCCGTCGCTGGAAAGGCAATCCTCGGAAGGTGGTGCACCGACAAGTACCGGCGGTCCAGCCGCAATCATGGACGACGTGTAAGTGCTGCCAGTCGGGGGATTCCCCGTGATAGGAGACGATAAACAGTTGTCCGTGGTATCGTCGCTGACACATTTCTGCAAGCATTTGAGTGCCTTCATCACGAGATCTGATGGGAAGCACGTCGTGGCAAAGTCGTCGTCGGAGGCCAGCTCGAAATATGGTGTCCACGAAAGCGTTTTGTCGGGGTTCTCGAATACCGAGTTCAGCAGCTTCTTCAAGCAACGCAGAAAGGGTAAAATCGGGTGTCCGAATGTCAGGAGTAATGTCTTCGAAAATTGAGTCAAGAGTTGCGTCATTTCTATCGGGGTATTCCATAATTCTTCGCAGAGGTTTATAATATCGCGTAACGATAACGTTTCAGCCATAGATAGAGACGAAAGGAATGAAAAACTTAAGAAATATATGGAACTGTTAAATGCTGTAAGTGTTTACGTAAACACACTTCGCACTGCGTACAATGAGTGTATGTATTTAGTGCCAAATAACAATTGACACACTTTTCCGAATGTCCAAAACGATATCTACAACAGAATAGTGATAGTGTAAAAAGTGTAAACATATATATATACATACTGTTTCTTCAACGTGTCCCAAATCACAACTTCTAAATTGTGGGTTTGTACTTCCGACCAAATTGCTGAAGTCGGAATTTTTAAGTCTGTGGT
The DNA here is from genome assembly GCA_033060865.1 of Dorcus hopei. Lineage (NCBI taxonomy): Eukaryota > Metazoa > Arthropoda > Insecta > Coleoptera > Lucanidae > Dorcus > Dorcus hopei. Next base: position 73,035,748 of record CM065426.1, on the reverse strand, counting down.
ACAAGTATTACAAATGGATACTAAAGTATCCCAATTATCTTCTTCTTCAGGACGAGCTGGTGGACGCACAAACGGAACGTCTAAATTACATGCATCTATGATCACGTAATTATCGATTCTACAAAAAGTTGTAGAAGTAGAATTCCATTCGTCTAATAAAGTTCCTATAGCGGAATATAAATCTCCACGATATTGATAACTCGTCAAAGTTTTTTTGCTGTGCCAAAATTAAATTATTTGCGAGCGTTTCACTCAAAAACGCTTGCACTGGTCCCGGCAATGGAACTTTATTCCTTAAACTGAAAGCTTCGCCATATACCTGATACAGGGTGCGTTTATCACAAGAACACTCGCACGAGGAAACTGAGGACGATGCCATTTTGTCTATTTCATCTACAGCAGGTTCGATATGGTTCCAATGTTTGTAACAAATTCTGTGGTTTTGTAAATACCTGTCTTTTTTGTAATCATCTGGGAGACGTTTCCATACGAACTCCAGATCAACGGCCCTAACTCTTTGAGACAGGTGCGATTTTGGGAAATAGTCCTTGTCTTCTATACCACTAAACGAACCATCTTTTCGTATTTATCAATTACTTCACCAACTTTATCTACAGTGTGCTTTATAATTTGCCTGCAGAACAGGCGGCACAACAAATCCATCGCGAAGCTGAACTTTTCTTACACTAACTGTGGAACCGAAGGTCCCTTATAATATATCGCAAATGCTTCTCGAAAAAATTCGTCCTTGTAACTTTGTTTGAACAAATCTATATAAATCGCACACGTTGGTTACGGCACACATGCAATTTCTTTGTAAATGAAATGAACACCTCGGTTCCGATTTTTGCAATTTTTGTACGTTGCCGTAAATTTCGTTTAAGTCCATTATGGATATCACACATTTACTTCGCATGAGAATTCCACGTAGAAACTGTGCCTTCTCCATTCCTTTCACGTAAACAACTTTGGCTATACAACACAAAGAAGCGATGATTGCATCGAATTCTGCTAAGGGAACGAATCCGATATTCCAATTAATGCAATGGTGGTTGGTCATTAACCAGTTTGCAACGGTAGGCGGTTGAAATATAAAATTACTCAGTCTGCTTTCACTATCGTAAGAAGCCAACTCTTTTGGTATAAACTGATCGTTTTCCACTTTAAAACCTTGGATGTCGACGATAATGAAATTCTTCATGTTTTAGCTTATGCCACTTTTTATAAAATAAAATTACTTTTATAACTTATGGTTTAGTTGATGTTGCTTCATGTGAAATCAAATTACTTTTAACTTATATCGTCTCTGTTAATGATGATATTACCCTTCAACGTTTACATCAACTGATGCACGATTTTCGTAAGAGGTGAATAAGAGAATGCTTTGTCGTGCAGAATTAAACAGTAAGCGATAGTATCGGCATTGACGTTTTCTTTAGTTGTGAACTCTATTCTTATTTCTAATGCGCTTTTATGTAAAGCGTCTTTTTGAAAAGTACAGTTAACTCCAATCATCGGACTTGCGACCAGTTCTTTCAGAGTGAACTGCTTCCGTGATGGTAATAATGTTCTTGGAATCTTGAATACATATCGTAAACGATGGCGTATTTATTATTTTCAAAATCGATATCTAAATTATCGTATGGATATCTTTCACTGTTCAGAAATACTGTCAAGGATTTCAACTTAATGTCGTCGAACGTGCTCATGTTCATATCGGCAATGCCCTTTCTCTTGGTTTGAAAACCGATGATTATATATCATGGCGTCTCTAACTGTGGAGCTGTTTTAACCATCCATGAATGATTTGTTGTAGTTGGAAGCGATGGATATTGGATGGAAAGACAACTGTTCCCGCAAGCCTACTGACACATGTGGCATCCTCCACACTATTTTATCGATTGTTAATTTGACCTTTTCGGCCGGATTGGTTTCGATAATCGCGTCCACGTCGTCGTTCGCTCTGATCAACACCAATTCCTGTCTCATATTCATCATGATCTTTTTAGAATCTTTGGCAAAGCCCAACAATGTCTTTAAAGGTACGCTGGCCGTGAAATTATCCTTATCGTGCACATTGCTTATTCCTTTCTGAAGCCATCCTGCATTTTCCAGTTTCACCGCATCGTTAGGGGTGAATGAGAAAAACCCTTTCAAGGTTGAAGTTACGCCGACGTTTCGTACCGAATCCACCGGCACTCCATTTAGAAGATATCTAATCTCGCTAAACATATAAGCCACAGGATTATTTATCAACTGTGCTGTAGGACTGTGCTTGGTATTATCGTTAGCCAAGCGAAGTCTTCCCTCTACGTACAAATAACTTTCACATGGTAAAGTGTAATTGTCAATTTCCGGAACTGCTATTCGGACTTCATCGTTGTTTCCGAAAGACATTGACCCGAATGGTAAGTGTGAATGGTATTCCATACTAGTTATTAGTGTCCATTTTAATTTTGTCAGTCACTCCCAAAATATCCATTTCGTTCTGAATAGATGATAATTGATTTACGTGTAAGTATGATGCTCACCCTTTAACGGTTATCTCGCTTCTACAGTGTAATTCTCTCTAAGAGCCACTTTTAAAACGCCTTCCTTCTAACATTCTATATTAACACTTTATAACCTAGACTCTGTAAAAATCATCGATTTTCTCTCTTCAAGTTAAATTTTTTCTTTCGATCCAACACTGCGTATTTTCGTGGTTTAAATAATACATTACGTCTTACTCTGTTCCATTTTTTTTGTGTTGAACGGCCGCTTTCATAAATAATCATTATGATTTACATATTTATCTACCAGTGACCGTGAAAGTGATTAGAAGAATAGTCATCCGGCTCTTGGATCAAGAGGATCGTCTTGTTAATTTTAGAAACGAGTTGATCACTATAAGACTTCACTTGAGGAGATTTACTCCTCAAGGAGGAGTAGCTTCGAGAGGGGATTCTGTTATTTTAAATCCGGGAGGTACGTTAGGAAATAAATGATACAAAACGTGACCAGGTTGTCCGTTATTGTAGGATCCACTGGTCAAATTACACTCTATTCTTGTAGCATTCACTTTGTTTATATCTACGGGATAATCGTCCTCATTATTTACGTCTTCTTGTAATATTTTCAGTTTAAAACCCAACATTCTCCCCACCGAATTTGGTTTACTAAAATCTAGTTTAACTGTGCTCTTAACGGTCGCTTTTAAAGTATTGTTATTTCCTCTAATAATAATATTGTCTGTCATATTGTTACTTTGTAAATAGTCTTATAAATATTGATTGACATCGTCGAGTTCATACGTCCCTGTAGGTATCTCCATGGTCTTCCAAGCGGATGTTTTACCTCTTTTTTGATAATGTATCAAATTATTGCTTTCTTCTACGTTAAGTATTGCATTAAACGTTTCGAAATTTAACATGCACATTTCATACGCCGTATGTTCGCGAAGATATATTGGTGGATTAAAATCACAACTCAGGACCGATTCATCACCCGTCAGGGTAAATGTGTACGAAATCGGTGACGATTCCATGTTGCCCACCTTTCTACAACTAAATCCTTACTTAACTCCCATGGATTTTAAAAATTGTAAACATAATTGTCCACAATTTTCTGAATTAATTTTTTGATATCTGTTATAATAGTACGTAATCATTCCTACTCCGTTCGACAAAAGGTATTTCTCTATTTCCACTGGAGGCTGTAAGTCTCCATAACTGTCAAAATACTTTTATCACACCGTTCCTTTTGTAGTGTGCTACCCAATGCGTTCCTTTTCCAGACTAATCATCTAAATTTACGATACCACTTTCACGCCTCCATATCTTTCTTGGTAATGTGTCTCTCATAAATACACCTCGAAACCATGGTAATTTCTATATTTTAGCGAACTTTAATATATCAATATTAGTCAACGGGTGACGATGTAAATTGTTCAGTTTTTTGAATTGGCTGGTAAATACAAGCCGCAACCTGTTTTGTAAGGTTTAATGTAGAAACCATTTCCCACAACTTTTGCTTCTATAGCACGATTATGTCTCTCCGCCTCCTTCAATTGTTCTTTTGCAGATTTTGCATCATTTACGGCCTTCGCTATTGTAGCTGCTCCTCCCCCAAGCGATCCTAATGCCCCCAAAGCTGCAAACAATGGAATTAAAGGTAGAAAACCACGGCTTTTGGGAATTGGTATCACTCTTTGATGTGCTGGTCTTATTCTTTTGTGATGTTTCTTTAAAACTCTTCGAGCCAACTTGACATTGTCTAAGAGATTATTTTTACCACCATGTGAAATTGCATGTCTAGCTTTTTTAACGGCCGCTGCAAATGATAATAATTTGCCACCTCGTCTTTGACGCTTCTTAATATGTTTTCTTGTTCTTAGACTTCCCATTCCGAGTTTCTTTTTTGCGCTTATTGATGCCGCTACAGAAAGGACAGCTGCTTTTTCTCCAACACCTGCTTCTTTGCTCTTAACTCTTTCCACTGCTACCTCGTACAATTTCTTATCAGCCTCGTGACGCTTTTCTAACTCGTTGGTTAGTGAATACGCAATATCGTGATTTTTACAGGCTTCGTCTAATGTATTAACGCCTCTATCGCCTCTTTTCAGTCGAAGGTCAAGTTTTGTACCTGGCCCGCAATAGTTATAACCTGGTATATGTAATTCTATTGGCAGCTTATTAATTAAAGTATTAAGTAAGCCACGACCTTTTCGCTTTACTTTACCCTTATAAATGCGATCTCTCTTGACGCGATACTGCATTTATATCTTTCTATATCTCCTTCAGCGGATAATACCAACTATTCACTAATTCAGTATTCTTTTACCGTGTCCTTATATGATCCAACAGTCACATTAAATAATTCTAATGTAATAAAAAACTTCCAAATTTATATTATCAAATTATTTTATTACTAACATGTTTACATATCAATAATTAACACATACTGCAGTGTTAGGGCCCCACGTTGGGCGCCAATTTTATGCGGTGTTATGGCCCCTAGTTGGATGAAGCCAATTTTATGCAGTGAAATGGGATATTTTTCAAAGTTTCTGATAATTGTTGCAAATTTTGCATTCGTTGCTTTTCTCAGGGTAATTTTCGACAATATTCTAAATCATATTTTTGTTTATATCTTATTAGTTTATTGCTGTTCTTAAACTTGTTGATATCGGTGACGGCTCCTGCTCCTCTCCCGATGCAGTGTATCTCGTAGGCTGGCTTTTTCCTCGTGGAGTGTGTTCGTTATGTGTAAATAAAGAAAATGCTCGTAGACAATGATAGAAACAACGGTTTATCAAATCAATTATTCATGAAGTCGTACAAGCAAATAGTGATCGCATAAAGAGTTCAAAGAGTCGAAGTTTTATTTGGTCAGTCGGTTTTTCGCAAAACCGCTGATATTACTTACATTAGATCCGTGTCGATCTTTGATCCTACCTTGAATGAATGTACACAACACGGAGCTTGTTTTGTATGCGCACTGGTTGCATTAGTTAAAATAGCTCAGACACGGCGCCCTCACTGATCCAATTTCCGAACTCCGCGCTGCCGCTTACAGTTTCCAACAAACGTCTGGCGGTCGATTGCATTGATAAATTGATTATTCTAATTATTACAATTCTAGCCTTAGATCTTACGTATTTACATGACAAAAATTCTAAATAATTTACTTATAATATACATGTAATTTAAAATCGCCTATTCTTATAAATATTTACACAAACTTAAAATATCTCAATTTAATAATTGTAAACAAATAAATCCTGTAAAACATAACTTATACATTACTCTAAATTTCTCTTTACTATTTACAAATTATTTCATTGAAAAAAACCTTTCGTCTAGCTTATAAACACCGCAATACGTTATATCTCCTTCAGCGGACAATACCGACTATTCAGTACTTCAGTATTCTTTTACCTTGTCCTTATATGATCCAACAGTCACATTAAATATTCTAATATAATAAAAAACTTGCAAATGTATATTATAAAATTATTTTATTACTGACATGTTTACATATCAATAATTAACACATACTAACTAAATAAATTAACAACTTAAATTTATTCCGTAATAGCTTTATGCATACTTATATCAAACATTATCTTATTAATTCCATATATTACTAATTCATTCGTAATTGCACCCTTTTCTGATATCTCGTTATTCAAGAATCTTTTAATATTTATTTTTATGTCTTCTTCAAATGTACTTATACATGGAATGATATCAACATAAAAAGATTTATAATTTACTTGTTTTAAAACCTCCAAACGGTATGAAATAATATCATACAATTTCCACAACTCTATTAGACCCTTATAGGATATATATAATGTTTCTACACCTCTTTCTAATTTTAAAATTTTTGTTTCTTCGATGCGCTCGAAAGATAGCTTTATTGAATTGATCTTTATTATAGGATAAATTTTTTTTTCTCCGTGAAATATGTTTTCAGTGCATAATTTTGCACATTAAATTGTTTCCACTCTTCTTCATTAAATTATACCCATAATACGTATAACAGGATCAAAAAATGTTTCAGTGCATAATCCCACGCTGACCCATTTCGTGCGGCTTTTGTTTAAGAAATACACACTTTGTGTTAATAATGGTAACTACTCGATCTCTATCATTTCCCTCGCTTCGGATATTTCTGAACCTGCTTTCTCGCTTATCTCTCACGGTGACGAAAATCTTCATCCGTGAAAAAAGGTTGAGAAAATATTTCAAATAATTCGTTTTGAGGTATCTGCGACTCATCTTCGCTCTGGTTTTTTACATCTGTTGTCTCATCCTGCTTCTCTGCTTCTGGAATTTCGAAGTTAAAGTTTGGAAATTTTTTCTTAGACACTTCATCACAATCATCATTTAACGGTCTTCTTTTTTGGGTGAAAAATATTTCTGTTTGTCTAGCTGCCACTATTACATAAATAAAAACGAAATTAAAAATTATACAATACCAAAATATAATTTTCTTACTCATACTGTTGTTCGAATTGTAGTTATTTCTCTCAGCTTAGCACTGAACTTGTTCTATGGTTGAAGCTTCACGGTTGTTCACCAACTGAATTTATGCGCAAACCAAATCAAAGTCAAAGGTTCCAAATCAAAGTCAAAAGCAGATCGATTCTGGAACCTCCTGCAACCTTGACCTGGAATCTTTCCGGTCGTGTCTCCTCATTGAGGAGGTTCCAGAATCGGTCTATCCCCTCTACTCGCCACGTCTAACTGATAGGTCTCGATCTTTCTCGACCTATCTCAACATATGTTGTGGCGTCTCTGTAGCTTTCTAAATCAACCAGGTTGTTATCGAGTCGACATCGAATCTACGGAGTGCTCTTTCGACGGAGGCCTGGGAGACCGCGTCAAAGGCCTTTATAAGGTCCAATGATAGGATTTGGTATGGTCTCCCTTTCCGTCTTCGTTCTTTGATGAGATGCTCTATGGTGAGCGTATTCGTGAGCACTCCGTCTAAGCTCTTGAATCCTCCTTGATGGCTGTGCAATGGCAAAGATGTCAATCTGTTAGCCATGATCTTATTGCACAGCCGTAATAACATGGAGGATATGATGATAGGTCTTCAGTTGTCAATGTTGTTTGGGTCGCCGCCTTTCGACAGTAGTATCGTTCTGCTTTGTTTTATCACGCCTGGGACTATTCCGAACAGCAGCATAGTGTTGTAAAAGAACACTAGACGACGAATCGGAACCCTTTTAAGATCTGAGAGTCGAACCGAGTCAGGACCCGGACTGTTGGACTTCAATGTAATTAGTCCCAATGTAATATCCTCTTCCGTAATCGGCCTCGAGGTTTCGACATCGTGTTGTTTAACACCTGAGATTAACTCATCATCATCTGGGGACAACTGACCGAAGAGATTGGCAAATTTTTCTACGGCTTTTTGTAACTATGGAAGGTTACTCGCGAACTAAGAGGCACTCTCGGCCAACTTAGATTTGTTGCGCCGAAAGAGCTCTTGGGCGACCTTATAATTGTAGGCCCTAGCCTTATGGCGCCCGTAGACACCACGGTTGTCCCCTCGCCTACGAATCTTCCCCTTTCTGCCAATACCCTTCCGAGGATTAATATCTGTGCACAGACCCTTCAACCAGCTATCAAGCTCATGGCGAACTCTATCCCTACCATTCTTTATGAGGACGTCTTGATGACATCGAAGAGGTTCATGTCTGTTCTTGTCCAGCCAGCCTGGGATTGGACGTACCCAGCTATATACTACTTGATAACACTATACGGCTCCCTGGAGGGGACAAACATCGGAGCGTCTTGGTTGAGCAACGCTGCGTGCACCGTTCGCCTCTGCTAGGGAAGGGTCCGGGACTTCCACCCTCCAGGTTATCCTGGAGGACCGGCTGCATCCCACATGCAGTTGCGGCCTCCTCCTGGTTCCGGGGGTTTCTAGAGCCGGAGCATACTTCACCTAGTTCGGCTCTTCTCTTAAGACGTCCCCTAGTCATCGGTCCTAGCGGCGTAGCCGCTAGTGGTTGTTGGACCTCAATACTCTGTGTATCGGGAGCAATCGCCGGAGTACTATCGTCATCCGGGGCAGGATTCAAAATGGACTCCTCAGTTATGACAATGTCAGACTGAGAGTCCTGGATGGCCAGGTCTTCGGCCTCAATCTCCTCCTCGATGTCAGCGGTGGTATCATAGCTCGGTTTTAAGGATAACAAGAGGTCTTTATTGTCCTGAGTCCGCCTATTACTCTTTATCGAGTGGAGCGTTCTGTGGGGAAATTTGTCCAACAGGAACTGGTTAACGAAGCGTCCGTCATAATTGACTTCAGCTCGTGCCTGCTCAATAAGTTCTTCGTCAGTCCAAGCTCTCTCGTTTCGTATAGGATTCTCATACTGCTGTTCAAGCTCGTGGTTGTATTCGGTTGGGTGGGTCTTTTTCGTGTGTTGTCTATGACCAATGTACGTGTTAAATTGCCTGTCACAATTTGGCACAGTGCACTTATGTTCTGTGCTCTCAGTTGATGGTCCCCGACAATATCTACGCCTAACATGTTGTTTAAGCCCAGCATAGGTTGCGAAATTCTTGCCACATATGCACACAACCATCTTCAGTTCACAGATGGAGAGAGTAGACCCTTCTAGAATATAACTTAGGAGGGAATAACTTAAAGGACAATTGCTACTCCCTTTCAATAAAACCTTTCGGTTAATCGATCTTTTGTGACACTTAGCCGCTTACTCTTAGAACAAGAGATAACGTTGCCCGCCGTGATCCTGACTAAACAGTCGGAGACTGTCACACAAGCAAAAGTTCACGGTCACCGGTCGATAGGTACACACTCGATCGACCGGGTTTAACAGATCGTTATGGTAAGTACTTGTGGTTGGCTCACATTAGCTCGAATCTCATGCCTCCACGACATGAGAGTCATGGTTACTCCCGCCGTTTACCCGCTCATGCTTGAATTTCTTCACGTTGACATTCAGAGCACTGGGCAGAAATCATATTATTCTATCGACTAGAGGCTCTTAACCTGGGAGACCTGCTGCGGATATGCGCTTCCCGACCAAGCCCGACGCGCCGCGATCTTCAGAGCCAATCCTTATCCCGAAGATACGGATCCAACCTCGGTCCGTGCCTTGACCTCCCGCGGAACTTCCTTGCTGCGAGGCCCTTCGGACGGTTCGCGCCGCCCTTAGGTGTCCTCTTCGGCTGCCATTCAACGGTCAGCTCAGAACTGGCACACCCTCGGGGCGATAGGAAATCCGGTTCCTATTCCGGAATCCGGCAGCGCAACCGCCAATACGTCGGGCCCTCGCAAGAGAATTCGTCGGGGTAACTCAAAGAGACCTGGAAACGCCGTCGGGAGATCCGGGAAGAGTTTTCTTTTCTGCATAAGCGCTCGAATTCCATGGAATCCTCTAGCGGGGAGATATGGTTTGGAGCACGAAGAGCACCGCAGTTGCGGCGGTGTCCGGATCGTCCCCTCGGACCTTGAAAATCCAGGAGAGGGCAACGTGGAGGATCGCGCCGGTTAGTGCCCATATCCGCAGCAGGTCTCACAAGTTAAGAGCCTCTAGTCGATAGAATAATGTGATTTCTGCCCAGTGCTCTAAAAGTCAACGTGAACAAATTCAAGCAAGCGCGGGTAAACAGCGGGAGTAACTATGACTCTCTTAAATCAAAGTTGACGAGAGAACGACCAGGCTAATACTTGATAGCTATGACAACGCCATGACCTACATCCTAATTGGAAAAGAGCAATCCGCTCCGATAAGGGTGAGGCGTGGTGTGAAACAAGGGACCCGCTGTCCCCTATCCTTTTTAGCCTGGTCCTAGACGAGCTCCTCACGAGATTGAAAGAGAAAGACCAGATTTCAGAACATCTGAAAGTTATGGCACTAGGGTACGCCGATGACTTGATCATAGTATCGGACACGGCAGGAAAGGTTCAAAAGCTTCTGAGCGAAGCGGACAAGTTATTTAGGAAGAGGGACCTCAACTTACAAACCTCGAAGAGCGTTGCTCTATCCGTTTCAGGGATGGGCGATATACATCGATGTTTACCCAACATCGATGTTTTACCGTCGATGTTCGATGTATTTGTCATCGATGTTTGTGATTTATTATCATCGATAGAACATCGATGTTATGAAAAAACATCGAATATCGAATCGGTTTTGAATTCATTTTTGAGACGTTTAGCGAACGCAACATATTGAGTTACTTACAACGTTTTTTCCGCTAAACGACGAACGCTGCAAAGTTCAACCAATCGACAAGAACAAAATACTAAGCAACGTTAACCTTGACAATCAACGCTCTATAACTCTTTCATGCCAAATATATTAATTTATCGTAACGAAAACGAGGTAGAGTTTCGGCTAAACCTGCCCAATGTCTGGAAATAAAAAAAATCTAGTGCTCTCTATTAGCAAATACTATATACTGGATTACAGAAATCTAACTTGGATCTGAAGTAATACTTTTTTAATAATTACTAACTGTTTTAATATGACAACACTTAATATCTGTTTATTTTTATTATGTCTTAAGATAATAAAAAAACACCATCTGTTGAAACTTTAAATTGAATTGTGGTTGTCAATATTCAGTTTGATAATAAGTAACATTTTTGTTTTTCTTTAAATTAATAAAATATGATTGTTGATTCTTCATATATTTATTTCTAATTTCAACATCGATGTTTGGCAGTAGATGTTTTTTTAAACATCGGTATGAACTTTCGATGTTTACATCGATGTTGATTGATCGATGTCCCATTCCGTAGGCGTTGTGAACGCCAAAAAGTCCTCTTCACACACACAGCTCAAACAATTATCCCCAGATGAATTTTTCAAATATCTGGGACAAAAATATGATTATATGGGTCAGTCCACAGGTTTTATTGATGACCTTAGGCGTTACTTGAGTAATATCAACAGAGCTCCCTTGAAGCCAGCACAGAAACTAATGGAGCGATTCTGCTCATATCTGTAGCAACCGTAAGATCTGTAAGCCTGTAGGTTAATTATTAAAAGGTGGAATTTTGAAGCTCTAAGTATGATACGATTTCTTATAAGTCTATAAGATAAGACCACAGAGATTTACGAGTAACCCTAGGGACCTAGGAAAAATCATACCTTCCACAGAACTTCAAAATTCCACATTTTAATAACTGAGTTACAGGTTTACCCTTTATGCTGACCACTTGCGTAAGTCGGTGTCTTCTTTAAGTTGGTACGGGTTTATGAAGTACATTAGTTTTTTGTCCTGCAGAGGGCGCGCGACATTGTGTAGAGGTAAGGTACTAAATCAACACTCCGTACAGGTAACGCAATCCCATTCCTCTCGTGAGAGGATTGAGAAACAAAGATAACAAATATAATTGTCTCAAGTGCAATAAGGAAGACAACAGTTTTAGGGAATTCTGCTTACCGCAATGTCACTGGTTTCAATTTAAAAGTATATTAGGTTATGTCTAGTTATTTACCAATCAAAAAGTTGTTATTTTGAGAAGTGCAGAATGTTTCTTTTACGAAAAAGGCGGAATCATTAAATGCTATGCGATAAAACTTTGGGATACGATATTTAAACTCAATTTTCTTAACCACTGACAGTAACTTTGACAAACGTCACTTCAAATAATATTTCCAACTGTTTTTTATCCCAAGATGAGAGGAATGTGCGACAAGGATAGATATAAAAAATCACTAAATGCGTTACCTCTATACGAAGTATGTTGATTTAGTACCTTATGTAAAGGGGATGGCAGCAATAAATCTGTCAGTCGCTTACGAGCACTTGCCAGAGAAGGATGTACGCGGGGCACAAACAACGACTGCGCGTAAAAATTTACTTATGAAAGCTAAGGAATTTTAATTGTATTGAATTTAATGTGTAACTTAATTACTAAAAACCATTAATTTAAGTCAGTTTAATTGAACTTTATCAATATTCGAAAATGAAAATGAATGAAAACTATTATTTCCTTAATTAATTGAAGATAAAGAATTTATACTTATATGTGAATTTGTAACTTACACTTTTTTTTTATTTTTTTTTATCTGTGGTGGTTGCCCAACGGGGTCTTAAGTCAAAGACTTGTCAGGACCTCAGGAGCGGGAGTGTATTTGAGTGTGTGTAAAGTGTTCCATGGCTTTGTTACTTCCAACTTTCTCGCCGTTTAAGGTGAAACAGTGTCGAATTTTATCCCTAACACTGAAGGGTTTTATTATGATTAAGACAGATGTTTTTGCAAGAAAACCACGTGTTTAATACATAAATAAGTTATATATATAAAAATATATTCTCAAAATAAAACTGATATCTTCTGTATCTAGTATACAGGGTGAGTCAGGAGGAAGGAACCAAACTGCAGTTTGGTGCAAAGTTGTAATCTGATTTTCATTTGTTTTCGAATTGGAACGTTTTAACAAAATACCTTACATAATATTTTTTTCTCAATTTAAGTATTCAGATTTTGATCTGAATCTTGATCTGATTGAAAAAAATGTTCAAATTTCGTAAAAAACTAGCGAATCTTTTGACCTGAATACTTCAATTGACAAAAAAACACCATATGAGGAATTTTGTTAAAACGTTCCAACTCGAAAATCGGATTACAACTTTTGTTTTTTTTTTTTTTCTCTTATATTGACGTGTAGAATATACATACTCTTACAGTTTGGTTCATTCCTCCCGACTCACCCTGTATATACATAAAATATACTAAAATACTACATAAATATTAGCAACGAATGGGAACTTGCCATAACAATCAGTACTTTACATATGTATAAGCCCAAAATTTTGAAAAAACATTCTTGATATTAATACAACAACGCATAAGCAAATCTTGTTTACGACCACGTATAAATAAATCTTGATTGTCTACGACCACGTATAAATAAATACTGATTGTTTACGACCACGTATAAATAAATCTTGATTGTTTACGACCACGTATAAATAAATCTTGATTGGTACAACAACGCAAAAAAGAAGTTGTCGTCGGAGCAGATCTCGATCTCTAGAACCAAGCAGGAAAAAATCTTCGAAATGAGTTACCACCGTGATTACTGAAAAACATACGATAATTAGTAATTACATCACAATCTGAATAAAGAATACGTGTACCAGTTTTGATTTTTTTTTTCAGGCAATATTGCACCCAATTATACAAATCTCTAGGTCTGCGGCACGGATGAAAATACTGTTTGTTATCCCTGAGAACATTTTCGCAGTCTCTGATCTTCGGCAACGACTTAGTAATCAGATGTTTCTTGAATTTGATCTCCAAAAGTGCAGTCTCCTGCTTGCTGTATGAAACTTTCCCTGGCCTGCGCTCTAGTACGGGCTTCACGATGCGTTGCTTGGAAACTTTTGACTTTTCAGTTCGCACGGTGGTTACAGGTTCGGTGGAAGGCACTGACGGTAAGTCGGTGTTGATCGAGATCGACTGCAGGTTAGTGTCTACTGGAGATTTTGAACTTGTACTCGGCAACTCAAGGGCTGCCAATGAACGTGGTGGCTAACGTTCTTCTAACGACCCCGCAGAAAAATCTGTAAAATATAAACAGGGTTAAGTTGATTTAAAACAAAATTTTAACTTTGATTTAAAATATCGTGAGTTTAAAAGGGAAGGAAAACTTCATATTTGAATTTGATTTAATGACGTATTTCCGGTACATAAAAATTCGCGTAGTGTTGATTAACGTTGTGCAGTTATTTGAAGCAGATGGGTATTGTATATGTGCATGTATTCTTTCATGAATTGACTTGTACCATTTGTATTATGGTTTTGTCCGTCGTCGCCAAGGTGAATGTCATTTTCAGATATATTTTCCTCCTGGCGGCCAGGTTCAGCGACTTGTTCAACTTGTTGATGAAGTAATAGATGGATGATGAAGTAATAGATGGTCTTTCCTCTGTATTTAGCGAAATCTCCCTGGTCCGCCATCATCAACACCTTGGACATAGCTGCCGGTATATCCTGCGATGCACGTCGTCCGTATGGCCCATATAAGTGGCCACTTGATGAATCTGATTGTCATCCATACTTAACATCTGCGCCAGCGTTGCGACTTGTTTTCGTAGGTACGTGACCCTGATCTTGCTGGGATTTTTCGCTTCGCAAACTATGGAGAAATGCCTAAGCACTGCGGAACCGTCCAAGTACTGTATTTTGGAGGGTATACCAAACAAGAACTCGTTTTCATCGCTGACACCTGCCTGCGTGCGGAAGAACAGGAACGTTTTCAAATATCTGAAACATGATCAGGATTGTTTTCTAGTTGTGTAGAGTGGCATAATTACAATCGTAACTATTCTAATCTGCAACATACCTGCATTACGTGGTGTCTAGTAGGACGTGGACGATGCGGTCCCTCTTCGCCAGAACTTTCATTCTTACAAAGCGGTCTGCCAAGGCGCGCTGTAAGACTGTTAATGACATCTTTTGAGCTTCGTTCAGCGACGATCTGTCTCTGAAAAACAATATCCTCATCTTGGACACTTCTCCAACCCTTCTTCTGTTGAAGACAATAATCTGTGCGAGAAGGGCTTTTCCCAGGGTCAGCCAGGTGTCGTATTTGAAACCATGTTTCAGTAGTCTCTCGTGCGCTTCTGTCGCCCTATGCACGATATAGTTCGAAAAAATTTTGATGTCCGAAGGATCGGGCAATGACTGCTCGTTTTACATCTTCTTTATAAGCCTGGTACGTGTAGCGGATCGACTCACATATGCAGAATAGTTGTTAAGGTGCAAATATCGAAATCGTTCCACTTTTCTGCATTCCTCGGAATCTTTTCTGAGGCCCTTTTTAAAGTAAGCGTTCGTGAGTTCGTCGATGATCGTGGTGACGGTAGATCTGATAATTTGCGCCAACGCAGGCTTCCGAAACTGACCCGTATTTTTGTCCAGATCGCACAAAATGCTAATGCCGCGAATCAGGCTGTCGTAGTTACCGTTTACGAGCAAGTCTTCAAAGTCGATGACGGAAGTATCTAGGGATCGAATATCTATCAGTCATGCCCACGATAAAGGTACGCATACTTGACGGAGAGCTGTCGCAAGCAGAAATCCGATCGCACCACGTGGCCTATCTCATCGTCTTTGATCGGGTCCAACAGATCATTCAACAGCCGGTCGGTGAACGGATCATCGGCTAGCCTATCTTCTTGTGCTGCCTTGCGTGCCTCGGCCGTGACCTGTTTGTAGTTGGAAATTCTATTGCTGCAGTGCCTCTCGTGTCGAGTGAAATTTTTCGGCGCGATCATGCCTTTACAATTTGAACAAGTGATGTAGTTCTGTATGTTGGTCAACGTTGGTTTTCGGACTGGAATTCTGGTCTCCAAAGGAACTTGTTTGTTATAATGCGCGTCTCCCTGCAAACGAAGTTCTTTCAAGCGGTCGTTCCTTTCCTTGGAATTCGGAGTGAGTGCTGCGATTTATAGCACTGCCGGTTCCGTTTTGTGCTGCCTGAGGATATGGTTGCTTATTTCTGCACGCATCTTGTAGCAGTAGTAGCAGCAATGCAGTTTCCCCTTTATAAACGGTTGCGCCTTTTTCTCAACGAATTTCAATGGTGAGAAGTATGAGCTTACGGAGCTCACGTAAATTTCATTCCCGCTCAGAGTACCTTTCGGTATGCAGTTATTAACCGTCAGATCGATAGTCGTACACTTCGGTTTTCTTTCAACGACGACGCACGTATGTTCCTTGTTATTTGGGTGTTCTGAAAATAGTAAATTACAATATTTAAACGATAGCCCTGCAAAGATTTGTATTTAAACTTACCGCAAACATGACTTGCTTCTGGAATTTCGTTGTCGTCGAATCCTATTAAACTTTTTCCGTCTGGACATTCGATCACACTGCACGTGTACTTCTTTTTATGTAAAACTACGTTAGACGTCAAAGTAACGTCCGATTGGTAGCACAGATGTATGGGTGCCCCGGTTCCCAAACTGATTGGTGATCCAGCTAGATTTCTGCTAGGAGATTCGCTATGCACAGCGTAAGGACGATGAAACTGAAGTGGACGTACAAGAGGAAATGCCGGTGCTGTGAGATGCCGCATCGCAATCTAAAAGAGACCATCCGTGAGAGTAAGTAGAAATAAAGAAAAGCTTTACATGAATTGGTTGAAAATAATGAAAAAGTTATATGGGACAATTACCTGACGAGAACTTCTTCACTTTGTTAGGTGGCGGCGACATTCCTCGGGGCGAAGATGACTTGAAACTCGACGCACGTTGAGGGCTTTGATACGAAGCTTCTGAAACGAAGATGTCAAAGTAAGCGTAAACAATAATAACGAAAAGAAACGGTCATTTAAATTAAAAGTAATATAAAATTAATGAGATAATTACCAGCAGAGGTAGGAACTGACTGAACAGTGGAAACCGAAGGTAAAGGTTCGAAGTTGCATTCATCGTTCACCGTAGATGATAAAATTGGCGGTGACCATGCCGTTGACGTTCCAGCTGAAAAAAAAATTGATTAACAGCATAGTCGTAAAAAATATGAAAGACACAAACCTAAGACAGTCAACTTGCTGCAGTTGCCGCTACTGTTACATCAGGATGTGGTAGTACTGCTGTACAAGAGTTCATCGTCAGATATAACGAAATCGTTACTAGAGTCTTCAAATGGTTCCGATCGATCATCGTACTCCCGTGCTCAATCTCGTCCTTTGCCGACGAGGCAAAGGACGAGATTTAAAGAAAAGAAAAATTTATTCTCGGCATGCACGCGGAACCTCTGCAAACAAAATAATAATAAAGTGTTAAAATTTATCAATATCTGCTTTTATTTTACCCAATATAAACTATTACGAGTTCAGTACATGCAAAGCAAGCAAAGCAAAGCAAATAATGTTCGTCATGTACAATGCGTTTATGAAAAAAGTAATTGGGGTAAGAACATAGCAACGCGGTAGCGATAATAGCGCGATATATTCAAATAAATATGTACAGAGTGGATCAATTTCGAGTCTCTTATGGGCGTCTCTGTAACTATAAGAGATAGAAAAAAAACTAGTGGCCAAGTCTCGATCTCTTTTTTAGAGATAAAGTCAATAGAGTAGACAAAAATTGGGCTATCTTCTTTTGTTTTCGAGTTATAGGCAAAAATTGACATTTTCGACTTTTCGTCAATCGCGCATATCTCGTTTATTTTTACAGATATTAAAGAACTGTTTTCACATTATTGGGGCACTTTTTTGAATACAATTCAGTGGTGCAGTTGATTTCTTGATATTTAATAAAATTTTCGAGTTATAACATAAAGTTTTATTTTTTTAAATTGAAATCATAGTGGGCAATGCCACCATTAGATAGAGATTTTATTTCTGTTTTCAAAAATATATACTTTATTGGTTATATATCTTTCTTACAATAGAAGAAAAAAAAACACCTTTTTTTTATTATTCTTGGGTGCATTCTATTCTTAGTAGGCTGCTTTCAACAAAGGCCAAAAATTTTTTTGACAAGAAATTGTCAAATGTAATTCAGATTTATCAATTGAATTTCAGAATGTGTCAGTTGTAATTCAGATAATCAATTTAATTTCAGAATTCGTCAAATGTAAATCAGTTCAATTTCAGAAAACATCAATTGTAATTCTGAAAGCATTCTCTCACTTAAGAGGTCTTAGCTGAGTAACCATTGTGAATTATAAGCTCAAATTTTCAGTACGCAGTCATGAGACAATTATCTAGGTCTCATTAAAAAAGAAATTTTTTTTCTTGAAAAAATTAAATCGATATCTCAAAAACTATAAAAAAATTTTGAGAAAAACGAAAACGTGAGACCTAGATATGATGTTCTACAGCATATTTTTAAAAAATCAGTTCTGTGAATTTAATAATAGCTGAGAAAAACAGCTTCAAAATTTTCGGGAAATGTTGTAAATGCAGCGCCTCTAACGAAGAGCTGTCTGAACTACAAATTTCGTAGCTAATGTGCGCCGAATACGAAATTGTGGTGTAGATACTAACAATAGAGCCATTGACACCCAGCTGATCGATGCCTCTCCGCACTGATCGCATACATAATCTTCGTCGTGGATCTTGTCAGCTTCGCACAGTTTGCAATATAAATGGAAGCAGCTGCTGCGCGAAATATTGCCGGGTTGCAAGATATCGTTGCAATGATTGCAGCGTAAGTAATTAACTATAAAAAAGAAAAACAACTATAAGCATTTCTCATCCTTATCTATTTTACATTGAATTAACTTAATTTTTATTGCATTCCTATCGTTTTGTGTAGGAATGCAATATAAATATGTAATTCAATCAGCATTTGAAATAATGAACTAGTTAAAGACTCATTATTTTATTTCCATAGGTCACTTGATTAGAAAAGATATTGATCACCTGTTATAAAATATTAAGTTTAGTTGAAGTTGACTTGCTATTATGAAAATTAAATATTGATCACACGCAGAAACTTTTAAGTCTAATCACTCGGAAACAAAGTACTGCCGTCAAAAATGTAATTTTACAATTTGTAACTAAGTCACCGTGTATATACCCTGTACATATATACAGAATACAAATAGTAGGAACCTGGGCACTCACGACAATCCCACTCCTGGCATGGCCCGTTTCCTTCTTGGAAACGGCACCTCACATTCCTGACCCCTCCTTCGCCGCCCGTGGCGTTATGTACCCTCTGCCTCTCTGCGTGAGGCACGTTACGACGAGGCAAAACGTGTAAATATTTGCATTTTCCTGCGCGCTCACAACACATGGTTGTTCGGTAAGTATGGCAAAATCTGTACTCACGCAAGAAATTGCAATTCCTGCGGTGGCACGTATCCACCAAGAAATCTCGACACATCATTCTTACTACAGTGCTCGACCTGTAATATTTATAATTTGTGCAGGATTCTTTTGCCCATAGAAATTTTATGAATTAAAACTCAATAGAAAAAGGGGGACACAGGTAGCCGATGAGATTAAATAAAGTCTGCGTTGGGGATTTTGCTATTTGACTTTTCGATTACTTAACGGTTTTGTATGCAATTCAAAATTCAAAAATAAATTCGTCTTAAGGTTAAACATATTTTCCGAAAACGCAACACTATTTGCTTTGCACGTACTTGCATACTTTCGTGTTTATAAAAAAAATTAAAGAGGGTGTCCGTTTTTCGAGCCTAACCACGGGGATGGATCTCGGTTATCTTAAGAGATACGAAGTTGGTTAAATTAGAACAAAGTTGCATATTTTTATCACAATCAATAATCTTCAAAACAAATTTTACCTATTTTTTACGGTTTTCAATTTGTTTTTAATAGAGTAAATTGTAATGAAAATGACATTTTTATTTGCAAAAATGAACTGTTGAAGTAGTAAACATTAAAAAAAACAAATAAAAATAATAATAATGTCTCGTACAATATTTTGCATTTTTATCGATTTTTATTTAATTTTAAAACTTGTCTCGTTCTCGAATAAAAAATAAATGGTCTCTTTAACCATATTGGATTTTTACGCGATTAAATAAATAATATCTTGAAAACCGTAAAAAAAATAGGTGAAATTAGTTTGAAGATTATTGATTGGGATAAAAATATGTAACTTTGTTCTAATTTAACCAACTTCGTATCTCTTAAGATAACCGAGATCCCCGTGGTTAGGCTCGAAAAACGGACACCCTCTGTAAAGTAAATTGTCGTACTTTACGTCGCAAATCTCGCCGACCCTTTTGTCCGACAATATGGATATTTGTAGAGTAACTGCGTCAGCACCGTCGGATCTATCATCCGACGCGCACAATCTAAGCAGGCCCCGTGCTTACACTTTTCAAAAATCATAAAATTATGAATTACTGCTGGGTCGGTGCATATAGTACATGTCACGTGTTCGTCCTTGTCGATTTTTTCATGTGAATATGGACATCCGTAACGCTGACAAACGCCCGTATATAAGAATAATCTGCAGATGTTGGCCGTCTGTTTGGTTCTTTTCGCTTCATAACGCAGTTTCGCAGAGCGATAGCCGGTTGCTTTACAGCGGGCGACGTCGTTTTTTAACACATACATGTAGTGGCATCGTTCACGTTTGCATACTTTAGTGTTTTGATAATACCGGCAGTACCGGTAAGAATGGTATAGTTTACAATCATCGTCCTCGCACGTCCCAGCCTTAAAATCTTCACATTCATTTACGCACCTAAGTTGGTAAAACTTTGCATGTAGAAATGTCTGTATTGCACGGATTTATGATTGTTTCTTATAAGAGAAATTCAATAGAAAACTTTTTAAAAAAGGGCGCTGCAGCCTTTCAAATTTTTCTATTTTAGATTAATAAATTGGGTTTTCTTACTGCGTTGTATTATTATTTCATTGCACTCGAAGGGATATTAAATAGTAGAGTTTATAAACAAGCTTTACAATTTTATTCACTTTTAAAAGTGTCGTAATTGTTTGCTTGCATAAATGATACGCACAACAAGAAAACTAATTTTCCATATTTCAAATTAGTGGAAACTATGTTATATCTTATATCACAAATTCTTTGAAACGGATACTGAATATGCGCACTAACACTTAACGTTTTGCCGTCGTTCGACAGCTTCGTCTGAAACGTTAAGTGTTAATGCGCATAATCAGTGTCCGTTTCAAAGAATTTGTGATATAATTTTCATCGGACAAGAACTTGCTTGAATCTATGTTAATTGAAATTCGTATTTTCAGGTAAAAGAAGCTGCTGGAGTGACATAACGCTGTGGGTGCACAATGGGAAATGTCTTAGAAATGTGTTAGGTATTATCTTCTTTAAAGTTTTTAGTGTTAATTTCTTTGGAAACTATTTGTTTAGTATTTATTTTGTACGTTTGTTTTGTTTTAAATTTATTTAAAAAATTTTAAAAAGTTTTTTTTCTTGATATAACGTAAAGCGGGCTAAAAGTTAAAAGCAGTATTGATAATTATTAAAGTTAATTAAAGTTTCCGAGAATTTTGATCTATTTTCTTTAGTTTCAAATTACATGGTATTCTTAGTTCATTCGTCAATTTCTTTTCCGTAAGTAGATACAAAAAAATTAACAATTTTTATTTTTGAATTTAGAAAATTGTTTCATTCAAAATTGTTTAGAATTAAATTTGTAGTGAAATGAACGGCATTCTTCATTATTTTCTTATATTTTCTGGAGTGCTGCAAATAGTAATATGTGGTTTTTACTCAAAAGATTGGTATCAATGGAATCGGTAAATAGTTCTCCTTCGAAATAAATCGAGGTACACATGAAGTCCTATTTGAATGAAATACTTTTCGAGGAAATTATGTGCATATGTTACAGCGTTTAAGAGTACCGTGTTTTTAATATTTGAATAATCTAAATGATTCGTTTCATATGTTTTAATCTGGTACGTGGTAGTTTTATGCACTCATCTTTTTTAGGTGGTTTCTTCTTTCTGATGTGATTTTTAAAGTATTCCTGCGCAACCTTTTTTTGCTCCTCAGTCCAAAAAACTAACGTTCTCTTTGCTCCAACCTTCTTGCGAGTTTCATTAATATCTGCATGATCCTCTATCGCAGAATAGTCTACCTCTATTGGAGAAATAGGTTGAATGTGAATGTCATTGTCGTCCCGACCGTTTTCAGCAGCAATATCCTCAGTGACATCTTTGTCATAAGATCATCATTTAGATCTACTTCAATCTCATTCAATGGTTTACCTTTAAATTCAGCAGCTGCTCCCTTTTCCATCAATAATAACAATTTGGAAATTTTTGCAGTTTGGTAAACATCATCCGGTAATCTGTAGGATCCTCTGTGAACACCCACCGTGTGTCCCATAAAGGATGCTAGTTGCTCTATATCATTTTCACTCATGCTGAATATTTGTGTTAAGGTCGCTAAGTGTTTTCGCAACTTTGTTGCGGTTATAGCTTGTGGATTCTTCGCTCCGCATAATGATGCATGTTTTTTTTTAAACTTTGTAACCAGGAATGGGTTCTATTGTTCCTGGATTTCCAAATAAATATAAATTCTTTTTGTTTAAAAAATTATCACGACATTGCAACAAAATCTTGATATGCTCTTGTACATCAAAACTGAAGAGAACAGGAACACCTCTACGTCTTTTTCCCCTAATTACAATTCTTTTGAACTTCTGCATCAGAACATTTTCGGACGGTGTTACTACATCTGAAAATTCCTCGTAATTCTGTGACACGGTGTCAGATTTTTCATATGTTTGAAGCAATAATCTTTGTAGTTCACCGGGTCTTCTTCTGTTTAGCAACATAACTCTGCAAAAGACCGTCTCTAAAAGAACAATATAAGCCGCTTGGTTCTTATTATCATTGTGTAAAGTAATTGTTGCAGCACTTGCTTTTTGGGTTAAATACTCCTTAAATAGTTTTAAATCACTTGCCTGTGGAATAAGGGTGACTTTGTTCCATTTATTTATGTTTAAGGTTACGTTCATATTGGAGAACGATGAGCGGCAAGCGTTAAGCGATAAGCGACGAGCGTTGAGCGTTAAAATGGCCTAGAATTCCGTTCACATTGGACAGCGATGAGCGGTGAGCGTTAAGCGATGGGCGATGAGCGTTAGAGCTAAAATTTCAAGTTCATTAAAATCAACATACGTGTGCACATTGAGCAAAGCGTTGCGCTATGCCGCTAAAGCCCCACATACACCTGCGAACAAATTGCGCAAACTGACGTTGCACAAGTTGGTGTGCAAACAAGGTCACCCATACACTATACGCAATATTGTGCAAACTCCAGTTGCTTTTGTCGTGTATCTACGGAAACATGCCGTCTGACGACGGTTTACATCAATGAACTCATTCAAAAATTACTGCACAATGTGTCGTACAAAGCCCATGCACGACGCAATAGTTGCACAACGCCACTCGTTGTGCAATTAATTTCAAACAACTTTGAATTTCTGCAACTAGTTGCACAGCACGTCAAACAACACCATACACTATACAAATGTTTGCACGACAGCCTCTGTTGCGCAATTTGTTCGCAGGTGTATGGGGGGCTTAAGCAACAGCGTTGCGCAACACTACATTTCAAGATCGACTTGATTGTGAGCGATGGATGTGTTGTGAAACCAGAGACGGTCCACGGGTTCTCCGCCGTTAAACACTTGTTAGTGTAAATAAAAGATCCCAATTTGCTTTCCACTATGATTTATTCTTGTTTGGGTTATCTGCTTGTTACTACACTTTCTACACTATCTTCTAATATTAGGAATAATAATGAAAATGATAGACAAAATTAGACGAAGTTGACGTTATTGACGCTAGAACACCTCTGATGCAAAACAATAGCACAATTACCGTTATTGTTAATTGCTGACAATTACTTTTGTATTATTGTTATCAGCGCGAGAAGCTGAAGGAGCAAGCATACCCGTGCTAGTACTTAGAAATTAGATTAGAGTAATTGCAGCTTTGTTAGCGTAAAAATTTAAAATTTGAAATATCTGCGTTTGCTTACAACATTTTCCCCCTGGGAAGGATTAAACATACGTGTTTAATCTCTGATATTTTTTCTGCCTACAATTTGTCTAGGTGCATTTTGACCAATTGAAACCTCTTCTGGGTTTGCTGCGCTATAATGTACTTCTCTATCCCTTCTTTCACTCACGTTCTGTTCGAGTTTTATGCAGATACTCGGAACATTTTTACAATGACATCTTCTGTAACATTTCTTATAAATATAACATATTACAAATAATACAATGAAAATAACGATACAATACGTTAAAAAACTATACGTGGTTATGTGTGAAATAGTATTTTGTAAATTCATTTCATCAACTGCTTCGTCTATCTCGTCTAGTTTCTTACTTGCTAAAGCTAAATCATCAAGATGCATATGAACTAACTTAAAATTAGTATTAAATTTAATAGCACTGATATTTAAGTGTCTTTTGCCACTTTCACTGTCATTATCTGTTTCGCAACAATCTAAGTCTATATTTAGGGGTGGAACAAAATGATTATTTACAATTTCGTTTGAATAGCTTTTATGTGGTGTAAGAGATGCTGAATTACCGTATCCCTTGCATATTTCAGATAAAGTAATACTTCCTACACCAGATAAAATTACATCATGTATATTTTTGTTCTTACAATTTAGTGTTACTCTTTCTGGATTAATTAATACGTATAACCAAGTATTTGAAGTTGTTAGTTGGTAGAAAATATTTGAATCGATTTCAAGTACTCTTTGATCACATGATGAGGGTATATTTACAGCTTTTAACAATTTTACTTCACAGATTTCACGTTCATGTGCTAGAAAAATTGGTTGTTCTTGCTTGCAAAGATAATTTATATTACCATATTTTATACAACGCAAAAATTGAGCATCAGTGATTGTTATATAATTCTGTTTCAAATAACAATTGCTAAGAACTTTGTTGAGGGTTGAATGAATATATATTTTCTTTCAGTGATGAGTACAGGTAATGGGGTTAATTTATATAATTTGAACACTCTGCTGTCAGTCAATGGTATTCGAATTACGTATACTAAGTTTCCATCTTTATAAAATATATCTAAGGACAAGAGTTTTAAAATGATATGAGCATTTTCTATAACACTCAACACTGGCAAATCTAAATTACTAGGAAAATACTGAGTAATTTTTTGAATTTCATGTACTAGTCTACTGGGTGTTAAAATTATCGGATGTAGTTGTCCTCGTTGTGCAGCTAGTATGGCATCCGTTATGCAATTAGTTTCTTGTTGATATTGCTGATATACGAGTGTAAAAGTATTGAAATGTTCATTCAATTTTATTTTTAATTCTAGGTCTTGAACTCTGTTAGATTCATTAATCATTAAACTTTCCAACTGTTCAAAATTTCCTTTTAATATATTTTCATTACGATTAAGACTACTGATTGTATTATTAAAATTAGAAATTGTAGTTTGAACAACATGACTTTGCTCTTTTAATAAAATACTTAAGGTATGTTCATTTTTCGTGAATTGATTTATTTTTGAAGAAAAATAATCTGCATCATCTTCATCGAGAGTACCGAATAAAACTTTTGTTGCTTTACCTACTCCATCAAACCATCCACGTTTCGTTCTTTTTAGGTAAGTAATTTCAGAATTGTGACCTACTAATTGTTCTAAATTTTCACGTTCATTATTGATTTTTGATTAAAGTTGTTCTGATACTTTAATAAAATTTTGGCATGAACTTCTGATATTATCTCGTAATTGTTTAGAAAAACAAAGATTTTTAATAGATTGGTCGAAAGTTTTCATTTGCTTAAATTTGAGATTATGTTGATGTAAATCTAAATATGTTATCAAATTCCATTGATCGTTGAATAATTTTATGTCTCCTAAGTTTTCATAATGTATACCAGGAGAATGTTGAAAATTTGATATGATGTAACCATTTTCAGCGAATACGTTACATTTTAACGCAGTGGTTAATAATAATATCCTGAAACAAAAATTTTAAATTAGAAATATATATATTTTTTTTAATTATGAAAATGCTTTAATCTATTATTGTGAACTTTAAGATTTTTATTTCCAAATTTTATTGTACTGTTGACATCGGAATCTACGGAAATGATTTCGTATGGACCTGTGAATCGAGGTCGTAATTTTTTACTTTGACCACGTTTTATTGTTTCATCTTGTAATAATACCAAATCTCCTACATGGTAATTTACTTTCGTGCTATCTTTGTCAAAATACCTTTTACTTTTTTCCTTACTAACTAATAAATTTTCTCGGGCTGTTTGTCTAGTAACTTGTAATTTTTGTTTCAAGTCTGACAAATAATCATCATAAGAATAAGAAAATTCTGGAGTTCGCGTTATTGATGTCGGCAATTTTGCTTGAATTCCGTACAAAAGTTCGAATGGTGTAAATTTTGTGGAAGTATGCGGTGTAGTATTGTAAGTGAACATAGCGTATGGTATCCATTGACACCAATCTAATTGATCTTTCCTTACAAAATGTCTTAAATATTCTGCTAATGTCCGATGACTTCTCTCCAATGCACCATTACTTTCTGGATGGAAAGCTGTGCATCTTAATTTGGTAATTTTTAACAAATTACAGGTTTGTTTGAAAATTTCGCTTAAAAAGTTCGTTCCCTGATCTGTTAAAATTGAGTCAGGTATTCCATGTCTGCAAATTATTTCGGTTACAAATTTTGTAGCTATAGTTCTTGCTTCCGCATTTGGTACCGGAATAGCTTCAACAAATTTTGTCAAGTCATCTTGGAATGTTAATATAAATTTATTACCATTTTCTGAAATCGGAAGTGGACCTACCATATCTAAAAAACATTTTTCAAAGGGCTTTTTGCTTGTTGTTGTTATTTCTAAAGGCGCTTTAATTTTTTTGTTTGAACTTTTATTTTTCTGACACGACGTGCAACTTTTAACAAACTGCTTAACGTCTTTTTTCATGTTCTTCCAATTATAATTTAATCTTAATCTGTTAAACATCCTATTGACACCTTGGTGTCCTCCTAAAGGTTTATTATGGTATTCTTCCAAGATTTTGAGTTTTGAATCATTCTCTACTTCTGACAAAATATTTTTATTTTGACAAATTAAAATTTCAATTTCTGTGCCTCTGAAAATATATCGTAACATTATTCTAAATATTTTCAATTTTATTTCCTTCGATCTTAATGGCGATAATGCAAATTTAGTGATTCCGTTTTTAACCAAAATTTCCTTTAATCTTTTTAACATTTCCCAAACAATATCATATGAAGTTTCGTCTTGCAAATTTATTTTATAAGTTAAAAGATACAAATTTCTACCATTCAGTCTAATATTATTTACATCAGGGTTTGAAAAAATCAAGTCTTGGATTTTTTCTAGACATTTTAAATGTTTTAAAATATCAGCATCTCCTGACTCTAATTTCTGATCCTGAGTAATTTCAACTGCAATAGAATATTCCTGCGATAAATCTAATAAATTTTTATCAGATTCTTTCACATTATTGTTTATAATAACATGATTCTGAATGTAATCACAAAAATTTTCATAAGTATCTGAAGTTTTTGTAACTCGTGAATTTATGCCATAAATTCTACTGAGTGCATCTGCATTTGTGTTTGATTTTCCAGATTTATATTTTATTTCAAAATCATATTCTTCCATCTTTAAACGCCATCGAATCAGGCGTGATCCAGGATCTTTTACATTCATTAACCATTGTAACGGTTTGTGATCTGATAAGATAACAAATTTTTGACCAAACAAATACGGGCGAAAATGATTGACGGACCAGACAATCGATAATAATTCCTTTTCCGTTGTCGAATAATTTCTCTCGGCTTTATTCAATGTTCTGCTTGCATATGCAATGGGTTGGTCTTTGCCAATTTCACCTTGCGATAATATACTACCCACAGCAAAATTACTAGCATCACACGTCAGAATAAATTGTTTTTGGAAATCTGGATATTGTAGCAAAGGTGCGTTACATAATTTTGATTTTAATTGGTCGAAAGAAATTTGACATTTGTCATCCCAAACAAATTCTACGTCCTTTTTCAATAATTTTGTCAAGGGTTGAGCAACTTTTGAAAAATCCTGAATAAATTTTCGATAATAACCGGCTAATCCTAAAAAAGATTTAATGTCTTTTGCTGATTTCGGTACTGGAAAATTCGATACAGCGTCTGTTTTTCTTACATCAGGTCTAATACCACGTTCTGTAATTACATGACCAAGATACGTTACCTCTTTTCTAAAAAATTCGCATTTATGAGGACTTAATTTCAAATTGTAATGTCGAAGTTTGTCAAAAATTTCACGAATTCTGGAGACATGTTCTTTCAAATTTTTTGAATAAATCACCACGTCATCCAAATATACAAAACATTTGATTCCCTGAAGGCCCGAAAGTACTGTATTCATTAAATTTTGAAATGTTGCCGGAGCTCCCTTTAAACCGAAAGGCATTCGTGTATATTCGTAATGTCCGGAATTTGTACTGAATGCTGTTAAATGTTGATCATTTTTATCCATTTTAATTTGATGAAATCCGCACGATAAATCTAAAGTACTGAAATAATGCGAGTTTCCTAATTGATCGAGAATATCGTTAATGTTCGGCAATGGATAAGCATTTCCTAAAGTTATGTCATTAAGTTTTCTGTAGTCTACCACGACTCTCCATTTAACTTTTCCGCTCGCGTCTAATTTTTTGGGAACAACAAGTAATGGGGAATTGTAAGGACTTGTGCTTTCAATTATTATTTCATCTTTCAACATTTTTTGTACCTGACCTTGAATTTCTTGTTTTTGCGAATTAGGTAATCTGTATGGTTTTATATTGATTGGTGCTGAATTTGTTTTAATCGGGATTTTATGTGTAACACCTGTTGTACATGATAATTTTTCACCTTCTAAATGAAATATGTCACTGTAATCATAACATAACTGAGTTAATAAATCTTTCTCTTCCGAATTCATGTGTTCGACTCGTAACGAAGAAAGAAGATTAGATATACGATTTGAATCGAAATTTTGCACAGAATAAATTGAACTGCGAGTTTCGGGTTTAATCGATTCTAATTGAATTATCGGAATATCAATATCAACTGTTTCTTCTAAAGTGTTTATGACACTAGCGATGCATTTACCATTTTCTACTGTAGTCACGGAATTTGAAAGATAAACACCGTCTGCTAATTTTCTTGACTCGCATAAATACATATCAGATTCTATGTTCTGTAACGTACAACCTATTTTTAAAATTACTTCACTTCTTGGAGGTATTACGTAAGAAAATTTATTCTTTTCAAATGGAACCTTGCAATTACTGATGTAAGCACATTTTTGTCATAATCAATAATTGCATCTGTATTTACACAAAAGTCATTTCCTAATATTCCATCACTAATTATTGGAAAATCGTCGGATACTAAATGAAAAGCTTGCTTAAAATAAGGTTTAGTTAAAACGTAACAAACTCCTAAAGAATTAATTTCTTCTGAAGTGATTCCACGAATTTTTATTGTTGTGTTTTGATAGATAACTGTTTGATCCTTTAATTTTCCAATTTTTAATATACTTATTTCGGCACCTGTATCCAAAAGAAATCTAGCAGAATTTTCCAAAACTATATCCAAAGGCATTTGAACATATTTCAGTAACGGTTGTTTATTGATAATATTATGAACTGTTTTGCGAACAAAGTTACCTGTTTCGTTATCAGAATCAACAAGATTTGTTTTCACATTGCCTGCTAATGTTGGTTGATTTATCCTTGCCATCTGAATCGTGTTTTTTGGAAACTGTTTAATATTTGGCGCTTTAGAATAATCAACTTTACCTTGACCTGCATTTTCTTGACGTTTTGTTCGTTATAAATTCGTTTACGACATTCCGAAATTTTATGACCAAATTTTTTACAGTAAAAACAGCTGATTGGAGTTTCATTTAAAGCGTTTACTTGGCGAAAGTCCTTTTTAACTTTACTATCTTGAGCTTTTCTGTAATAGCAGTTACTAAACGTGTGCCCTAATTTATTGCAAACACTACATTTCTTAAATGAATCTGAATATTTTGCAGAATTTTTGTTATGTGACAATTCGATTTCCTCACTTCTCGCTAATTCAATGGCAATTTCTAGATCTTTTGGATTTCTAGCCTTAACCTGCATTTTTATGGGCTCAAGTAACCCCTGAATAAACACATTCATGGCTTGAGACCGCAACAAATTTTGAATTTCGTTTGCTATATTAGCTTCTTTTTCGATTGTAGAGGCATCAACTAGATTTGACAAACATTTTTCTATACGGTTAGAATAGGTTGCAATATCTTCATTTCTTAATTGCTTACACATATTTAACTCTAACTGCCAATGCGAAACTGATCGTCTTTCCGAAAATACGTCTTCTAAATATTCTTTTAATTCTGACCATTTATTAAAATTTCTGTATTTAGTTAAAGAACGCGCTTTTCCTACTAATTTAGTTTTCACAATATTAAATAAAATATTTTGACTATTAGGAGCAACTGATTTGAATGCCATATCACATGTATCGACAAAATCAAAAATATTCTCTCCTTTATTTCTGCCATCGAACTCCTTTAACAAACGAGCAGCAGTATCCAAACTAATATAAGCCGAATTTGTCGTACTATCAGATGTAGTAGCCATATCAATAAAAGATATATATATAAAAATAAAGAAAATATTGAGAGATATCTACAAAATTGCGAATGTTCTGATATTGCGAATTTTCTGAACTTGCAAAATAGTGTTTCAAAATTTCACAAACACTTACGAAAAAATCATAGCGAGTCCAAATGCGATGTTCTATCGGCTGGTGTTTCAATTGTCCGTCGGGAAGAACTTGCTCGTCGGTCCGGTGATTTGGTTCGCTCGGGACCACGCTGGCGATGCTGGAATACGGCTGGCTCGGCCCTGCAGCTACTTTGAACGTCGGTCAGTGTCGAACGCAATTGAACCTGGCGATTTTTCTTCTTTTGGTGAACAATTTTCACACACTTTTGGAATCCTAAACGCTGCCACCAGAATTTGTGTTGTGAAACCAGAGACGGTCCACGGGTTCTCCGCCGTTAAACACTTGTTAGTGTAAATAAAAGATCCCAATTTGCTTTCCACTATGATTTATTCTTGTTTGGGTTATCTGCTTGTTACTACACTTTCTACACTATCTTCTAATATTAGGAATAATAATGAAAATGATAGACAAAATTAGACGAAGTTGACGTTATTGACGCTAGAACACCTCTGATGCAAAACAATAGCACAATTACCGTTATTGTTAATTGCTGACAATTACTTTTGTATTATTGTTATCAGCGCGAGAAGCTGAAGGAGCAAGCATACCCGTGCTGGTACTTAGAAATTAGATTAGAGTAATTGCAGCTTTGTTAGCGTAAAAATTTAAAATTTGAAATATCTGCGTTTGCTTACAACAGATGGAAGCGTTGGTTCCGGAAAACTTTGCAAAACAATCGCAAAATGAAAGAAAGCTGTTTAATTATTGTCGCGAAAGAAGTGCAAACAGTGAAATTCTCCATTTATGAGATCAACATGTTAAAATTTATTTATTTATTTTCATGCTCGTACAAATTTTCTAATAATAGTATATTAAGCAACAAGTTTTATAAACGGTATTTTAGTCACGAGTTTTAATTAGGTACGAGCGAAGCGCAGCGGAGCGAGTGTTTAATAAACAAGTGTCTAGAGAAGTGTATAAATCGAATTGCATACTATACTTTTTCTACGACCAAGACAGAAATACTAAAATTCCGAAAATATTTTATTATCTGAAGTTATATTAACAAACTGGTAATACAAAATTATTTTTCACAAGAAGGGCACTGTATTTTTACGACAAAATAGAAAATTTCTTGCCTGTTGTCGCACCGCGTCTGTTGTGCCGTGACTAAACGCCGCGCGCCGTGACTAAAACGCAGCTTGTCAATGTGTACTTAAAAGGTCACTTAGCAACGTGGAAACATATACGATAAGTTGTGTTTTAAAGGTGGGAGTAGAAAAAAACAATAATTACACAAAGAATTGTCAAACTATTCGTACAACATAGGCGTAGCTAAAGGAGCTTAGCCCCCTTCTCGGATGAAAAATCGACCACCCCTTAAAAATAATGATAATATATTAATTATAATTAGAATATACAATTAGAAATATTTAATTAGGAGTATTTATAAATACAGGGTGTTATAGTATTTATGTCATTAATTAATACTGTAACTACCCCGTCATATAAGAAACTGATTATTTTTTGAGTAATTAATATCCAATAAAACGCACGTTTGAAGCTTTATTTATGCAACGTTCACAAGAATTTGTAATCAAGGTATGCTCGTAAACATAAAATTTTCGAACATAAATCAGCCCTGATGTCAATCAAATCAATGCAAGAACATTTACAGCTAATGTCCCCGCATTTACGCGATTATGGAACGTTTCGTGTGTGTGTGTGTCACTAATGACGGATTTGAACAGTTGGTATAAACATTCGTAAATTACTGTAGTGAACGTTTGAATGTATTCTTCCACACAGATATTATTCGGTGAGTGAGTGCGCCTTTGCATATTAGTCACGCCTGCGATGTTTATTGCCTACGATCAGTGAAGCAGGTTCTGTAAGTTTTTTGTTGTTTCATGACCATCGTATAAGGGGCGGATAAAATAATTTTCCCCCCTGTTATGAAATTAAAAAAAAAAAAATTTCCGTGTTCTGTGCTCTCACGGTAATGTGGTTAAAATGTTTGCACTTATTTTACAAACACCCTGTATACCGATCTATCGATTGATAAGCCAAAGAATTTTTATGTAGTTATCTCCTTCTAACTTTCGTGAAACGGCACAGTATATTCATCAATCAGTAGGGACAACTAGGGGTTTCTGGCACTACAGTTTCTGAGTGCGCATGTGCGAAAACTGGCGGACTTTCCACAAACGGCCGCGTGTGGCGCACCGGTGAATTCATCAATACAGTGACTTTATACAAGACAGTGTGGCCAAGGAGCACGAATCCGCCATGTTGTTACCAATTTTGAATGGTGACCTATAGTTCTCCTTATAATAAAATACCTAATGTATTTTAAAATAATTACCCAAGAGTGTTGTAAGAGAATAAAACTCTTGGGTAAAAGTTGAACCTTTATTGAAAAAAAAAATAAACACAATATATTTAAGAATTATTATTTATTTACAGGCATGAAGTACATAGTTATTTATGCATGACAATAGATTGATTTGCTTGAAAATTTATCAATACAATTTTTTAATTTTCTTTTTCCAGCGATTTTTAATCGGAAGATTACAAATCTTGAACACATTTTTAATTTTAAATTGTGACATGAAGGTATATGTTCTGCAGATAAATCCTTCATTTTTTTAATAAAAAAATCTTTTATATTTATATTCTGATTCTTGATTAGGTCATAAAATTTTCTGAATGTAGCTTCCATGTAAATAAAAAAGAGAAATGTTGCATCATTACAAAAAAAGAGAGAATCTTGTTTATAACATTTGAAGGCAGAAAGCTTCGCAACTTTAGATTTTCTAAATTTGTTTGCTCCTGCTGCGCTGATACAGTTATCACATGTCTTTGAAGTTCTTTTTATGCTCGTTAGTAAATAACCACATACATTGTACAAAGAATTAAGTTCATAGTTACTGAAATCAATAGAAATATTTGGAATATTTTGCGGCAGTTTTACATTATCATAAGTCACAAGTTTGCCTGATTTGGAATTAATGACATCTAAAAAGTCTGATAAAAACTCTCTATCATCTTTCTCGTAACTACTTCTTGACACATCTTTTAAATATTGCGAGACACAAATAAGTTTCAAATTGTTCTTAAATTGTACTGCTGTAGGCACTTGTTTAGACCTTACTACACAAAACAAATTTTCTAAGCAGTCTTGAGTGAATCTGGACGTGAGCAGAAATTTATAGCCCTTTTCTTCAAAAAACAAATTCGATATGTTTATTACTGATTGTGTAGAAATGAGAGCCCCCATCTGAGATGGTTTCCAAACTGGTCGTGTACCAACTTCCATGTATTGAATAACTTCAACAAAACCTTCTAAAAACTCCAGAGCTTCTTTGAACTTTTCTGGGTTTGGTTTACTTAAAGCCAGGGTAGGATGTCTGAATGTCATTAAGCAAAACCATTTTTCAATCATTTCAATAAACCATGCAGTTGTGTTGAATTCTGGCCGTCTCATTTTTTCTGCTAGAAACTTCAATGCACTACTAACACTAATTACGTTTGTTGATGTCGAAACTTTCATTTTTTGAAAATTATTTGGTGCCAAATCATCTTCTGTTAATTTAGGTGCCAAACGGAAGTTAAACTTCTCTTGCAACTGAATTCTCGGACATGACTTGCCTTAATGGT
This sequence comes from Dorcus hopei, assembly GCA_033060865.1. NCBI lineage: Eukaryota > Metazoa > Arthropoda > Insecta > Coleoptera > Lucanidae > Dorcus > Dorcus hopei. The sequence goes on along the minus strand of CM065426.1, from coordinate 73,001,372 downwards.
ATCAGTTGGTAATTGGTACATCTGTTGTAAAAATCCTGGTATTTTTATAATTTCATTAGCCACAAATATGTTCTTTATATTTTTGAAAAAATGTGGCACATCACCAAAAATGTAAATTTTTCTTTCACTATCAAAAGGATGACAAATGGAATTTTGAATTTTTGAATGACGGCCTCCTACAATACTCCAACTTTTCCGCAAACTTCGATTTGATGAACCCATATCTGATGTAACACTAATAATTTTCAAACCTATTCTTTCTGCGTTTAAAATAATTTCATTTATAAGGCTCACATAAGCTGAACCATCCGTAGAATGACCACTAAAGTGAAATGCAACAGTTTGTTTCCAACGTGTGCTGATCCCACCAAGCATAAATACAAGACCATGTGTTGCTATACCAGTATGTCCAGGGATAGTGACATTTCCCAAATATTTATTTAGGGATGTGTCATATAAATTGGAAGGCACAATTGACATTTCATCCATTATTATAACACAGTCTTTCTCATGTTCACTTTTAAAGTTCTGTACTTTAATCTTGAGAAAATCAAAAACTTCATGTAACACTCCAACATCAAATTTCAAATTTTCTAGTCGTCTTCTTAAAGTGCGGAGTGAAGGTAATGGTAACTTTTGTCTCAATAATTCATTTTACCCGCTGCTGCCACAAGAAAATTTCAATTTAAGTGCTTTTTGTACTGTAGCATTAGACCACTTCATAAACTTTGTACAGTTTCTCTCTATCGCATTAATTTGATCTTTTTCAAAGAGAGATTTTAATAGTTTTGTATCTTTGTTAATCTCCTTCTCATTTTTTATAACATTTTCTAACTTTTTAATTTTTATTCTTGCGTTACGCTTACACTTCTGACTGTTTTTATATTTTATAAGCAATTTTTCATAATTTTTTCTGATATTCTTTTATTTTGCTTAGCAATGCTGAAGTATTGCTAGCTTCTGTAAAAATCAACGGTTGCACAACTTCCTCTAAGGTAGATGCAATAGCAGCTTCAGTGCCTTCTAAATAAGATTCAATTGTATCAGCTTCAGTGCCTTGAAAGTTACTTGCACTTATTTCTTCATCTTTACTTCTCAATGTTTTTGAAGTTTGAACTCTATCTTTTGGGGCCTTGCGTTTATATTTTAGTTTTGAAAAACTAAATAATGTAGGTACAGCATCATGCTTCAGTTTCCGTGTGCCATCTGCACGAGTTTTCTCCCACATGCAGGGCTCAAAATGAACCTAAAAGAACACATTACTTACATTTCAGTTATTTTATGTTTAATGTAAGTCTTACTTCACAAAGAAATGATGTGTCCGTTGCAGTCCATCCTTCTCTTCGCACCTTAATTTCCCATTGCTTCCTTCGTAAAGAATCTTTGGGAAATCGTTTCATAAGAAACCCTTTTTCAGCTCTGTTAGAACAGCCAATAGCTGCACAACCCGGCATTTCTACTACACTAAAACATTATATAAAAATTACAATATTGAAATGCAAAGCATTTTCCATTATATTAATGAATGCATAAAATTTGAAAGTTTTATATATAACTAATTATTAAAATTCAAAATAAGATACAGTCATTGCTTAAAAATTCAATTAATGCAATTCAACTTAATTCGTATTTCCGACATATTCATTTAAAAACACTAGAGAACTAAAGCACGCAAAAGTAACAAGTTGATTCACATTCACAATACACTTACCTATTGTACGAAAAGCAACTGATTTATGACAATTATCACAACTAAAAAAATTAACCACTGAATGAAAACACAATTTAAAGTTGCTCCACTATGCAAAAATCACAGGCAAAAAAACGTAAACAATGCAGAAACTGGCAACATCATGGCGGAATTGTACCTCGTGACTAGTTTAACCAATAGCTATGAAGACATCTGTATGGCCACACTGTTCTTATAAAGTCACTGTATTCATCAATTGCTTTTAAGCAGGCGTTTTTTAATTCAGCATTTTGTGTGATGCATGCGGAGAGATGAGAAAGATTGAACAGAAAACCATATTTGTTAGATTATAATGAATTTATGATGTGTAGAAAGTCTGAAGTTGTGTAAAACAACATCGCATTCTATGATTTGCTTGCAATCATTTCTATCCGTGCCATTTTTTCAACCAGTGACATCTAGTAGCTAGTAACAATAAAATTAAAGCCCGCCAGTAGCGGCCATATTGGCCAAAGTTAGTATATGGGAAGTTGTCTCATGCACTCGAATTTACCTGCTAAAAGCCGAACGCTAATTCTCGGTGGTGGGGTGCAAGTACTGACATCACGAGAGTCCGCCCAATGCATTCGTACAATCTTTCCGTTTCAGTATAGGGCATTTACAATGCATTTTTACGAAACGGAATTGCATGTAGCGCCTTTCATATGAAAGATAACCCGGAAAGAAAATAACGTACGGTTATCGCCGAAAAAAACTGGTACAAGGTTTAAAATGCATAAAATGTAATCCATGAATCCAACATTATTTTGCGTTGACAGCAATGTAGTAAAATAAATTATTTTTGAAGTAGAATCATATGCTTCGTTTTATTCATCTGACCCATTGTTTACATTTCGTTGCATAAACGTTTCGAGTTACATACGATAACTCTACTGCGAGGGAATTTTGAATCCTCTTCTTCAATTTTGGCATGCGGAAGTGCGCGAGGTGAAATTGTAATTAAGGTTGCGGCGGTATTTAATGCGTAAGATGTAATTCAATTTACTAAACTGAAAACGTATATCGAGTTAAAAAAAAATTGTACCAAAGTCGCGAGTGTCGCTATCCGCTGACGCGTCTCAACACGCAAAAGAAAAACGTATGTCAGAGAGATAAGAAACCGCGAGCGCTGTACAAGCACGCCCACGATACAGTTTTTCAATGATATCGTTTTGCTTTATTTTACACCGAACTAAGATGGATATGTGAAACGATGCCTGCTCGCGCGCGTCATTTAGAAATATCTTGAAATAAACATCTATTAGCGCTGGTCATAACTCGACGCGCTATTTAATACATAAGATGGGGTTAAGAAAAAAATCAAAACTGATGGTAGAATTCGCGGAACACCCCTCCGTTTCCAAAAACCGCTGCAACTATGCCCAAAAATGTACCAAGGTCGCGAGTCTAGATATCTTCTGCCGCACCCCCCCCCCCCGCTCCGGCTTGCCCGCGTCGCGCTTCTGCTGCCGTTTGCGCGCGATTCCCCTCCCCCTTCTTACATCACCCCCCCTGACCACCATTCGCGCAAAAATTGCAATTTCGAGGCGTTTCTTAAATATTATGGAAAATTGGCGCATATATATCTATATATATAAACAGCGGAAGGTAGTAACGGGTAATACGGCAATTTTTCAAATGAATGATAATCCTTTGTAAGAAATGTCTATATTTCGCGACTATTTCGTCGCTTCTTCAGGACAAAAACTGTAAAGAAGTTACAAAGTGTTACGGTTTTGACAAAAAATAAAATGAAGGTTAAGTTACTTACTTAAGTGGTTACAGTAAGTTGTAGTCGAATGGGGAGAATGCATTGTAAAGCTATGATGCTTACAGAAAATTACAAAGTGCAACGTGTTGTTCACAAAAATTAAGGTAAAATTTGATTCTTAAAACTCGGACGCAAGATGACAAGATTCACGGACGGAGGACGGCGGACGCATGGCGGACGGAAAGATGGCTGTTGCAGCGTTGACATGAGGTAAGTAAAGTTGGTAACATTTTCAATGAACTTTTTAAAACTTAAATTACTAACAATTGATTACTGGACTAGAGGCCTGACTCGAAAATTTAAAATGTTCTGGTATATGTTGTTTAATTTTTCTGAATATGTGCCATTTCTAAGAAATTGCGGAGTTTCTGATTTTTCTCACGCTCAACAATCTTTACATTTTGAAAATCAAATGTATGATTGTTGTCAATACTATGTATAGATAATGCGCACGATCTTTTTTCTATTTTAGTGTCGCTTTTGTGTTGTGTGACGCGATTTTTTAACCATTGGCCTGTCTATCCGATATAAATTTTATTGCAAAGATTACAGGAGATTCGATAAACGACGTTAGAATTTAATTCCAGTGGAACGATGTCTTTACATTTAGTGAAGATATTGTTAATATTAAGACTGTTGTATGTAGCTATTGCTACGTTTTTTGAATTTAGAATATTAGTTATTTTCGGTGTGATGGATTTAATGAACGTAAGTTTTTTGTTCACAACGGGTAAGTTACTCTTAGTCAAGTCAATCTTAGTTACATCAAAATTTGGGTGTGAATAAATTAGTTTATTTAAGAGATATCGTGGATATCCGATGTTCAAGAAAATCTGAAACAGTTCATTGAGATTATCTTTTTTTAAAGAATCGTGGCAAATATTATCAATTCTGGTTTTCATGGCTAAAACCGTGTTAATCTTCTGTTTTAGAGGGTGGTTAGAAGCAAAATTGATGAACCTGCCGGAAAACGTAGGTTTATTGTACCAGTCTAAAATGATTGTATTGTTGTCAGTACGAATTAACTTAGTGTCTAAAACGGGGATGGTATTGTTGGTTTCTTTTTCCATAGTGAATTGAAGATTAGTGTGGAAATTGTTGAAAACAGTTAAAATTTCAGAGTCCTTATCTCCAGGAATGGCTAAGATCAGGTCATCAACATACTTGTATATAAACGGAATTTGGAACGAAAGATTGGGTATACATTCTTCCAGTAAATGGTCCATAATTATTTGTGAAATGATGGGACTGAGTGGTGAACCCCTTGGTGTCCCTTGAATTTGAGTGTAAAATTTATTGTTGAAGACAAAGTGACAGTTATGAAAGATGAATTGTAAGATGTTAATAAAATATTTTTTGGGTATATTTGTGTTTTTTTCTATATTCATCCATTTGTTTTCTAAAATCTTTATTGTTAAATCTATGGGAATGCTAGTGAAAAGGGAAATTACATCTAATGACACTAATATGTATCCTTCAGGTAGTTGATAATTTTGTATGTTTTCTGCAAACGTGAAAGAATCTTTAACATTATGTGTATTTGTAATAGGAAAACTGCTTGAGAGAATATTGCTAATGTATTTTGCTAAGTTATAGGTCGGTGAGTTGATGCACGAAACTATTGGTCTCAGTGGGACATTTTGTTTGTGAATCTTAGGTAAGCCATAAAATCTAGGCAAATTAGAACTATGATTAATAAGACGATTGTATACATCTTTTTCAATGAATTTGTTAGTTAAAAGTTTTTTGATAATGTTGTTGGTATTCAGTTGAAACATAAATAAGGAATCTTTCGGAATCTCTCTGTACACATTTGTGTCCTGTAAGAGATCAACCGATTTGTTGACATAATCAGTTCTATCCATAAGTACCGTGACTGATCCTTTGTCAGCATTGGTGATAATTAAATCCTTGTTACGTGTGGCATATTGTTTGGTTTTGTTGAAACTGTGAAGTAGAGTAGGAGAGTGTTGTGTGTTGAATCTGTGATTGTTTAGATAATTAATGATAATATTAGTAATTTTTAACCTGTGTGAATTGATATCATCTGCGGGTAAGTCTGTTAGAACATTTATATATATGTATATACATATATCTGAGTTAGCCGTTTATCCTCGTTACAAACTTTTCATACTTTGTATATATATATCTATATATATATATAGTCGACCACCGTATCTTGTGACATCCAGTAAAAATGACGACATTTAGGCATCCACTCTTTAAAGAGCAAATAGAGACAACATAAAAAATGACTTTATGGAAATCTGGAGATGGCGCTAGTGTGAACAAAAAAATTGAAAGATACACAAAATTAAAATCAAAATATTTACTATTTCTTTGACATCCAGTGTATATCCAGTATATATTTTTATGTTATAAGTCTTGTGACATCCCTAAACAAATTTGCAGTACTTGTGCCATCCTTACAATGTTGCCAGTTGGAAAGATTTTATGAGTCACATTAAATGCTAACAGAGAAGAAGGATACAGAAACTTAACGATATAATGTAATTTTCTTTATTAAAAAAGTTCTATTAATATAGAAGTATTATGTTATATTTGAATGGTTTAAGGCAGGTATTTATATTACTCTTACATTATTTTCTAATTGTCTTATATACTTATATTTTCTTCTTCTGATATTGATTAACAATGAATATCTTTATTTGCGGCCAAGTTTTGTTGTGAAAAATTTCAGAGTGGAGATTTTTCAACTCTTCACATACGTTTTTCTTTGGTGGTTTCTTAGTGGCTAAGTGTTTCCCGAAAAAAGCTTGAGCGAACCTTTTCTGTTTGCTTGTCCATGGTATCAAAACACGACCTTTTTTGAGCTGCTAAAAATACAACGGAATGAAATTGGGATTACTAAAATCAACTGGAAGCGTTGATGTTAAACCGAATTGCTCGAAAACTGTTATTTTGCAAAAAAAAAAAACAAATAAACAAAAGTTTATTTTCCTTATAGAACGAATTCGTCAAAAAACTGAGTTGACTTTAAAATGACCTGTAAAAACGCCTCCAGCTGAAACCTGATATCGCCACCTTGATGCCAATAACCTAGAATTGGAAGATTTTCTAAAATAATGAGAGAAAAGAAAACAATTTGAGGTGGCAAATTCAAATTGGTTTAACTTATACAGTAAGAGTAATTTCGGATATTTCTAAATTATGCAGTACGAATGAGTAGAAAAAGTTGAATCAGTAGAGATTCAAAAATTAATAGTTGAAATTTGGAAAGTTCTTGAGTTTCCTTTTAAGCTGCAAAATAAAACATTTTTTAGTTAATCTTTTATTGGACGTTCCAAGTAATGGCTCCCTCAAGTAATCTCCCTTTCCATTTGGCAAAAAATACTTTTAAGGCAACGGAATATGCGGAAACGCAAATGCTGCTTCTAAAAGTCAACAAGTAATAAAGAGTTTCAAGAGTTTTGTAACAATTATGGAATAAAATTAATATTTCCATCACAATTTGTATTTGCGAAAAATCCTCAGTTATATCAATTTTTATTTATTTTTTGGAACTTTTCGCACATCACTGTCGAAATAATGACGTCATCTTCAATTTTTTTTAAGTGGGACCCTCATATTTTGACATTACGGATATAAAGTCCATTGTCTTCTGAATTGGGCCTTAGCCCACAATAAGGGCCTAGGGTAAGCTGTTTGCATGCTATAGCATATACCGGGTGTCCCACACCATATGCTCACCCTTCTAGAACTTTTATTTTTTAATCAATTTCAATGAAATTTGGAAAATGAAAATTAAGCAAAAAAGCGCATTTTCCGATATACCATTGAGCACCGTAGGACTTCCAGTTTCACCGGAAGTGATGTCAACTTTCTTATTTTAAATGTTTATTTTTACATATTTGGAATCTGCAGATCATTGCGAGTCCGAATATGTATCATTTGGTAATTTTGGTTTCCATGGCAACAACAAAAAAACTTTTTTGTTTTTCAATCCAGGAAGCTTTGAATCGCGTATTTTCTTTCTAATGCGATCAAGCAATTCGAGAAAATCACTATTTTGATTTTTGATATTTTTGCGGCATTTCAAATTTTCATTAGGTCGTAACTCATTTTTTTTTTTTTTAATGGAACCTCATATGCTCCTTAGTCTAGTTCAAAAGAAATTTTTTTTCTGAGTACGCTGATACCAAATACTTCATACTTTTCTTTGTCATTTAAAACAGAACGTGATTTATTGAGGTTTTATGTCCGCTCTGTTTTAAATGACTTTCAAAGAAAGTATGAAGTATTTGGTATCAGCGTACTCAGAAAAAAATTTCCTTTTGAACTAGGCTAAGGAGCACATGAGGTTCCATTTCAAAAAATGAGTTACGACCTAATGAAAATTTGAAATGCCGTAAAAATGTTAAAAATCAAAATACAATCAAAATAGTGATTTTCTCGAATTGCTTGATCGCATTAGAAGGAAAATACGCGATTCAAAGCTTCCTAGATTGAAAAACAAAAAAGTTTTTTTTTTCCGTTGTCATGGAAATCAAAATTACCAAATGATACATTTTCGGACTCGCAATGATCTGCAGATTCCAAATATGTAAAAATAAACAGGGTGTTCCATTTAAAATAAGAAAGTTGACGTCACTTCCGCTGAAATTGGAAGTTCTACGGTGCTCAATGGTATGTCGGAAAATGCGTTTTTTGCTTAATTTTTATTTTCCAAATTTCATTGAAATCGGTTGAAAAATATGAGTTCTAGAAGGATGAGCATATGGCGTGGGACACCCGATATACAGGCTGAGTCCAAAAAAACGCCTACGCCAATAGCGTCGATGTTTATTGTCGGATTTGACTGGTGAAAAAATCAAATGAAATTGCAGAAAAAACTCTACAATATACCATGATATGCCGCAATAAGCACTTATTTTTCAAAATAATAGAAGAAACTAAAAAGAAATAAATTAATTATTAACATGAAATAGTGTAATAAACAATTGCCGAACAATAAATGATCCCTGTTTTACGGTAAATAGCGTAGTCTCTATAAGTACTTCCTCATAGCCAAACAAATGACAATAACTATCAACATTTTTGTTTTGTTTTTGCTGACAAAAAAACATCCGATTTTGGATGTCACAACGTCGATGGATGTCAAAGAGCTAGCATTTTTTTTTGCGCCGTGATGCCACAACGTCGACTGGTCGAATTTAGTATATCTACTTCCATTCCCTTGTATTTCCACCGTTATGACAAGGTTGTTGCTTTTGTCCGCAAACAGAATTCTCCGTAAACGAGGGTCGGTTATGACTTCAGCCGCCCGAGCTTTGTCTCTGTCCGAAATGTGCTGTACCTTCTAGGAAAGCCGCAAACATTGCCGTTTACGACGTACGGTTCTTGTACCAACAATACGTTGATATTTTCGCGCGTGATTTTATCTAACACGTGTGCCGTTGCACACCGCCCCCTGCCCAGATTGATTTGAACTATTTTTAACGCGAATTCGCCCGGTGAACTATGGCTGTCGGCGTTAGCTATAATAATTTATTTTTTAAATTTCGGCCGCCTGTATTTACATAAGGGTGGGGCAGTTTTTCGCGTACGCCACGTGTTTTATGTTGTTCGCGCTTAATTTACGCCGCTCGCAAACTACGCATTTACGCGTCTCCGATTTGCATTCGGCGCGATCATGTTTTCTGCCGCATGATTCGCATATTTGTTCCACTTTACAATCTTTGGACTTGTGTTCTACGGCGTAACATTTCTAGCAGTGGAAAATACCGCTATAATCTTTCTTGTAACACGTACGCCATTGTACACGCAATCTCGATCCGACTTCTACGATCGCGTTTTTCCTGTATGCGTTTCCTTTTTTCGAAAAGAAACGTCAGAGTTTAAATTCTTTGCCGAGTTCTTCTGCGTTCTTAAAATGCGACGAAACGATTTCGTTCTGCTCGAAAACGTTGTTTATTTTCGAGTCCGAGTACAACCATTTTCGGGTCGTTTTTACTCACCTCGCTGGTTTTTAGCTTTTCCGGAAGCTTTTCCGAAACCGCCATTTTTAGTTTCTCCGCATCAGATTTAGTCGCGCCATCGATATAGAAATTTCCGTTCTTCGCCGTCCTGACAGCATTGATCGCGATTTTCTTAGCTAGCTATATTCACGTTATCGCGTAGGTCCTATTTCAACATGTCCGCGCTCTCTTTGTTTCGCGATTCTACTTTGACCGTAATTGAACTAGTCGCGATTTTAGCTACCGCGCGCACATTCGGCGTTTTTGCGACCGACGCGTATGAGATAGGCGCCTTAATTGGTAACCACTCACCTGTTGTTTTCTTCCGCATTTCTTTCAATACGCTGTTTTGTTCGCTGATTAAAGCGAACAGCTCCGTCACCGAATCCCGGACCCGCTTTCTATCTTCTATTCGTAGAGTTTCCGACTTTATGGGGACCATGTCCAGCTCCGTTAACATAATCACCTTCGCTTTATTAAGCGTCGCCGTTTCGTAATCCGCCTCACACATATTGTCCGCGTTTTCTTCTCGCACAGATTTGGTAGTCAGTGAACTCATCTTAGGAATCGCACCGGTCCAAACACTTACCGCTCTGGATCGCGTCGTCAGTTTGCGTTCAGTTTGCCATCGCACGTCCGAACTGGTCGAGCGATCGATGCGAGCGGTCCTTCTTCCACACAGTGGGCCAGACTGTACTCCTGTGGCACTTGAAAAAGGTCTTGCTGTCTCTCCGTGGTCACACCGAATCGTACCTTACTTCCTGTGGCGTGACGAGACATAAAAGTTTCGAAACTCACTTCGGAACCTCGCGTCCCTTGTATTGTCCCTTCATTGTAAGGAGCCATCCGGTTAAAGTGGGTTTGCCATGCGGAATCTTCTTGATGCGGTAGATAACATCGTTGATCCATTTCATCACATTGTAAGGACCCTCTCAAGATGTCTGCAATTTTGGGGACAGATCCCTACGTCTTTGAAGATTATAAAGCCAGACCAGCGCTCCTGGTTGGTATCCCACTTTCTGAGCGTTTATGTCAAAATGCTTCTTCATTCGGTCGCTGGCCGTCTATATATTGTGACGCACTTGATTGTGAATGTCGTCCATTTTCCTGCGTAAACCGCTCACGCAGTCTTCGTCGGCAGGGACTTCGCCAGGCTTTACGCCGAATTTCATGTCGCAGGGCAGTCTTGGCTTTCGTCCAAATATCACTTTTGCTGGAGTCTCTCCTGTTGTCTCACGAACGGACGAGCGGTATGCCAGTAGAAATAGGGGAATGTACGTGTCCCAGTCTCTCTGATGATCGGAGACGACCCTGGACAAATGCCGGTTGATGGTTCTGTTGAATCTTTCCACCATTGCGTCTGACTGCGGGTGAAGGGTTCTAGTGTTCCGGACGCCGAGCAGAGTACTGTGTCTTCTGTTCCGTACTTTCCTGGTTCTCGATAGTTCGTTTCAGAAGACCATGATCCAGCACTATGGGATCCCATTGCGCCCAGTACGATTTTACGGGTGGTGCATATGGTGCTATTTCTTCCCAAGTAGGCCTTGCCTCCCTACTTTTCCATTCCAGCATCAATTTCAAATCCTGATCGTTTTCCTGGTCTCGTCGCAATTCTTCACCTTTCCATTTGTCGTCTACAACGGCCGTCCTAGTTGTCATGGGTGCTTTCTCCTCCAGACGTCTACAATGCCTACAGTCTTCAGCACAAGGCATTCTTGACAAAGCGTCGGCATTTCTATGGCTAATTCCTACCCGATGCTGAATTCAAAATCGTATTCCTGAAGTCGTTCGATCCATCGTGTGACTTGTCCTTCCGGATTCTTGAATCGGAGGAGCCATTTTAAAGCGACATGGTCCGTCCTCAGGAGGAAGTGTCTGCCATACAACTACTTGTAGAAATGTTCTATCGTCTTTACCACGGCTAGAAATTCCCTTCTAATGACGCAATAATTTCGCTACGGCTTTGAGAAGACTTTACTGAAATAGCCGATTACCTACTCTTGCCCATCTTTTATCTGGGAGATCACGCTACCGATACCAACGTTGCTAGCGTCTGTGTCCACGACGAACTTGCCTTCTGGAAGAGGGTAACTCAGAATAGGAGCATTTATCAAGTACTGTTTTACTTGTTCAAAACTAATTTGACAGTGTGGATCCCATTCACGATCCCATTGGCGACCTTCTTCGATGAGTTTTGTCAACGGCTTGGTGATATCTGTAAATCCGGGAACATAGCGCCGATGGTAAGTGCACATCCCTAGGAAACTCCTTATCTGGTGTTTATTTTTGGGAGTTGGTCAGTCTTTCACCACCTGAATCTTCACTGGGTCCACGGCGATTCCATTCCCATTGACAATATGGCCTAGATAATTCACTTCCTTCTGGAACAGGTGGCACTTCTTGAGACCGAGCTTTAGTCCAGCTCAGCAAAGCTGCTGGAACACTCCTTCCAGGTTCTTCAGGTGGTCGTCGAACGTTTTTCCCACCACAATTATGTCGTTCAGGTACACCATACACGTTGTCCAGGACAGACCCTTCAGAACCATCCCCATTAGCCTCGAATGTCGCTGGGGCATTAGATAACCCGAACGGCATCACCGTGAATTTCCATAGCCCATACCAAGGGAAAACGCCGTCTTTTCTCGATATTCGGCCGCTAGTTCCACCTGCCAATAATCACTGTTTAAACCCAAGGTCGAGAAGATCTTTGAGCCGGCCGGGGTGTCCAGGGTATCATCAATCCGTGACAGAGGATAGATGTCCTTCTTGGTAACGTTGTTGAGCGATCGATAGTCTACGCAGAACCGTGTGGATCCATCTTTCTTCTTCACAAGCGCTACCGGTAACGCCCATGGGCTGCTCGATGGTTCAACTACATTGTCTTTTTCCATGTCGCGAATGTGTTCTGCTTTTTCACGCTTTGCCAATGGTAACCTCCTTGGAACTTGACGGATGAGTCTTTCTTCCACGGTCTCTATCTTATGTTTGACACACCTTTGTACACACCGCCCGTCGCTACTACCGATTGAATGATTTAGTGAGGTCTTCGGACCGGTACACGCTGGCGTTTCGACGTCGCCGATGTTGCTGGGAAGATGACCAAGCTTGATCATTTAGAGGAAGTAAAAGTTGCAACAAGGTTTCAGTAGGTGAACCTGCGGAAGGATCATTAACGTGTAGCTGTAGTGTAGTTCTTGTACGTTGTATGTTGTCGTTGTAACTGTATGCGGGTCACGTGCCTCTGCGTTTGGAACAACCGCTATATCTCTCTCCAAATGCGGACGTTCTCCTCCAAGGCGAGCGTGTTCTTTTAAATTGCAATAGTTGCTGCATCGAAAATTATGAGTTGTCCCGTGCGCCGTAATTTGCAAATGAGACCGTGAAAGGGGCTGCTCTGGCCCGGCTGCCTGCTTCGAACTTGAAATGATATGCGAGAAGGAGGCAATCCTCGATCGTCATCCGAGTTGCGAAGGCCAGCATAAATGAAATGACGATGTCGGTTCTTCCTTTAGGTCCATTTTCTACCTCGAACACATCTTGATAGCTACAGATCAGGTTCTTTGCTTTTATCATTTGCTCTAAAGCCAATTCCTGGGCCGTCGCACTATGGGGCCAAAAGCACTTTCGTGTCTCAAAAATCTGTAACTCTTTTGTTTACTGACTTACGTTAATGAAATTTGGTACATAGATTAAGAAAACTATAGGCTTTATGGCTGTGATGTGATCTTTTTAAATTTTTTTTTACTTCTTTATTATACCGGGTGTTCTTTTACTGTATGCAA